>CM028135.1:146690000-147207500 GCA_016271365.2 Neoceratodus forsteri
GAGGGAGAGGGAGAGAGACAGTGAGTGGGAGAGAGAGACACAGCCTGGTAACAGCAACATGCTAATGTTGAAACAAGCAGTGTCAGGAAAGAGAGAGATACTGAGGTATGTGCGTCTGTGATTTATTTTATGAGCATACAAATGTGAAATATCATTTCAAGACTCTATTTCTAGCATTTGTATGTTCATTAACTAAATAACAGCTGCATGACTTGTGGGGACTACTTTTCAAGTTGGCAGGATACAGTCACAGTTTCTCTATTTAAACTGCAAAAAGACACCTTTTTGCATGTTTTTTTTTTTTGGTTTTTTCAACATAACCCATGTTACAAGTGTAAGCCCCTCACCCCTGCCTTTTTGCAAATGACAGGTGGTATGCTGTTGAAGCTGACAGCAGTACCAGGTGGGGGGCTGGGTTCGGGGAGGACTAGGTTTCTCGGCACAAGGGCTAGGTTTGGCTACTCTGCACAGGAGCACCCAAGTAAATCCGAACACAGGAAGCAATAACTGCAATGTCCAATACCAGGAATGGGATTCTAAAGTGTGGCTTTATTCACATCCAAACTGAACAAACAAAGCACAGATGGGCCCCCATGGGGCTACATTCCTGGTAATGCAGATAAGAGAAACAGAACACTTCTTCAACACTTCAGCCCTCATGCTCTGGACCCACCAGGCACAGAGCCCGGACTTGCATGCTGCTTTGGGTACACAGCCCGACTTGTACACTATTGGGGTTTCCCTGGCTCGGCTCCTCTGCCAGCCACTCAAACACCTTCCATGTAACAAGGACACATTTTCCAATGGCTCCCTAAACCACCTTAGAGCCTTTGACTCCATAAGGGAAATTTCCTTTCAGTCCCACGTCTGGGTACTTTCCTCAGCACTGGCCAAGTGCCAGAGGCAAAGTAAAAGAGCCACAGAGCAAATCCGTAGAGGTGAACCTGGTTACTAAAGATGGGGGGTTTCCCACCTCTAGCTTCCACAATCCATACCCGGCCATTTCTCTGGACATTAAATAACTCTTTCTGAAAAGCTTGGCAATGTAGATTAAAGGGTCAATGCATAGCACATTTCCTCTATGTCTTGGCTTTCCCCTTGTGCTGTACTCGAACATACTTTTACTTGGCTTAGCTATTCTTCTAGGCCTCCCACTGATTAAGCAGTCCAATCCCCACTTTACAACAGTTCAGGTGAATCATAGGCCCCATGTAAGAGCAAACTCACCCTTTTGTTGCAGGTGCCCCACAGGCGATTCTTGACAGCTTCTGGTGCCGCAGCACAACTTGAAAAATAAGGCAGCTTCTTCCCTAGCCGGAACCAGGAGGGTTGCCCCTGGAATAACAGGCAAGCCTTCTCACCCCTATCCCCTTAGGGATGGGGCACAGAGACCAGTAACAGCGGTCTCCACCACTTCACGAACAGCTTACTGTGTTCCTCTTTTGGCGGAAACACACACCTCTCCCTAAAAGTAGCTCTATATCAGAGCTTTAGGCTCCAAGAGCCTATGCACAGACTGCTGTGCTCCTCTATTCAAGACTGCTCACACACAACTGCTGCTCACTGTTCAAAAACTCCCAACATTCTAACCTCCCAACTGCAGATTCCAATGTGGCTCATGCAGCTGCGAAAGTTCTATGGTGATGTCATCCCTCAGTCTCAGCTGAGACTGAGAACAGAGTGAAACAGTGTGAAATCCATTTAACTGGAGTTTCACAAGCTGCCTTCCCTGCCTACCACTAGGTCTTACTGGGATTCTAGTAACCCCGGGTAACAGGGGGGTTACACAAGCACAATAACCCATAACAGCATATGGGGTTATAAGCATTTAATCCATGCCTTGGGTGCTGTGAGGACACTCAGCATGCAGTCTTTGCTCCATAACACACCAGATTCATGGAGGATTAAATGCCTATAACCCCATAACCTGTTGTGGATTATTGCTAACAAAATTGTTGGAGCCCAGAGTACAGCTTTCCAGCAGACTGCCTTCGGGATTTAAAGGGACAGTACACCAATTTTACACTGCCACTTGAACTACACCATTTATTCTTGATTTAAAGAGACAGTACCAGAATTTTGCACTGCCAAATTTAAACTGCATTATATGCTGCCTGTGAGCTTTGCTTGAGTGGGACTACATTACTGCTCACGTTTTTGGGACTTTTGGCCAATTTCCCTGGGAGGGGGGGGCGTGTGCCCAATTACAGTGGTTAAACAGGGATGCTTGGGTTTGAGCAGTATCAGCTCTGCCAATTTCCCCTTTCTAGGTCCAGTACCAAAGGTCCAGATCCAGATTGCCAGAGGTCCAGCACCACAGGTCCAGATCCGCAGTACCAGCAGTCCAAATCCAGATTGCCAGAGATCCAGCGTCAGAGGGTTCAGGAATCCATATCCACAGTGCCAGAGGTCCAGAGGCAGAGTGCCAGAGGTCCAGATCCAGACTGCCAGAGATCGGTGCCGGAAGTCCACGGGTCCAGATCCACAGTGCCAGAGGACCAGATCCACGGTGCCAGAGGTCCAGAGGCAGAGTGCCATAGCCACAGTACCAGGGGTCCAGCACCATAGTGCAAGAGATCCATCGCCAGAGGTACAGATCTACAGTGCCAGAGGTCCAGTGCCAGATGTCTAGATCCAGACTGCCACAGGTCCAGCACCAGAGGTTTGGGGTCCAGATCCACTAATGCCAGAGGTCCAGAGCTACAGGTCCCGTGCAGGAGGTCCAGATCTATCGTGCCAGAGGGTCAAGCACCAGAGATCCAGAGGTCAAGATCCACAGTGCCAGAGGTCCAGCGCCACAGAACCACAGTCCAGCACTAAGTGTCCACTGCCAGAAAATCAGAATATCTGGGTCAAGATTTGACCATCTGGGGTGGTCAGAAGAGACAACACAGTTCCTTGGGGTCAAGATTGGGCCATCTGGGGTGGTCAGAAGAGGGCTAACGTCATAGCAGCTTGCCCCACCACAGACAACTCAGCTCCTCAGGGTCAAGATTGGGCAATCTGAGGTGGTCAGGAGAGGGCTGACGCCATAGCAGCTTCCCATTCGCACACATCCTTGGCTTCAGGATCAAGAAATCACCACCTCCCGGTGAGCAAGACAGGCTAACCTATTAGCCATTGCCCCTTCTGGGACTCTCTAGTACTGTTTTAGTTAGTTTGTTTTGTTATTCATTGTCTTTACAGTTTTAGATCCCCTACACCCATATAGTTGTTATTCCCATCTGGTATTAATAAACTGTTTTATCTGACTGTTTCATGTCCGTCTCTCTTCTTGCTGATCACCCAGTGGTACCCACATGGGGAACAGAGCCTCCCCTTCGTTTTGGCTCTGCCTAAATTCCCAGTTGCCAGTGCTGTTTGGCAGACATTTGTGTCAGTCACCCTGCCGTGGGCCCAACAAGGCCACTCCTCTTAGCTAATTAGCTTTCGGCTAGGCGGGGCCGGTTACACACTGATGTTATTCACTCAAGAAGCTAGCAGATTTAGGGTCAAATTCTTTTTCTGAGCAAGAACAAGTCTGTAACTGTAATGTCAGATATTGTTTTGCGCTTACGATCCCCATTGTTTAGTCACAGAGGCCCCAATTTTTGGAGGGACAGAGAAATATTTTAAGGCAAAATCAGGGACCTTGTGTTACTGAAAATCAAGGACAGTTGAGAGGTATGCGTACAGTGCAGTCCCTGTTCCCCTACCTGCTGAAATCTCTCCTGGACCTCACCAACTGTGATTACAGGTGTACCTCTCAACCTCCTGCTTCGTCGTAAATCAGGGCAAAGAACCAAAATCAAGGACACATCGTCAAAACTGGTGATAAACTGTACACGCAGGAAGCTGGCAGAATAAGATGAGTTGGGGTAATATGTATTTTCTAAAGAAAAACAAGTCTATAACGTTAATGTTTTACATTATTTTTGCTTACAATCCTCACTGACACAGAGTCAAATTTTTAAGCAAAATCAGGGACAGCTGAGATGTACGATTACAAGTAACAAACTGTTTGTTTATTTTTTATTTATTGAAATGTTTCACCAGGAAGGCACACTGAACAAGTTGCTCATCTCCCGGTGCGACTTGGGGGGGTTGGGGGTACACTGAGTATGAGAGAATAGATTTATACAGTTTTGCAAGTAACATCAGATACATACAGCTAATTAGCAGGTGGACAGCATTGAGATACATTTGAATTGCAAGGGGAAGGGGCGCAAGGGGGCCTGGATAACAGACATTATAGTTAATAAAACCAGGCATAGCAGCTAAGACTAGACAGAATGAGGAGCAGACAGTACTATGATGCAACAGAACAACAGAGAACAATATAGTTCCAAGTGCTAACAGGCTCAGAGGCATTCAGATAACTGCAAGGGAAGGGTGGAAGACGGGCATGAGGAACTAAGTGCTATATAATGATGTATTAAGATGGTGGAGGAGGAGTATGGGGGGCAGCCAGAACCTGTTCCCTTTCTGGATGATGAGAACCCTGCAAGGGAACTGGGAGCCAGCAAGTTAGAGGAGAGAGGGATAGGGACAAAGAACCTATGCCCCTTCAGGACATTGGGCACCCTGTAAGAGGACTGGTGGGTGGCAAGTTAGAGAAGAGAGAGGAAGAGGGGGACAGATAGACAGTATGAAGCTGAAGGAGTTCATAAGGAGGTAGGGCGGAAAATAGGGGAGAAGCGGGGGATAGGGCAGCAATGGAAGAGGAGTGGGTGAAAGTATGGTGGGGGTAATAACTGGAACAGGGTAAAAGAAGAATAAGAAGTTAAGCAGGCTTATAACAGGAACAGCTAGAGGAGAGATAGTTATGTAGGGCCCGTAACTGAGAGAGTCAGAGGAGGTGTGACATATTTGAGGAGAAAGGGAGTTCCAGATTTTTTTTATATATATAGATTTCTATCCTCCTTCTGAGCCTTGGCAGCGGCTGTGGTCCCCCAAAGAAGGAACTCTCTCTCTCGGGTCCCGCCGCATCGCATTTTAGCAGACCCCGGTATTTCCCCCATGGCTTGCCCCCAATGGTGGGGCCGGGAAGGTGGCCCCCCATCCCCAGAGACCAAATCCAGAACTCGGTGTCAGCTCGGGCTGCAGCACACTGCCACGGAACCCTGTCAGGCTGTTTTCTCCCGACTCCCTCCCTACCGACGTTACGTCGGAGCATGTCTCCTGACTCATATTGACCTCCAGTCACCACCAGAGGGCAATCAATGGGCGGGACAACATAAGACCCTCCCCCAAGAAAGGAGAGCAGTCCTCCAGATGCTCAATCCTCTCTCCCCCTGCTGACCGCCGGTGCCCTGGGCTCATTCCCAAACCTGTGTCGCCGGTGTGGCGTGAGGTGTAGTGAACAGCGCCTCAACCTCCAGTGCCACTGGGCCGGCCTGGGAGTTCCAGATTTTAGGGACGTGGTGGGCAAATCCAGACTGACCAATGAGGGTTGAGTGATGTGGGACCACCAAGGTCATGTGTCATATGATCTGAGGGAGGGTGGGCGGGGAAGAGGTGGAGAGGGACAGTGGTGAAAGTGGTAGACAAGAAGTACAGGAACTCAGACATTAGAAAATATGAAACACATAATGAAGATCCTCCATCTGAAAGATAATTCTTTCAATCAATACACATTTATTTGTATGGTACTAGTAGTTCCAACATATCTAGGACAATTATTTTTATTTATTTATTTAGGAAATCGGAATTACAACCCTTTGAGTCATAGACTCATTTCCAAAGGCTCCACGTCAGAATAAAACATAGACATTCACACAGTACATACATAGAATAAATGTGGGTGAGCAATCATACAGAGTATAAGTACAATGAGCATGGGTTATTTATTTATTTATTGAAAATGTTTCACCAGGAAAGGCACACTGAGCAAAAAGATGCTCGTCTCACAGTGCGACCTGGGGGGTAGGGTTACAGTGGAGGCAGGTATAAATACAAAAGTTGAATTTAGAAGTAGAGCAATACAGATAATGTACACAGTTGGGTGGGATTACATTTGAACTTGTTACATAAGGAGAACAGTACAGAACATGATCTTCAAGAACAGTGTATACATATCATGGGTACACATCGAGGGCAATGCCTATACATGCGGTAGCTAAAACAGGGCAGAGCTATCAACATATTTACCTATTGAGCGGTTAAGACCTATACAATTGGTAGCTAAAGCAATGCATGATATGAGTTGGTAGTAAGCCACCTCAGGGAGGCCTTGTCTTATACATAATACAATGGATTCATAGTCCAGTGCAACTATATGGTAATTGAGGGAGGTGAAGAGCCTGTAGGCTAGAAATAGTGAGGACTCTCCACTGCCAGGCCAAGGGCAGTTGCATAGCCTAGCGGCATGATGCAGGATCCACAGGTTACCAGTTACACTGGCACTGACATGAGGCGAGGATAAGGGCCCTTAAGGCAGCTTTAAAAGGACTGAGATTGGTGACTGATGTGACGGCCAGTGGGAGAGCACTGTACCAGGATGGAGCTCTTAAGGGGCAGGATCACTGGGCCAGGGTGGTCCTGACCCTAGGCACCTTCTAGATAGTTTTTGGGGCGGCCCGTGTGGATGCTGAGATGTGGCTGCCTGAAGAGAACCCATGACACCTACTGGAGTTAAACCCAGGTGGATTTTTTTGGTGAAGAGACAGGTCTGGTATAATAGTCTTTCCTCAAGAGAGAGGACATTGATGAGCGCGTATAGGGTGCATGTATGTGTATTTCTGTCGGCACCAGAGAGAAGCCGGCATGCCTTATTGATGACTACTTGTATTTGATGAACCGCCATAGGGTCAGTGACAGCATAGACTGTGAGGCCATTGTCCACCAGCGATAAGACTGAGGAGGTAATGGCTAAGTGAAGTGCTTCAGGTAGCAGGCAGTCTTTATGTCTGTACAGGAGACTAATGCAAGTGTTGGTGATGGAGGTGAGGATTTTTATACGTTCGTGGAATGAGAGGGAAGAGTCAAATGTCATACCTAGATACTTATACTTTTGGACCTGTTCCAGTGGGGTGAGAGAGGCGGACAGTATTTCCAGGGGGAAATCCTTTAATCTGTTTTGGCAGGGGGCACAGAGCATCATCTTAGTTTTTTTAATGATGACCACCAATCTGTGTTCAGCAAACCAATGTTCAAACTGAGAGAAGGAGTTTTGTAAGGTATGCTGGAGAGAGAGAGAGAGAGAGAGAGGATCAGGATGTGCAGCATAAAGAACAGCATTGTCCGCGTAGAGGAGAAGGTTGCCGGGGCAGGATTTAGGCAGGGCACTGAGGCAGATGCTAAATAGCATGGGACCCAGGATAGCTCCCTAGGGAACTCCTGAGTGCACAGTCAGCATAGTAGATATGGTATTATTAATTTTAACACATTGGGTTCTAGATGAAAGATAGGTGGAGAACCATGAGAGTGGACAATGAGAGACCCCAATTTGTTGTAATGTGTTAAGAAGGAGGAAGTGAGAAACCGTGTCGAAGGCCTTTGACAGATCTATAAACACGGCCCCTGCGAGGTGCCTCTTGTCAAGTGTGGAGTGCAGGAGGTTAGTGAATTCTGTGAGGGCGGTCGTAGTTTTATGACCAGCTCTGAAACCATGCTGCTCCCTACATAACAGGTTGTGTGCGAGGAAGCAGTCAGTGAGCTGATTGGCCATGATCTTTTCAAGGGCTTTAGAGAGTGGGAGAGAACTGAGATAGGCCGGTAGTTGTTGGGGAGGGAGCTATAACCACATTTCAATATTGATGTTATCACTGCCATTTTCCATGAGGTTGGGAACTGGCCCAGGTGCAGGGACAGATTTAGAAGGTCTGTGAGTGGGGAGATAACTAAGTCTAACGCAAGGTATAGGACACACATATCGAAGGCAACTTTGCAATAATTGTAGCTCTGGAGGGCTTCGGACAGGTAGGCTTTCGCTTCTGTAGGGGCAATGAATTACATTATTGTACAAGTCAAATTTTGTCATGGAAACCCCTGATTTAAAATCACAGGCCCAGAAATTATCATTATATTACTATTTTAAGAATTTCACTTCCAATATCAGTGGGAAGAAGTACATGAACTCCATTCCTGCTGCAAAAAAGGTATTAGAACCGAGTTCCTGTCCATATTGTTCACTTTCATCACTGGAGAGGGATGAGGTGAGGTAAGGAGGGGGTTCACCAAACCAGTATTTAGAGGTCAGTTTGGCAGTGTGGGAAAGGTGCCTATTTGCTAGTGGGGGAAAGGACAGAGCATGTTAGAGATCACAGTGATGAGTGCGAGAGGGCGTATCAAGAGCAAAGCAACAGAAGGAGTTAAAGAGAGTGTCCAATCTGGTCAGGAAGGAGTTGGGAGCAGCACCATAGACTACATCACAGTAAGCAAAAATGACAAGAATTATCTTTTGGACAAGTTCGCGCCTAGCCATAGGAGGTCTGCAACTACAGTTCCTGAACAAGGCACTGAGCTTGGGGTGCAGTTTTTTTAAGATGGCATCAATATGTCCAGAGAAACTGAGGTGTGGGTCCAGCCATACCCCAAGGTATCTGAATGAGGAGGTGTCCTCAAGGGTTGTCCCATCCTGAGTGTGGAAAGAGAGCAGGCCAGGAAGCTGAGAGAGTCTCTGCCTAGTGCCAAAGGTTGCCCTCTGACTGTACTGTTACTTCAAGCCAAGAAAATGTTAAACAAACTTTGTTCCATTACCTGCAATTTTCTGCAGTGAGTAACTGCTTTTAGGTACTATTTTGTACTATTTTATAAGTGTAATTGTTGTCATTAATGTATTTTGTATAATGCCCTGTATTTGTATGACATCTAAGCTTCTTTGTGTGTGAAGCTCCGAGTCGATCCTGAAAAAGGGCCTTGGTCCAGTGATCTTACCCGGTAAATAAAGTGAACTGAATTGAAAAAGGTCATGGAGACTGTCTTCTTAGCGTTTAGGAAGAGCTGATGGGAGGCAAACCAGAGCTGAACCTAGTTGAAGTCATGCTGTAAGCTGGTTGCTACATCAGTGGGGCATTTGCCGGAGGCGTACAAGATAGTATCATCGGCGTACATGTGGATGGAGGAGGGTGAGCAGACTGATGGGATGTCATTTAGGAAGATGGAGAAAAGCAAGGGACCAATACAGAGCCCTGTGGGACTCCTGTGCTGATAGGGAGGGGAGATGGAATCAGAGACTCTGACAAATTGGGTCCTACCAGTGAGGTAGGCCCTGAACCAGTTTGTGGCTGGCTTCATCAGACCAGCAGCAGTAAGGGAGTTAAGAAGAAGGGTGTGGGAGACAGTGTCAAAAGCCTTAGCGAGGTTGATAAAGATGGCAGAGGTGATCAGGCCATTATCCATCCCAGTAAGGATGGCATTAGTGAGCTTGAGTAAGGAGGTTGTGGTGCATGATTTTTTTGAAAACCAGAATGGAATGGGATGAAAAAGGAGGAGTCAGAAAGAAAGGATGCAAGTTGGGAGAGAACCAGATGTTCTTGAAGTTTAGCAAGGGTAGGAAGGAGAGAGATGGAGTGATAGTTACCAGGTGTTGTAGGGTCACCACCCTTGGGAAGAGGGAGGACCACTGCATGTTTCCAAGTTAAGGGGATGGATGCAGACGTTAAAGAGAGGTTTAGGATTATGGAGAAAGGATAAGCTATGGCGGGTGCCAAGAGGAAGAGGAGCTTAGGGTCAAAGTCATCAGGTGAGGAACCTTTTGGCGGATTGAGGGAAAGAAGAGCATTTAGGGTGTCACCGGGGGAGAACATGGAGAAGAAGCATGGGAGTATGTGAAGGGGATAGTTGGCAGAGAATGATGATGTACAACTGGGTATGGAAGTGGGGAGGGAATTTAGAAGAGTCGTGGCACACAAGGTGTAGTAGGAGTTAAATTCCTTGGCACTAAGCATGGGTCAGAAACAAGGGAGTTATTCATTTTGAGCACAGGGGAGGGAGCTTGGGAGGGAAGGGAGAAGAAGGCATGGACCACTTTCCAAAATTTGGAGTGAGCGTTTATGTTTGAAAGGAAAGCTGATTTAAAATATTCAGACTTAGCTAATCTTGTTGCTTTTGTGTATGAATTACAAAGCATTCGGTAATTAGCATAATCAGAAGGGAGCAGTGATGCTTTATGTTTCTTCCATGCTTGCTCCTGCTCCCAGAGGCAGGCCAGCAGTTCAGGGGTTATCCAGGAGAAGTGATTATCTTGCACTCTGGTACACTGGAAAGGGGGCGAATGTATTACAGGTTATAATGAATTTTTCTTTAAAAAAGGCTAGGACATGGTTGACAGTGGGGACTGAGGCAAGTGGTGACCAGCTGGCGTGTGTGAGATCATGCAGGAGAGGCTCAAGGTTTATGGATTTGAAGGAGCGGAGTTGTAAGATTTTATGGGGAGGTTTGGACCTGTGGACCTTCCTAACCAGGAAGATAGGGTGATGGTCACTGAGGGCATCAGGTAGGATTCCAGACTCAATAAATCTATGAGGGTGGGAGATGAGTACCTAGTCCAACAGGGAGTGATTACCTGTCTTCTGATTTAGGCGTGTGGGTTCTAGAAGAAGCTGAGTAAGATTTTGGGCTGCAACATCGTTATGAGCCTTAGTAGTAGAAGGAAACAATCAGTTTAATTGAAATCACTCAAGATGTATAATTTGCCTGAGTGAGAGATGTAATGGAGGTAATAAGTGCAGTTGCTACAGAGGACTGGATGCCGGGATGGCGGTAGATACCACCTATGAAGATTGGGATTGTGAAGGGCAAGGAAATACGAATGGCTAGTACTTTGTAAGATGCAGGGAGGGAGGGAGATAGTATGGTGGTATATTGTAGCGAAGCCAGGGTATATACTGCCACTCCACCACCCCTAGCCTGATCTTGCCTGAATAAGGAGTAGCCGGGGATAAAGACGGAGCGATCGGGAATTTTGTTGCTGAGCCATGTTTCAGTTACAATTCGAATATCAGGAGTGAGTGAAACCAGCAGGGTTTGCAGAAGGTCAGTTTTAGGTAACAGGCTACATATGTTCAAATGGAGGGTTTTCAGACCATTTGGGAGGACAGAGGGGGCATAAGAGTTGAGCACGTTTGAGGTAGGGGAGGCAGCGGAGTTGTTAAGGGTGTCAGGCTTAGGGTTGAGGTGGATTATTGCCTGATGTAAGTAGCAGGAGGGATATAATGAGGTAGTGAATCTTGGGGAATTTGGAAAGAGGCGAGGATTTAAGAGGTGATAGGGAAGAGTGTGAAGAAGATGAGTAGGAGATTAGTAGGCGAAGAAAAGAAAAGTAGCTAGGCGCTGAGAATAGATGAAGAGGGGAGTTGAGGAAAATAGGACCAGATTTCAAGAGGGGGTGCAGGAGTGATTGCCAGGATAAATGTAGGGGTTGGGAGAAAATGGGGTGGAAGCATAACACTGTACTTGTGATGAGTGGAAGAGCTAGAGGAATAGGCAGAGTTAAGAAGAACAAGCAGAAGGGGGTATCATTTTGGGGAGGAAAGCACATACAATGAGATTAAAGTAACATACCTTCCAAGGGAGCTCTGAAGTTTTGCTGGATTATTTTAGTAATTTTGCTGGAAAGTTGCTGATTTTGCTGGAGCAAATAGTTTATATGAGTGCCGGGGGCCTGGGGGCCACCAGGCCCCCAGAAGCTCTGGTGTGTTAGGTGCTCTGTGGTGCACTTTAGAGCTTATTTTGAACATACTGAACACACTATTTTTAGGCAGTATAGCGCAGTGGTTTAAGGCTCTGAGCTGCAAACCTGGAGACTTGGGTTTGAATCCCGTAGCCCCCACTTGCACACTGTGTGACTCTGAGCAAGTCACTTAACATCCTTGTGCTCCCCAGATTGCACCAGTAAACAAGCTTTCAGCTTAGTGTGTCTCCCTTGGTAAAACAAAAGGTAAAAAAGAAAAGGCACTACATACTTCTGCTAAGAACCACATCACACCTGGCTCCATGGAAATAATCTGTCCTTTATGTAATATTTTTTTTGATCTCTGAAGACTCATTTTATTATCCAGTTCACATATGTCACTATTTATTTCTTTATAACAAATCCTATGTTGTGAGGCATTCTATCGTACGCTGGTTTCCCTGAGCAGAGCCAATCATTCCATCCTCTACATACACACACACGCCCCATAACAGCTCTTAAACTTGCCAACCATTCCCCCATTCCCTTTGTTGACTAAATTAATAGACAATATATATGTTTTTCCCCTGCCCTGCACTACTACCTTGCCAAGGGAAAGTGTGTGTGTGTGTGGGGGGGGGGGCACCTAAAGGGTGCCACTGGCTCTGTCACGTCACTCTATACCCTGGAACCCCTTTCACCACCACACATCCATGATTGCCAAGGGAGAGGGCAATCCTTTTGTGGCACCACTTTAGGGCACTATACTATGTAACGACTCAGCTGCTCTTGAGTCCCCCAAGACCCTCCTGAATGGAGATGCACCAAAAAGAAGCAAGCATGGTGAGCAAAAACCTCAAACGAAATGTGTGACATACTGTACCTTGTTGGGCTCCAGAGCCCATTTCCCAGTGGGGGTGATAGTCAATCTGTGCCAGAATTACAAAAGTTAGTAATAGTTACTGCAGCCACACCCAACAGCAGGGTCTTTCTCGGTGCCCTACAGGTAGCATGCCAATGACAGCTAGTGTTAGAACCCACTCAGGAAGGAGCAGTCTTAGAACTGGTACTCTCAAATGGGGATGGAAAGAGGATCTCAGATTTAGAAGTGGGTAGCCATCTGGGAACAAGCGACCACCAAACAGTGTGGTTCGCAATAAACACAGCTGTATAGTTAAGCCTTACAAAAGCAAGAGTGTTGGACTTTAGGAGGGCTGACTTTGGCAAAATGGGAGAGTGCCTCAGAAAAGTACTTGCAAACAGGCAAGAAGGAGGGGGTGGAGGAACAATGGGGAAAAATCGAAACTGCCATCACAGAGGCAACTAACCTTTGTGTAAAGCAAATCAACAAAACAAAATGAAAGAAAAAGCCACTATGGTTCTCAAAAGAGGTGAAGGGAAGGTTAAGGAGAAAAGGATAGCATTCAGGAAATATAAGGGGAAACAGAAGGAGCAAGACAGAGAACTATATCAGTTAAAGCAGAAGTAGGCAGGGTAGGCAGTCAAAATAGCAAAGGCCCAAACTGAGGAAAACATAGCCAACTCTGTTAAGAAGGGGGAGATAAAACCTGTTTTAGGTACAGTAGGGAGTGAAGAAAGACCAAGGGAGGGATACTGAGGCTTATTAAAGGGGAAGGAATGTGGGCAGAGGGTGACAGTGAAAAAAACAGGGATACTGAACGAATATTTCTGCTCAATGTTTACAAAAGAAGAGGAGGGGAATGTACCTAAACCAAACAAGAGAAACACTCAGGATGGGGGGGGGGTTGATCTCCGTCTATTCACAGAAGAAAGGTTCTGAAAGAACTCTTAAAACTGAAGGTGGACAAAGCAATGGGGCCTGATGGATTCACCCCAGAATTCTAAATGAACCAAGGGTAGAATCAGTGACACCACTGACTACTCCCTTTAACAAATCATCGGAGGATGGGGTGGAACCCGAGGACTGGAGGAGGGAAGATGTGATTCCACTTCAAAAAAGGTGAGAGCAGGACAGAGGCAGAAAACTACAGACCAGTGAGTTTGACCTCAGTGGTAGTGAAAATGACAGAATCACTTCTGAAGGAAAGAATTGTTACGTACCTAGAGGCCAGCAGGACACAGGACCCAGGACCCAAGGCAAAATAGATTCCCAGTGGAAAGGTCATGTCAGACAGACCTAATAGACTTCTTTGACTGGGTGATCAAAGAAGTAGACCAGGGATGGGCTGTGGACATGGCCTATCTAGATTTTAGCAAGGCATTTGACACAGTTCCACACAAAAGATTAATATACAAGTTAGCCAGCCTTGGAGTGGGTGCCAAGTGGTTGCCTGGGTAAAAAACTGGCTGGAAAACAGGACGCAGAGGATAGTAGTAAACAGAGTCCAGAGTGAAGAAAATGAAGTTAGTAGTGGGGTACTGTAGCGTTCAGTACTGGGACCGGTCCTCTTTAATGTTTTTATAACTGACATTGCAGAGGATCTGGAAGGAAAAGTATGTCTCTTTGCATACGATACAAAAGTCTGCAACAAGGTTGATACACAAGATGGGGTGAAAAGGATGAGAAGGGACTAGGCATGGTTGGAGGAATGGTCAAATGTATGGCAGCTTAGATTCAATGCAAAGAAGTGCAAAGTAATGCACCTAACATACTAAAAGCCAGCAGAATAGGCCAAATGGTCTGTCTTGTCTGCTCAAAAAGCCAGCAGCCTAGTGACTGCTCACCTTACCACCCCCCAGCCCCCGAAAGGATCTTCTTTGGTTTCAGTTTCCCCTTGTACCTGTACCACCACTTTTTGAAGCACTCCACTGTGCCTTCCTCCACCAGCCTCCCGGGCAGTGCTTTCCATGGCTCCACCACCCTCTCAGTGAAAAAATGTTTCCCACTTCCCCCCAGTAATTTCCCCCCTCCAGCTTCCACTCATGTCCCCTGGTTGTTCCCCCCTTCTTAAGTCTAAACAGCTCCATGGTTCCAAGCCTGAGTATTCCTTTTACATACTTGAAAATGTCAATCATGTTTCCCCTGTCCATCCGCTCCTCCAGTGTGTAAAGCCCAAGCTCTTCCAGTCTCTCATCATAAGGCCTTCCTTCCTTGCCCTGAATAATCCTGGTCGCTCTCCTCTGGACTCTATCCAGCAGCGCTATGTCCTTCTTCAAATGAGGTCTCCAGAACTGTACACAGTACTCGAGCTGCAGCCTGACCAAGGCATTTATATAGAGGGAGGATCACCTCCCTCCTTCTGGACATAATTCCCCCTGGCTATGCAGCCCAGTATCCCGTTTGCTTTGGCTGCAGTTCTTCTACAATTTTCAGAGTTATTCATTTTGACGTCTACCACCACCCCTAAATCCCTTTCTCCCAATGTGGCTTGCAGTGTGACACCCCAGGGTGTATACATGGCCCGGGTTATTGACACCCAAATGAAGTACCTTACATTTCCCGGCATTAAATTTCAGTCCCCACCTCCTTGACCACCCCTCCAGTGTATCCAAATCCCCCAGGACTGTCTCCCTCGCTTCTTCACAATCCACCAGTGCTCCCAGTTTTGAATCATCCGTAAAGAGACTCAACCTATTTCTAACCCCCCATATCCGAGACATAGGCATTGAACAAGAGTGGTCCCAATACTGAACCTTGAGGGACCCCACTGATTACCTTCCTGGGGGAGGAGAGTATCCCACCCATTACCCTCTGTAAACGCCCCGAAAGCCAATTTTCAACCCAAATGAGCTCCTGTCCTCCCACACCCATCTCCCCCAATTTTGCTGTCAGTCCATTATGGGGCACTGAATCAAAAGCCTTGCTGACATCTAGGTATAGGACATCCACCGGCCGATGTCTATCCAAGGCCCCCATCACCCAGTCATAAAACACTACGAGGTTGGACTGACACGATCTCCCCGGGATGAATCCATACCGTTTATCATCCTGGTGTCCTAACCTTTCCAACTGCCTCCCAAGTCTCTCCTTGGTAAAGCCCTCCATTACTTTGCCTACCACAGACGTCAGACTGACAGGCCTATAATTCCTTATCTCCTCCCTAGACCCTCCTTTATGTATCGGCACTACATAAGCCACCCTCCAGACCTGTGGCACCCATCCTGTCTGCAGAGAGGTGTTAAAGAATGCAGCCAGTGGAACTGCCAGATCCTCCGCCAGTTCCTTCATAACCCTCGGATGTAGTCCGTCCAGCCCCGGTGCCTTATCAGTTTTCAGCTTCCAAAGGGCCTCCCTCACCCTATCCACTGTGATTTCACCCTCCCAATCCCCTTCCTCATGCAACCTTCCTACTCCTTCTGGGTCTGGCCCAGGCTGTACCCTAGCCTCTTTTCATCCTTTGGTCTCAGACTGAGACTGACCTGTCACTTTTGCTGGCTCCTCTTCCTTCCCATCAGGCAGTAGAGATCCCTTGTCACCCTTTGCAAAGATTGAGGCAAAGTACTCATTTTTTATTTATTTATTTAATTTTTATTTATGACTTTGATAAGCGGGTTGGTGCGCTGATCCCAGGGACCGTTTTCAGGCACGACCCGGGCCATGTTCCAAAATGGCACAGATAACAATACGAACAGAAAAGAAACATGAGAAGGCAAACAGAGAATAGAACAAAAGCAAAACTGTGGATACAGGTTACATAGGTCAAAAATGAAGCAAGAGTTTGATAACATAACATCAGTTATTTACAATAAATAAATTAGTTATTTCAGAGGTACATTTGTGATAGGCAACATTAGTACATTACCTATAATTGAAGTAGAAACAGCAGTTTGTAGTGAGTGGATGTGGAGGGGAAATGGAAAATCCTACGGGAGGGAGGCAGAAAAGTGGCTCAGCGGGTGACAGATTTGACAGGAACAGGTCGACTATCCAGGGGAACAGTGACAGGAGGAGTTTGCTAGGAGCCAACTTTTGAGACGGGATTTGAAGATAGAGTGTGTGTCAGTGGAGTGGAGTACAGTTGGCAGTTTGCTCCACCGAGTTGGGGCTGCTGCCGACAAAGCTCTACCACCCATGTTCGCGTGTACCCTAGGGACTGCTAATGTGGGAGTGCTGTTTGAGCAAAGGCAGCGGCCGGGAGTTTGGATCTTGAGGAGAGCCACAAGGGGGGATCCTTGGCCAGTACGGATAACTGTATCTGCCAGGCAGCAGAGGGTAAGGTCAAAGTGACCTTGCAGTGGGAGCCATCCAAGGGAGATGTAGAGGATGCAGTGGTGGGTAGAGAAAGGGGCCAGCAAGGCCAAACGACAGGCATTGTTGTAGGCTGAGGAGAGTTTGGCTATAATGGTAGCAGATGCTCTGGCATAGATGGTAGAGCAGTAGTCCAGTATTGGGAGATTTCCCTGGACAATGGCTAGCCTGGCTTCCAGGGTAAGGAATTGCCATAATCTATAAGCTGTGCCTAGTTTTTGATGGAACCTGCTGACTAGGGAATTGACATGATCGGAGAAGGTGCGTGAGGGGTCAAGCATGACTCCTAAGTACTTGAAAGAGTTTACGGCCTCCAGGGCTGTTCCATCGGGGGAGAGAATGTTTAGGTGGCAGTGAGTCGTGGATTTTGTAAGGAAGGGCTTCAATCCGAACAACATGGATTTGTTTTTTTAATTGGCATTTACCAAGAGGAGATTCTTTGAGAACCAGTTGTGGGCCGCAGTGTACTTTTGAGTGAGGGCTGTGGAAATGCTGGCAGTAGATTTGTCACTGTGGAAGAGTACGAGGTCATCAGCGTAGAGGAGGGAGTGGCAGTTTAGACTGTCTGAAGGAAGAGAGTTTACAAATAAGGAGAATAGAAGGGGGCC
This sequence comes from Neoceratodus forsteri, assembly GCA_016271365.2. NCBI lineage: Eukaryota > Metazoa > Chordata > Ceratodontiformes > Ceratodontidae > Neoceratodus > Neoceratodus forsteri. The sequence continues at coordinate 146,707,372 of CM028135.1, forward strand.
CAGAATGGAGCCCTGGAGAACCCCTGTGGAGATGGGCAGGGTAGGGAAGCAGGTCTGACCAATACTCACGAATTGGGATTGGTGTGTGAGGTAGCTCCCAAACCAGTCCGTTACCTCCTGGGAACAGCCTAGGCTGCTTAGCTTTGAGAGGAGGAGGAGGGCATGGCTGACCATATCGAAGGCCTTGGAGAGGTCCACAAAAACAGCACCGGTGGCATTACCAGTGTCCATGTTCATGAGGATATGGTCAGTCAGAAGTGCCAGGGCAGTGGTAGTGGAATGGTTTTTATGGAAGCCATGTTGTTGGCTACTTAGGAGGTTGTATTTGCCAACGTGTTCAGCTAGTTGAGTGTGGATCGCTATCTCAAGCAGTTTACTTAGGTGGGGAAGGATGGAGATTGGTCGGTAGTTGTCAGAGGATTGAGGGTCACCGGCTTTGAAAATGGGGATCACCTTAGCTATCTTCCAGGGGTTGGGCATGGAGGAGGTAGAGAGGGCAAGCTTAAAAACAAAGGTGAGAGGTTTGGCTATGGCAGGTGCGATCAGCCTGAGGAAGACTGGTGATAGGCCATTGGCTCCAGCAGAGCCGTGAGTTGGTAGGCTTTTGAGGAGCTTGGTGGTATCAGTGCAGGAGAGCACTTTGAAGTAAAAATGTGGGATAGGAGGGTGGGTTGTAGAGCTAGTAGCGGATGCCAGTGGGTTTTTATGGGTGGCTGAGCTGCTTGGTATGCCGCTGAGGAGTTTATTTAGGTAACTGGATAGATCGGTGAATGTGGTATTTAATGTCCTGGTCACTTCCATGGGATCTGAAACCAGGCCATCCGCTGAGTTTAGGTATAGTGCAGCCTTGCTGGGAGGGGTTTAGGAGGGAACCAATGGATTCCCAAAATTTCTTGGGGTCACCAAGGTTAGCTCTTAGTTTGTTACAGAAATGGGTTTATTTCAGTGATTTGGCCAGAAGCTTACATTGGTTTCTCCGAGGCCTGTAGGCTTCCTAGAGGGCTAGGGAGGGGCATGCTTTGTAGGTGGACCAAGCATGATCCCTGTCCTTCATGAGGGCTAGGAGATCCCTGGAGACCCAGCGCGAGCAGCCACCTCTGACCCTTCTTGTGGTTAGAGGAAAGAACCTGTCCTGTATTGACAGTAGGGTCTGCGTAAGAAAGTCATTTAGCACCTCTGCCTGTTCTCCTGCGTCCTGAACCCAACCCCCCACAATCTTAATCCTATTGATCTGTGTCCTCACTTTTCTCTTCTCTCTTATGTATCTACAGAATCCCTCCCCCCCCCCAGATATCCCTAACCAGGCTTTTCTCCATCCCTGCCTTGGCGCCCCTCACCACTCTGGTGACCTTCAGCCAACAGTTCATACTCCCCTCGTTCCTTGTCCCCCTAGAACGTTTAAAACATGCATAGGCAGCCTTTTTATCCCTCACAACCTCCTGCACCTCCCAGGTCCACCAACATGGCCTGCTGGTTCCACCATGCCTACACCTTACTTTAGTACAGGACCTAGTAGCCTCTTGGACCCCTTCTTTAATGATCTCCCACAAATTTCCAGCATCTATGTCTGGCTTAACCTTGCCCAAGCTCTCCTTCAAAATCCTACCATACCCACCTAAGTCCGGCTCCCTGAAGTCAACCACTACTGTATGAGTGCAGTCCCCCAAATACAGCAGGAACCAAACAGTGGCATGGTCAGCACCCGCCAGTGGATTGCACACCTCCAGGCCCCTTATTTGTTCACTGTCCACTAGGACAACATCCAATATCCGCCCCTCTCTAGTAGGTTCCCCCACCTGTTGGACCAGGAAGGCACCCTGAAAGGCATCCATCAGTCTCTGTTCCCTGGTTACAGAGAATATCATGGTGTCCCAGTCTGCCCCCGGCATATTAAGATCACCCATGACCGCCACCCTACCCTTTCCAAGGTCACAGTGACCCTTGATGTTCTCAACCAGTTTATCCTCCAGAGCCTCCTCTATTGCAGGGGGCCTATATACCACCCATCTTCAATTGCTTCCCTTCCCTCATTTGCAGGGTTACCTAAATCGCCTCCACACCCCCACCAGCCTCCTCCACTCCACAAACCACTATGTCAGTACTATCAGCACAACCCCTCCCCCTCTTCCAACTCCCCTATCTTTCCTGAATATCTTCTAGCCCTCTAAATTTAGGTCCCAGTCATTTCTCTGGGTGGTCCATGTCTCTGTAATTGCTGCCACATCCGCTGTTCCCTCAGCCAACATAGCCTGTAGCTCGGGCATTTTATTGCTCAGACTCCTGGCATTGATCAGGACTGTCCTCCACCCCGACTTCTCCCCTTTCTCCAGTCCCCCCGAACCTGCACAGTCACTTTTCTGCCCGGGTTTCCTTGAATTTGCAACAAATTCCCCCCACTCCTCATGTGCCCTAGACCCTCAAACAGCCCCCTGGGGTCTTTTTATCTGACCCCCCCATAAGTTTAAACCTCTCCTCTCGCCTATAAATCCAGCAAGTTTTAATTTCAAGATCTCCCTCCCTTCCAGGTTGAGGTGTAACCTATCCCAGACATAAAATCCCTTATCCCCCCAAGTATCCCCCAACCCCCACCAGCCCATATCCCTCTGCAATGCACCAGTCTCTGAGCCACTGGTTCACCCCTCTAAGTTTTAGCTTGTTTTTCCCGGTAGTCCTTGGTACCGGCAGACTCTAAGAGAAGGACATTTTGCTTCCTATAGAGTGATAAACCCTGGCCACTTCCCAGAATCTAGCCTGCATTTCTAGCTCACTGTTCCCTTCCAAGTCATTTGTTCCAAGATGTACTAGGAAGTCCGGGGATCTCCCGCAATCCAGTGTTAACGAATATAAGTGAAATTTAGCCTTGTGTACGGATAGTCCCGGTATACATTTAGCCTTGACTGGGCTGCTTTTATTCTCCCCCTTCCCCTCCCACTGGATACCCCTGGTCATGGAGTCTCCCAGCAGTATCACCTTCGTACCACCACCCACTTTGATCCTTCCAGACTCCTCCTTTAGTCAACAACCCCCTGCTTGCTCCTCCCTCTCCAGTAAATCTATGGGTCTTTGTAAGCCCTTTTTGTTCCTTCCAGACTCCTCCTTCTTTCAGCAACCCCCTGCTTGCTCCTCCCTCCCTTCCTCATCAGCCTGAAGACCACCCTCATGTGCATGCTCTATCATACTCCTTTTATCTGCGCCTGCCATTTTGCTCCTCGCCCCCCCCAATCTCCCAGGTGATCAGAGTTTGCCCTCCCGGTTCTACCCCCGTCTCCCTTCCTGAGCTAAAAACATTCGCTCCCACACCTGAGAAACCTCCCACTACTTCTCCCCCTACTCTGAACCTGCACTTCCCTTCCCATCTACCGTAATTCTCCCTACCCTATTTTCGACCTCTTCCGGTGATATCTGTCCCGAAACTACCCTATCTAGAGAACTCTCTACCGCCTCCCTCCTTGACTGACATCCCCAGTCTGGACACCGGCCTAACCCCAGGCCCACCTCCTTCCACCCTGGCCTTCCTCAGTGCCCCTCCCTTCTACCACATTTCCCTCCAACCTAGGCTCATGTCCCTCCCTCCTCCTTCCTTTCCTTCGAATCGGGCTCCCTTCTCTGTCCCTGGCCACCCTTAGCTTACTGACCGAATCCTCACTGTCCGCCTGCTCCCCCCTCCAACCACTCTCCTCCACTTCATCTCCTGGATATAGTAGGGTGAATCTGTTTGTAAGTGTGATGCTTGCCCCCATTTTGCTCTCTTCTACCCCCCCTCTGTCCAGCCCCTCTCTATGGTTTGCTTCCCCTACGTTGCTTGTTCCGCCTCCCACTCCTCTCAAGTGAACATATGGTCCACCACTCCCCTGGGATATGCTCTTTTGGCCTAGTCCATCTGCCCCCTGGGGTATCCCATTTTGGCCACGTGTAAGTACATATGGTCCATACCCCAACTTACCCCCCATCCCTCCCCTTCCAGCTGCCTTCTAATCCCCCGATCTCCTCCCTAAGACCCTCCAGTCTAAAACACACTAGGCACCCTCTGAACCTCCATGCCCAATTTAATATTAGGGCCGCCCCACATCCTGTACACCCAACCACCCTACCGAAGATGCCCGCACTGACACCCCCAAACCCCCTCATTTTGGGATTGAATAATATGGCCCCCTATCAGCAATACACACACAATACCCAGCAATAATCAGTTTTACAACAGCAAAGTCCAGCAGTGGACAGTTTTCATCAATTTATCCCCAGTCCCCACAGTATCCAGTTATCGGTCATCAGCAATCCCCCTAAATAGTAACCCCAATGACCCCAAATGCTAATTTCAATCTCCAACAGTAGCCACCAAACCAGTACAGTGTATGTAACTTATGCCCGCCCCCCACATGACCAGCAACAATTTCGAGCTTCTTATTGCTCCAGCTCGACCAGCGTCACCATGCCCTCCCCCGAGGCTCCACACTCTCTAACCATTTAATAGAGGTTGGGGCCGGGGTGGGTGGTGTGGGACACAATTACAGCTCCCCAACGAGCAATGAGGTGACTGGGCCTGTCTATGTAGCCCAGGCGCAACTCAAATTTGGAGCCCTCACTCCCGATTGGTCCTCAGTACTACCAGCTCCTCTCACACCAGCCCTGGCCTGCTGCCGACTGTAGCCTGGGAAACAAAAACCCAGAGGAAGAGTACACAATGGGGGTGAAATACTAACAACAAAAATGGAAAGGGACCTGGGGGTAGTTATAATATATGACCTAAAGGTGGGCAAGCAATGTGAGAAGGCAGTAAGGAGGGCTGGGGGGATACTGGGATGCATAGGGAGAGGCATCACCAGCAGAAAACAGGAAGTTGTTATCCCTTTGTACAGACAGTTAGTGGGACTCCATCTAGAGTACTGCATGCAGTTCTAGAGATACAATCTCCACAAAGACATAGACAGGGTGGAGGCTGTCCAGAGGAGGGCAACCAAAGTGGAGCAGGGTCTGCACCAGAAGACATACAGAGAGAGACTAAAGGAGCTTAATACGTATACCCTCGAAGAAAGAAGGGAGAGGGAGGACATGATAGAAACTTTCAAGTACCTCAAGGGAATCAACAAAGTCTAAGAGGGTAACATATTCAGAAAAAGAGATGTGCAAGAACAAGAGGGCACAATTTGAAGATAAAAGGGGGCCGGCTCAGAGGTAATGTGAGGAAGTATTTTTTCACGGAGAGGGCTGTGGATGCATTGAACAACCTTTCTGAGGAGGTCGTGGACTCAAAAACAGTGAGGGAATTCAAGAATGCAAGGGACAGACATAGGGCAATTCTAGTGGGGGTGCGAGGAAGTAGTAGACTGTTGGTTAACTAGGATCTGCAGCTTATCACTTAGGTAGGGAAGTGGGCAGACTAGGTGGTCCAAGTGGTCCTTATCTGCCGTCAAATTCTTTGTTTCTATGTAGTGTCCAGTAAGGGAGGGAACAGACTGTAACTGTGGCTGAGCCACCGGCCAGCTGATCCATTTCCACGTCCCTGTCTGCCTGTTCTGCCCCTGCGCTCTCACATTTTGTGACATTTATCCAGGGAGAGCGCGAGGGTGTACTCCATACAAGTCTATGGGGATCATTTTCAAAATGTTTTTACAGCACATTAAGCAACCTTTGATAAAAAATGAAAGCCACTGCAGAACAGGCAGACAGGAATGTGAAAACAGATCAGCTGGTCAGTGGTTCAGCCACAGTTATGATCCCTTCCCTCCCTTACTGGACACTAGTAACGTTTGTAATTCTGGTACAGATTGACTATGCCTCCACAGGGAAATGGGCATTAAAGTACAAAACTGGAAAATGTGACTCATACTCTCACTTTAAATGCATAATGAAGACTATATTGCAGCACGAGAAAATAAGTCAGTTGAACTTCAAAACTAGTAATGTTCTATAGTCCTTTAAATGTAAAGGATGCATACATCATTTGTCAAACTCTAGAGATGGTACAGTAAGTACTGTATTCTCAAATGCGTAATGAGAGAAGTTTTAATGACAAAACTGACTTACAGTCCTTAATGTTGCCATCTATGGAATTTGGCAAACTTGTGAAAAATCCCTTGAAAATGTAATAACACACAAGTGTCAGAATGTTTTTTTATTTATTTTCATCTACTGAGAGTGGTACATGACTGCCTTAGAAATAAAGCTGGAAGGGAAAGGTATCTTCAGGTCAAAACCAACATGATCCTGTTATCAGACTCACAAGTAACCAACTACTAATATAATGTTCAATTGTTTCTTTGAATGAGAAATACAGTTTTTTTTTTTAATTGTTTAACCAGGAGTAGCACACTAAGCTGAAAGCTTGTTTACAGGTGCGACCTGGGAGCACAGGGAAGTTAAATGACTTAATCAGGGTCACGCAGTATGCAAGTGGGGGTTGTGGGATTCAAACCCAGGTCTCCAGATCTGCAGCTCAGAGCCTTAAACCACTGCGCTATACTGCCTCCTAGGATGATGATCTTGTAGTAGATATGCAATACCCTGAAAACAAATTTAATATAACATTGTGGTAGTCTTATTTCAGGGATTCAAAAGTAAACAGCAGGATTATCAAGTGCCTGAATGCTGCATCACTGAAAGTTGCACCGAGGCACTTGACTAGGGAATATATCATTTGGGATAGGGCACTAAAAGCCGCATGCTTTCATTTAATAGACGGGGCCCTGTTTTGCAACATCAAGTGCTATTCCTCTATCCAACACCAAAAATAAACCATTCAATGGCCACTGTTATATATCAACAAAGCAGACACTCCCTGCATGAACAAACACATCACAGTGCACAACCGGCATTGTCCAGATACAAGTTATCAACCACCACCCATGTGTAGTAGTGATCATACCGTATCGGCTTCCTTTCCAGGCAATACCTAGCATTTGCACAAGAAATTCATCCCCCCATACGGGAGGACACTATTGATAGCTACTGCAGCCCTTAAAATGTAAATTCTATCAGTGAGAACTCTGTATCTTTCAACATCAGACTGCAACTGTAAAGGCATCAATAAGACATTAGATTTATTCTATACAAGGTGTCAGTTTTACCTCTGCTGGCTAATTCCTCCTCAGTACCACTGACAGTAAAAATGCTTAGGTAAGTGGAAACTCTGTTGCAGTCAGCGAATGGCTCTGTTGTGGACAAACTGCCACCATGACACCACACACACAGTCTAAAACTGCCACTACTGCAAATGGGTGGATCCTGGCAGCTATAACCTTAAATTACCCAATCAATACTCAGCTCCGTTAATGCTGCATTAGTTACTCTGTCAGGGATTTGTGGCAGAAGTGGAGAACACCAGACCACTGGCATTTCTATAAGGAATTAGCATAGGTCACATCTGACTGATTGTGCCAGTGTACATAGAAACATAGAATTTGTCGGCAGATAAGGACCGCTTGGCCCACCCAGTCTGCCCATTTCCCTACCTGATGGATAAGCTGCAGATCCTAGTTAACCAGCAGCCTACTTCTTCCTACCCCCCCCCATAGAATTTCCTTATGACTGTCCCATGCATGCTTGAATTCCACCACTGTTTTTGACTCCACAACCTCCTCTGGAAGGCCGTTCCATACATCCACAACCCTCTCTTGTGAAAAAATACTTCCTTAAATTACCTCTGAACCGCCCCCTTCTATCTTCAAATTGTGCCCCCTTGTTCTTGCACACCTCTTTTTTTGAAAGATGCTACCCTCTTGGACTTTGTTGATTCCCTTGAGGTACTTGAAAGTTTCTATCATGTCCCCCCTCTCCCTCCTTTCCTCGAGGCTATACATATTAAGCTCCTTAAGTCTCTCTTCATATGTCTTCCGGTGCAGACCCTGCACCATTTTAGTTGCCCTCCTCTGGACAGCTTCCATCCTGTCTATGTCTTTGCGGAGATTGGGTCTCCAGAACTGCCGATGTACTCCAGATGTGGTCTCACCAGCTGTCTGTACAGAGGATACTTCTTGTTTTCTACTGGTGATGCCTCTCCCTATGCATCCCAGTATCCCATGAACCTCCTTGCTGCCCTCTCACATTGCTTGCCCACCTTTAGGTCATCTGATATGACTACCCCCAGGTCCCTTTCCATTTTTGTTGTTGTTAGTATCTCACCCCCCATTGTGTACTCTTCCCCTGGGTTTTTGTTTCCCAGGTGCATTACCTTGCACTTCTTAGCATTGAATCTAAGCTGCCATACATTTGACCATTCCTCTAACCTTGCCAAGTCCCTTCTCATCCTTTCCACCCCACCTTGTGCATCCACTCTGTTGCAGATCTTTGTGTCATCTGCAAAGAGACATACTTTTCCTTCCAGTCCCTCTGCAATGTCGCTTATAAAGACATTGAAGAGGACCAGTCCTAATACTGAACCCTGCGGTACCCCACTACTAACACCCTTTTTTCAGAGTGGACTCCATTTACTATTACTCTCTGTGTCCTATTCTCCAGCCAATTCTTTACCAGGCTGTCATCTTGGGACTCACTCCCAGGCTGGCTAACTTGTATATTAATCTTTTGTGTGGGACTGTGTCAAATGCCTTGCTAAAGTCTAGGTAGGCATGTCACAGCCCCTCCTGATCAACTACTTTGGTCACCCAGTCAAAGAAATCTATCAGATTTGTCTGGCATGACCTTCCCGCTGTGAATCCATGCTACCTTGGGTCCTGTGCCCCTCTGGCCTCTAGATACTCGACAATTCTTTCCTTCAGAAGTGATTCCATCATTTTCCCTACCACTGAGGTTAAACTAACAGGTCTGTAGTTTCCTGCTTCTGCCTTGCTCCCACTTTTGTGAAGGGGAATCACATCTGCCCTCCTCCAGCCCTCAGGTACCACCCCATCCTCCCATGATCTGTTAAAGAGGGTAGTCAGTGGTGTCACTAGTTCTACCCTTAGTTCTTTTAGAATTCTGGGATGAATCCCATCAGGCCCCATTGCTTTGTCCACCTTCAGTTTTAAGAGCTTTTCAGAACCCTTTCTTCTGTAAATGGGCTGGTATCAACTTCTGTATCCAGAGTGTTTCTTCTGTTTGTTTTAGGTACCTCCCCTCTTCCTTTGTAAATACTGAGCAAAAATATTTGTTTAGTATCTCTGCCTTTTCACAGTCACCCTCTGCCCACCCTCCCTCCCTTTATTAAGCCTCACTATCCCTCCCTTGGTCTTCCTTCGCTCCCTGATGTACCTATAAAAGGTTTTATCCCCCTTCTTAACTGAGTTGGCAAGCTTTTCCTCGGTTTGGGCCTTTGCTGTTCTGACTGCCTTTCCAGCTTCCTTTTGCTTTAACTGATACAGTTCTCTGTCCTGTCCCTTCTGTGATTCTTTGTACTTCCTGAATGCTTTCTTTTTCTCTTGAACCTTCACTGCCACTTCCTTTGAGAACCATAGTAGTTTCTTACCTTGTTTCGTTTTATTTGCTTTACACAAAGGCTTGTTACCTCTGTGATGGCAGTTTTATTATTCCATTGTTCTTCCACCTCCTTCCTGCCCATTTGCTAGTGCATTCCTTAGGCACTCACCATTTTGGCAAAGTCAGCCCTCCTAAAATCAGTACCTTTGTCTTTGTATAGCTTGACTCTGTTGCTGTGTTTATTGTGAACCATACTGTTCGATGGTCGCTAGTTCCCAGATGGCTACCCACTTCTACATCTGTGATCCTCTCTTCATCTCCATTTGAGAGAACCAGGTCTAAGATTGCTCCCTCTCGAGTGGGCTCCAATACTAGTTGTCTAAGGCATGCCCCCTGTAGGGCATCTAGAATAACCCCACTCTTAGAAGTGGCTGCTGCAACTGCACTCCAGTTAACATCTGGCATATTCAGATCACCCATCAGCAAATCTCCCCTTTATCTGTCATTCTAAGTATACATGATTGCATGACAGCGTCAGTGACAGTATCAGTATTTTTAAATGTCCGCTTCAGGATTCATGCTCTGCTGGTTGTTGTTTTAGTTTGTTTGAGTTGGGGAGCTTCGCCCACCCCCATTCCCTATGTTAAAAAAGACACAGAGGGTGTCGGGGCAGAGCCCTCCACTCAGACAGTGACTAACATGATGCCGTGATGTGTGCTCTGCCAAGGTAATGCTTAGTCAGTTACTTTTTTTAGTTTGTTCAATTGTGGGTTTTTGGCCCCTACACCAAATGTTGACAAACAAACTAAAAAATAACTAACAGAGCACGCATCACATAACTACCGTAGGGTACCCTATTTGCGTACTGGTGGCTGATTTTGAAACACAGTTGCACAAGTTTTTTTGTTTTACCAGGGAAGACACAATAAGCTGGAAGCTTGTTTACAGGTGTGACTTGGGAGCACAAGGAAGTTAAGTGACTTGCTCAGGGTCACACAACATGCAAGCGGGGGCTGTGGGATTCAAACCCAGGTCTCCAGGTTTGCAGCTCAGAGCCTTAAACCACTGCACTATACTGCCTCCTCTGGTGTTTTCTACTATTGCTGGGTTTCTTTTTAATCAATAATCAGCGATAGTGCAGAATATTGGGTACACCTAGGAAGCTTGCCGTAAAAGCTTTCTGAATACAGCGTTGCTTTGGTGACCTTCCTTACTTGGTTGTCAGCTGTTTTTTTTTTTTTTGTTTTTTTAACAGGTTAGTGTTGGGACGAACCTCAACCCAAAGAAACTAATATAAAGTAAAGGCGATTGTACCAAATACTGTAACTTGAGAACTATGCTAATAGCGTAGGTCTTAGGCAAGGGTGCCAATAGAAATTTCTGGGCCCGAAACACACCTTTAGGACTGGGCCCCCCCCTTAGCCTCACATCTCGTTACTGGTCCCCCGAGCCACTGGGCCCGGGAGAGTTGTCCCCCCTGTCGTCTGCTCTCCTGGTCCTAGGCCTACCCAATATTCAACACTATCACCCAATAATCTTTATTTGGAAGCTATCAGCTATCACCAATGACATGAGCACTTTACAAGTGCCTTAGCTTGACAAATTTGACTTCCCGACCAGAAAATAGTAAAAGCTGGCAGGATGGAGGTAGCTGACCTCCAGCTCAATATGCTGAGGTTATGATTGCTTGATGGAGGTCTGAATGATGCAGTAACTTGCTGGAGACTTGGAGTCTATGAATTGGGGATTATAGGGAACAACAGTTAAAGGGGCACAGTAAAAAGTATATACTACAGAACTGGAAATAAAGAAGTGGAATAGAATGAATTATATAACTTAAACACTGGCCTGGAGTAGAATTATTTCAATCACTACATTTACATGGTGATATTACCGGGTAACATTTCAGGGAAAGGGTTCTGAAAGAACTCTTAAAACTGAAGGTGGATAAAGCAATGGGGCCTGATGGGATTCACCCCAGAATTTTAAAAGAACTAAGGGAAGAACCAGTAACACCACTGACTACCCTTTTTAATAAATTACGGGAGGACGGGGTGGTACCTGAGGACTGGAGGAGGGCAGATGTGATTCCGCTTCACAAAAGTGGGAGCAAGACAGAGGCAGGAAACTACAGACCTGTCAGTTTGCCCTCAGTGGTAGGGAAAATGATGGAATCACTTCTGAAGGAAAGAACTGTTGAGTACCTAGAGGCCAGTGGTGCACAGGACCCAAGGCAGCATGGATTCACAGCGGGAAGGTCATGTCAGATGTAACCCCCCGTTACCCGGGGTTACTAGAATCCCAGTAAGACCTAGTGGTAGGCAGGGAAGGCAGCTTGTGAAACTCCAGTTAAATGGATTTTACACTGTCTCACTCTGTTCTCAGTCTCAGCTGAGGGATGACATCACCATAGAACTATCGCAGCTGCATGAGCCACACTGGAATCTGCAGAAGGGAGTTAGATTAGAATGTTGGGAGTTTTGAACAGTCTGTAGTCAGTGAGTAGTTGGAGATTACTGTGAGAGGAGCACAGCAGTTCTGTGCACAGGCTCTTGGAGCCTCAGCTCTGAAATAGAGCTACATTTAGGGAAAGGTGTGTGTTTCCGCCTAAAGAGGGACACAGTAAGCTGTTCTTTAAAGTGGTGGAGACCGCTGATACGGGTCTCTGTCCCCCATCCCTCCGGGGATGGGGCTGGAAGGTTTGCCTGCTATTCCAGGGGCAACCCCCTGGTTACAGCTAGAGAAGAAGCTGCCTTATTTTTCCCAAGAGTGTGGGGTACAAGAAGATTTCGAGAATCGCCTGTGGGGCACCTGCAACCGAAGGGTGAGTTCTGTTCTTTCTCAAGGGCCCATGTTTCATCCTGAACTGTGTTAAAGTGGGGATTGGACTGCTGAAGTAGTGGGAGGCCTAGAGTAATAAGTTTAGCCAAAAGTAAAAGTATGTTCAAGTCCAGCACAAGGGAAAGTCAAGACATGTAGAGGAGGTGTGACATACGTCTACCCTGTAATCTACATTGCCAAGCTTTCAAAAAAAGAGTTGTTTAGTGTCCAGAGAAATGGCCGGGTATGGATTGTGGGAGCTGAAGGTGGGAGACCCCCCATCTTTAGTAACCAGGTCCACCTCTACGGATTTGCTCTGTGGAGTTCTACTTTGCCTCATGCACTTGGCCAGTGATGAGGGAAGTACCCAGACATGGGATTAAAAGGAAATTTCCCTTTAGGAGTCGAAGGCTCTAAGGTGGTTTGGGGAGCCACCAACAGGAAAACTGGTTCATTCCTATATGGACTGCGATCAAGTGGCCGGCGGGGGAGCCGGGCCATGGGAAAAACCCAAGTAGTGTACAAGTCTGGGCTGTGTACCCAAAGCTGTGTGCAAGTCCGGGCTGTGTGCCTAGTGGGTTCAGAGCCTGAGGGCTGGAATAGTGAAGAAGTGTTCTGTTGCTCTAATCTGCATTACCAGGAATGTAGCCCCGTGGGGGTCCATCTATGCTTTGTTTGTTCAGTTTGGATGTGAATAAAAGCCACACTTTAGAATCCCATTCCTGGCATTGGACATTAGTTATTGCTTCCTGTGTTCGGATTTACTTGGGTGCCCCTGTGCAAAGTAGCCAAACCTAGGTCCCCTGTGCCAAGTAACCTAGTCCTCCCCGAACCCAGTCCCCACCAGGCACTGTTGTCAGCTTCAACAGCATACCACCTGTCATTTTGCAAAAAGGCAGGGGTGAGGGGCCCTACACAGACAAATCTAATTGATTTGACTGGGTGACCAAAGCAGTAGAACAGGGAGGGACTGTGGACATGGCCTTACCTAGACTTTAACAAGGCATTTGACACAGTCCCGCACTAAAGATTAATAAACAAATTAGCCAACCTGGGAGTGGGTCCTAGGGTGGTAGCCTGCGTAAAACACTGGTTGGACAACAGGACACAGTGGGTAATAGTAAATGGAGTCCACAGTGAAGAAAGGAGGGTCACTAGTACTAGTGGGGTACCGCAGGATTCAGCACTGGGGCCAGTCCTTTTTAATGTCTATATAAGTGACACTGCAGAGGGACTGGACAGAAAAGTATGTCTCTTTGCAGATGACACAATGATCTGCAACAGGGTTGATACACAAGGTGGGGTGGAAAGGATGAAAAGGGACTTGGCAAGGTTGGAGGAATGGTCAAATGTATGGCAGCTTAGATTCAACGCAAAGAAGTGCAAAGTAATGCACCTGGGAAACAAAAACCCAGGGGAAGAGTACACAATGGAGGGTAAGATACTGACAACAACAAAATGGGGTAGTCATATCAGATGACCTAAAGGTGGGCCAGCAATGTGAGAAGGCAGTAAGGAGGTCTGGGGATACTGGGATGCATAGGGAGAGGCATCACCAGTAGAAAACAGGAAGTTGTTAGCCCTCTGTACAGACAGTTGGTAAGACCCCATCTGGAGTACTGTGTACAGTTCTGGAGACCACATCTCCGCAAAGACATAGACAGGGTGGAGGCTGTCCAGAGGAGGGCAACCAAAATGATGCAGGGTCTGCATCAGAAGACATATGAAGAAAGACTAAAGATGTATAGCCTCGAGGAAAGGATGGAGAGGGGGGGACATGATAAGACACTTTATGAAATGGGTATCAGAATTTAGACATGCTGATTGGTCCATACCTGTGTGATATTCTGTCTAACGCACAGGAAAAAGGACCAGCAGTGCCCTGTGGGCACTGATCCTAGTAAAATGCAAATTAGAATGTTGGCAAATCTGAAATCAGCCATCTTGTTTGTGCCAGAAGTGGTGCCAGCTGAACTGTTAAAAATAAAATAAATACCTCTGACGCCTTCACTTTGCCTCAGCGTTTCAGTAAATAGATTTTTTTAAATCCATCTGTCCATTTCCTCATGGATGCAGCATGAAAGGAACAGCCATTTCAGCCCACCCGCTTAGTCACGTATTTAAAAAAAACGGAACAGCCACGATCTCTTCACCGGCCCGACCGCTCGCACTTTAAAATCAATTATTTTAATTTTAACAGAAAAAGAAATGAACAACCCAGAGGCTCCTTCCATTGACCAAAAACCCAGAACAACTTTATCTCTGTACCAGCCCCGCCTGTCGCTGTCTCTACTCAGCCGACTTGGCGATTTCTGTACCAGCTCGCACAGTCGCTGTCTCTCATTAGCCCACTTGCTCACTCTGTCTTGAAACAAACAGCGCAATTTCTCATATTTGTCTCCACAAACAGCATGGAGGGGGGGTACTGCTATCATTACCAGACCTCCGCGATCTCTGTACCAGACCACCCACTCGCTCTATCTCTCTAACAGCCCACCTTCTCACTGGAGTTTTTGTTTTTTAATAAAAAAAAAAAAAAGAAAGAAACAGCTGCAATGTATCTTATTTCTCTCCAGCAGCATGGGGGGGGAGCTATTGCTATGACAACCAGACCTACTAAAGTACATATGCCTTTGTAGGGCAAAAGTACTTCGGTGCAAACAAAAAAACACACAGCACACTTAGGCAGAGGAACTATTTTATTAAAAGTGACACAAACATACATGTTTTTTCCTACTTAAAATTGGAAATTTAACCTACCAAATGCAGTTGAGCGAAGATGGCCATTTCATAAGCGCAATAAGCCACTCCAGGGTGTGCGTTATTTATCTCCAGGATATGGAGGATTTACCACCGCTGGTGTGATTCGAGGTCACTTACACCAGTGTGTTAAATCCTCCAGTGTATCCACACCCTTGAGGGATAAATTTATTATACAATGCCGAATGTTGTTTCTTTAATGTTTTTTAACTATGTTCTAACTGACTGAGGTCTCTACACTTGAAAGAGGATAATTCTGTAAACAATTTACCGCGGTATTTTAGCGAAGCGGCGACGGGACAAACCGCAGCAGTTTCGTTTGAAGTGAAAGCGACCGGATTAGCAGGCTATAAAGTTGGCTGGCACTTCTTCCAGTGGGTACACTGGAGGATTTATGACGGTGGTAATTGTGCCAGCCAACCAATCAGGATGCAGGATTTGGGACTTTGGATTTACCACATTGTATAACAGACATTTTAACACATGGCTAGGAGGCTGGGACGTACTCGGCCGCTGGCCTTGTGCCTCACTACACCTCCTAGCCATGTGTTAAACTGTCTAACGCACACCCTGTCGTGTCTTATTGCTTACTTCAAATACCTGAAGGGAATCAACAAAGTCCAAGAGGGTAGCATCTTTCAGAAAAAGAGATGTGCAAGGGTTTGGCTTCATTGGGGACTGGGGTTCCACCTGGAGGGACACCAGCCTATACTGGCAGGATGGTCTGCATCTGTCCAGGAAGGGAACAAGTCTTTTGAGCAATCGGTTTAAATGCTTCATTGGCAAGCTTTTAAACTAGTCAAAGAGGGAGGCACTGACAAGCAGCAGGAAAATCCCAGCCTCTCCAAAAAACAGGGTACTAAATGAGAAAAAGACCGAGGTAGAACGGTCAGTGGGGATGCTGCAACAGAAGGTAAAGCCATCAAAAATGGAGAGCAATGAGTACCAATGCCTGTAGTCTAGGTAACAAGCTTCCTGAATTAGTGGCCTTGATGGAGGAGGAATATCTGGATATCGTGGCAGTCACAGAAACATGGTACACACAAAACCATGACTGGGACATAAACATACCAGGATACTCTATCTACAGGAGGGACAGGGAGGGTAAAAGAGGAGGAGGAGTAGCTCTTTACATAAGGGAAGGAATAAAAGCAACAGAACAAAAGGGTAAACAGGGAGGAGAAGAAGCACTGTGGGTAAATTTGGAGACAGGCAATGGCACCACAATCCGACAGAGGTTAGACAGACCTCTCTCTCAGGGGAGGAAATGGACAAGGAAATGATAGAAAGTATACTTGAATGGCAGAAAAGGAGATATTGCTGATGGGTGATCTGAATATGCCAGATGTTAACTGGAGCGCAGTTGCAGCTGCCACTCAAGAGTGCAGTTATTCTAGATGCCCTACAGGGGCATGCCTTAGACAACTAGTACTGGAGCCCATTGAGAGGGAGCAATATTAGACTTGATTCTCAAATGGAGATGGAGAGAGGATCACAGATGTAGAAGTGGGTAGCCATCTGGGAACTAGCGACCATCGTACAGTACGGTTCACAATAAACACAGCAATAGAGTCAAGCCATACAAAGACAAAAGTACTGGACTTTAAGAAGGCTGACTTTGCCAAAATGGGTGAGAGCCTAAGGAATGTACTAGTAAATGGGCAGGAAGGAGGGGTGGAAGAACAATGGAGAATAATAAAAACTGCCATCACAGAGGTAACGAGCCTTTGTGTGAAGCAAATAAACAAAACAAGACGATGTAAGAAACCACTATGGTTCTCAAAGGAAGTGGCAGTGAAGGTTCAAGAGAAAAAGAAAGCAGTCAGGAAGTACAAGGAATCGCAGAAGGAGCAGGATAGAGAACTGTATCAGTTAAAGCAAAAGGAGGCTGGGAAGGCAGTCAGAACAGCAAAGGCCCAAACCGAGGAAAAGACAGCCAACTCAGTTAAGAAGGGGGATAAAACCTTTTATAGGTACATCAGGGAGCAAAGGAAGACCAAGGAGGGATAGTGAGGCTTAATAAAGGGAGGAGGGTGGGCAGAGGGAGACTGTGAAAAGGCAGAGATACTAAAATATATTTTGCTCAGTATTTACAAATGAAGAGGGAGGTACATAAAACAAACAGTAGTAACACTCTGGATACAGAAGTTGATACCAGCCCATTTACAGAAGAAAGGGTTCTGAAAGAACTCTTAAAAGCGGAAGGTGGACAAAGCAATGGGGCCTGATGGGATTCATCCCAGAATTCTAAAGAGCTAAGGGTAGAACTAGTGACACCACTGACTACCCTTTTAACAGATCATGGGAGGATGGGTACCGAGGGACTGGAAGAGGGCAGATGTGATTCCCTCATAAAAGTGGGAGCAAGGCAGAAGCAGGAAACTACAGACCTGTTAGTTTAACCTCAGTGATAGGGAAAAAGATGGAATCACTTCTGAAGGAAAGAATTGTCGAGTATCTAGAGGCCAGAGGGGCACAGGACCCTAGGCAGCATGGATTCACAGCGGGAAAGTCATGCCAGACAAATCTGATAGATTTCTTTGACTGGGTGACCAAAGTAGTAGATCAGGGAGGGGCTGTGGACATGGCCTACCTAGACTTTAGCAAGGCATTTGACACAGTCCCACACAAAAGATTAATATACAAGATTGGCCAGCCTGGGAGTGGGTCCCAAGATGACAGCCTGGGTAAAGAATTGGCTGGAGAATAGGACACAGAGAGTAATAGTAAATGGAGTCCACTCAGAAGAAAGGAGGGTTACTAGTGGGGTACCGAGGTTCAGTAGTTAGATCGGTCCTCTTCAATGTCTTTATAAGTGACATTGCAGAAGGACTGAAGGAAAAGTATGTCTCTTTGCAGATGACACTAAGATCTGCAACAGAGCTGATGCACAGGGTGGGGTGGAAAGGATGAGAAGGGACTTGGCAAGGTTAGAGGAATGGTCAAATGTAGGCAGCTTAGATTCAATGCTAAGAATGCAGGTAATGCACCTGGGAAACAAAACCCAGGGAAGAGTACACAATGGGGGTGAGATACTAACAACAACAAAAATGGAAAGGGACCTGGGGGTAGTCATATCAGATGACCTAAAGGTGGGCAAGCAATGTGAGAGGGCAGCAAGGAGGGTTGGGGATACTGGGATGCATGGGGGGCGAGGCATCACCAGTAGAAAACAGGAAGTTATTATCCCTCTGTACAGACAGCTGGTGAGACCCCATCTGGAGTACTGTGTGCAGTTCTGGAGACCCAATCTCCGCAAAGACATAAACAGGATGGAAGCTGTCCAGAGAAGGGCAACTAAAATGGTGCAGGGTCTGCACCGGAAGACATATGAAGAGAGACTTAAGGAGCTTAATATGTATAGCCTCAAGGAAAGGAGGGACATGATAGAAACTTTCAAGTACCTCAAGGGAATCAACAAAGTCCAAGAGGGTAGCATCTTTCAAAAAGAGGTGTGCAAGAACAAGAGGCACAATTTGAAGATGGAGGCTGCTCAGAGGTAATTTAAGGAGTATTTTTCACAGAGAGGGTTGTGGATGCATGGAACAGCCTTCGGAAGAGGTTGTGGAGTCAAAATCAGTGGTGGAATTCAAGCATGCATGGGATAGTCATAAGGCAATTCTGGGGGGTGGGGGTAGGAAGAAGCAGGCTGCTGGTTAACTAGGATCTGCAGCTTATCCAGTAGGTAGGGAAATGGGCAGACTGGGTGGGCCAAGCGGTCCTTATCTGCTGTCAAATTCTATGTTTCTATGTAAAAACAAGGTTGCACAATTGGAAGATAGAGGAGGGACGGCTCAGAGGTAATGTGAGGAAGTATTTCTTCACAGAGAGGGTTGTGGATACATGAACAGCCTTCCTGAGGAGGTCCTAGAGTCAAAAACAGTGGGGGAATTCAAGAATGCATGGGACAGACATAAGGCAATTCCAGTGGGGGGTAGGAGGAAGTAGGCTGTTGGTTAACTAGGATTTGCAGCTTATCCCTTAGGTAGGGAAATAGGCAGACTAGGTGGGCCAAGCGGTCCTTATCTGCCGTCAAATTATATGGTTCTTACCCGGTAACTCTTTGACGCCCATTTATTAGACTGTCCGATTAGCGGAGTAGTCTTCTCGGGTACTGCAGTGTTGTTTGTATCCGGGTAACTGTGCCGTTATCCATGTATCTTTACCCAGATACTTCCTGATATTGCGTTTACATGGGCTTTGGTTATCTGGTAACAAGCCGAGCTCTCTGCTACTGCACCAGTTATCCGGTAAAATTCTGCTCATGTAGACGTACTGTGTATTACGTTCGCTTGCTGCCATCTTGGACAGACAGACACATTTTTTACGGAAAGTCAGGGAGAGTTGAGAATTGAGATGGACGACTTCAAGTATCAAGCTATCACTTTGCTTACTGCCATTTTAGAAGCCCTCACTCCCCTCCAAGCGCCAAACCTGGCTCCTATTCATCTAATGTGCGACGTGCTGCAGTGCACAAAACGATGGTGGCGCTGAGCCAAGTGCCCCAATGCGACGCCCTGCTCTCCCTACCCCTCACATATGAGTGCGCCTGAATTTCGATGCAATACGGTAGGTCACGTCGTCCTTTGCTTGGCTCTCGCGCTGTGCTGACGTGCGTGAAAAATCCTCCCCTTTTGGCTACTGTCTCCCTTAGAGGTCAGTCATTCACTGCGGTAGCATCTGCAGCTGTAGCATCGTGAGCAGCTCTCCTCGCACGCCTGGTTGTTACACGGAACCGACTCGCCATGGCAGCAGCCTACAAAATAGTCCTTATCCGCCACGGTGAGAGCACCTGGAACCAAGAGAACCGCTTTTGTGGCTGGTTCGACGCCGACCTGAGCGACACCGGCACGGAGGAGGCGCAGCGCGGGGCCCAGGCTCTTAAAGGTAAGAAAATGAACAGCCTCCCGCACAGAGTGGATGGGGACAGGCACTTGTATGTTCATTTAACTCCTAAAATGAGGGTGTGTGAGTGGGTCAGTTAAAGGTATAATGCATAGCACCCCGGGCCGCATGTGGGTGAGGGAGTGAGGAGGCATGCATTTAACAGTACACCTGGTCCCCAAGAAAATGGCTGGGTGAATTAAGCAATGAGGCATGACCAGTGGTTATGTCAATGGTCTGCTAATCAACTTCTAGGGGTGCACTGTGACACCGAGGTGGAGCCGAGTGCCACATGCCCCTAGAGGGTGACTAACTGACCATTAACGTAATCCCTGGGAGTGCCTTATTGCTATTATAATAAAAAAAAGGTTTTAAACGGTGTTAAACCTTGTTCAGCATATGGCTAAGCTCTATATGTATGCTAATAAAAGATCATTCAATGGCAAGAAAAAATCCTGGACTCTGGACAATCTTGGGCTGAAACCATGAGGTTCTCCCAGCACAACCTCACGGGTCCACTGTCGTCATTTTTTTTTTTTTTTTTTTGCATCTCATCTTAAGAAACAAAAACATTTTTCCACAGTAATAACATTCTTTAAATTTTTTTTTTAATTTTATATACAATGAGCCCTTGTATAATAGCAATAATGCACTCCAGGGTGTGGGTTGTGCTGGGATAACCTCACTTCTGGGACGTTGGACGTACTCTGCCTGCGGCCTCGTGCCCAACCACCCAGGCGTGAGGTTATCTCGGCACAACCCACACCCTGGCATGCATTATTGCTTAATTAACATACTAAAATGCTAGCAGAATAGGCCTAATGGTCTTTCGTGTCTGCTCGTTTGATTGGCCCCCACCATGGGAGCTGCCCTTGCTGCCCCCCTCGCTCTCTCTGGCTTCTCCCTTCCCAGTCCTGGATATTCCCACTGCATAGAACTTTGCGTCCAGAACCCTTCCCCTGTACCTGCCCCACCCTGTCTTGAATCCCTCCACCAGCCCCTTGGGCAGTGCATTCCATGGCTCCACCACCCTCTCAGTGAAGTAGCACCTCCTCCTTTCTCTCCTGAATCACCCCTTCATCTGCCACCCATGCCGTCTAGTTGCCCCCCCTTCCTTGAGCACCTTGACTGCTCCTCCCCATTTAATCCTTTCATGTACTTGAAGATCTCTATTGTGTTTCCCACCCCCGGGTCCCTTCTCTTCCAGTGTGTACATATTTAGTTCTTTGAGCCTCCCCATAGGTCCTGTTCCCCAAGCCCCAAGATCATTTTGGTTGCCCTCCTCTGGACCCTCTCCAGGAGTTCAGTGTCCCTCTAAGTGTGGCCTCCCAAACTGCACACAGTACTAGAGGTGCGGCCTCACCAAGCAGTTATACAAGGGGAGTGTCACTTCCCTCCTTCTGGAGGGGATCCCCCTAGCGATGCATCCTGTTGGCCTTGGCCGCTGCCCTCCTGCAAGTCTGAGTTGTTCACCTTGACATCCACCACCACCCCCAGGTCCCTCTCAGCCATTGAGACTTGTAGCATTCTCCCCGGGTGTACTCTTGGCCCGGGTTTCTGGCTCCCGGATGCAGTACCTTGCACTTCCCTGCATTAAACCTCAGCTTTCACTTTCTAGACCACCTTTTCAGAGCCTCCAGGTCCCCCTGTAGGGCCACCCTCCCATCCACCACCGCCCCCAGTTTTGAGTCATCCGCAAAGAGACTCCTCTCACTCCTGTTACCCTTCCTTATGTCAGAGACGAAGGCATTGAACAGGATGGGCCCAAGGACTGATCCCTGAGGGAACCCACTAATGACCCTCCTTGAGGGTGCGACTATCCCGCCAACCACGACCTTCTGGGTCTGGTCCTGGAGCCAACTGCCTATCCATCTGATCTGGTTCCCCTCCCCCATTTCTCCCAGCTTATTCAACAGGCCCCCGTGAGGAACAGAGTCAGACGCCTTGCTGAAGTCAAGAAAGAGGACGTCCACCGGTCTACCCAGGTCCAAGGCTCTCATCACCCAGTCATAGAACTCCACAAGGTTTGTGTGACACGATTTCCCTGGGATGAATCCATGCTGTCTATCACCCAGGCACCCCAACTTTTCCAGGTCCCCCCCGGCCTCTCCTTGACAATTCCCTCCACAGATGTCAGGCTGACGGGCCTGTAGTTCCTGCCACCTCCCTGATTCCTCCCCTCCTCCCCTTGTGGATAGGCACTATATGTGCCACCTTCCAGTCCTGGGGCACCAACCCTGTCCTCAGAGAGATGCTGAAAAGCTCTGCCAGGACCATCCGCCAGTTCCTTCAGCACTATGGGATGTAATTTATCTGGCCCCAGTGCTTTCTCAGTCTTTAGGGACCAGAGGGCTTCTCTCACTCTTTCTGCTGTGATTTCCACCTCTGCTACCTCGTCCCCCTGCTTTGCTTTTCCCCCCTCCTGCCAGTGATGGCCGACCCTCTCCCCAGGCCCGACGATCGGCAAGGGCCCTCCCCTTCAGTTTCACTATCTCCCATGTATGATGCCCCTCTTCCCCCATTTTCCTTGGTGAAAACCGAGGAGAAGTACTCATTTAGTACCTCAGCCTCCTCCCCCGGATCTTTTGCCCATCCCTCCCCTGTTTTAATCCTGCTAATCTGCCCCTTCACCCTATGTTTTTCCCCAGTGTATCTAAAGAACCCCTTATTCCCTCTCCTAATTTCCCTGGCCAGGTTCTGCTCCTTCCTTGCTTTAGCCACCCTCAACACCCTAGTGGCCCTTCTGGCCATCAGCTCATACTCTCCTCTGTTCCTTTCACATAAGGCTGTTAGAATGTTTGCAGTCAATCAGAAAGCTCCATTTCTCAGACCCTTTTTATAATGATGGAGATACAAGCTTAGAACACTGTGGAACCATTGCCTTTATTTAAAAAAAAAAAAAAAAAATATATATTTTTGGGGGGGGGGCATCTTAGAATATTAGTTTCTGCTTTAAAGACTGAATTTACAGCACATTTCTTATCCGCACATTTTCCATGAGGGACAGGGCAGTTCTGAGGGGTAAAATTAGAGCTGTCCTTTGTAATGAGGGACACTTGAGAGGTATGGCAGGGGCCCTGGTCCTAAGCACCCCCAGACTTGGGGAAGTGGAGAGAATAAAGGGGCACATGTCCTTAAAACAATGAACTCCAATGCAGCACCTTAAAATGGGTATGGGGGGGCTTGATCCCTTAAAGTGCCCCATCTCCCCCCCCTAAGAATGGGGTGGGGGGGGGGCAGACCTAGTCCCATAATTGAAAAATTCCTAACTTTGAATTGCGAGAGGAACCGTACTCCTGCTTTGAGAGGTGGCAAGGCCCATAAGTACTAAACGTGTGGGTGGGTAGGGTTTATACAGGGTCTGTCAAGCACTACTGCGGGGGTGCACAGCTATGGGGCTTTGGAGGCAGACTGAGACTAGGCATGATGACACCGTAGTGTCAGTAAGTGTGCCAGAGGGGCAAGTTTGGAGAACCATATGGACTGAAAAGCAGAAGAGTGTGTGAGTGTGTGAGTAACAAAAATAAATGCTATTTGGATTGAGTTCTTTACTGAAGGAGGATAGAAAGGGTAATTCACAACAGAACAAAGCAGCACCACTCACTGTCATGCCCAGTCAATAAGAAAGCAGGCATCTGTTTTCGTAGTGCATATTGGAAAACACAAATACCCAGCGCTTCAGAAACAAGTGCCACACCTCCAAAAGCTCTTGAGATGTGGTACTTTGTTGCTGCAATGCTGGGTGTTTGTTTTCTCTCTTTAAAACTCTCATAATAGTGAGTGTGATGTCTGTGCCAGTCATTGCTTCCTCTCTTGGACAGAGTGTCTGTTTCTTTTTTGTTTTTGGGGGATGCTGAAATTTGACTGCAGGGTCAGCCCAGCTTATATCTACTGTCAGTTTACTGGTAAGTAAAATTGAGAGGAAACCTTAAAATTGCAACTATCAGCAGTAGAAGTCAAAAGCAAATACATTTCACAAGTAAATTAACCCCAAAAAAAAAAAACCTTGTTGGTTTCAACAAAATTAGACAATACATTATTTTGTTTAACTTGGATGGAAAATCTATTTTGTGATGGAATCTGCCTTTGTGGCCAGAACTGAACAGACTTATTGTAAATCCCACAGCTAGGTTGACCTCACAGGTAAGTAAGAGTCCCTCTTTTGAGGGTTCTGTTTTTAGCAGCAAAAACTACGTGTGTGTGTGTGTGTGTGTGTGTGTGTGTGTGTGTGTGTTTATACAGTATATAATTGGTAAGCACTGCTGTGCCTGCCATTGCCTTTTCCTGCTGTACTAATTTTGATCTGTGATCTAAAATGGAGGCACATTGTGAAAACTGATTAGTATTGCTGATGTTCAAGGGGTGTGTGTGTGGGTGTCAGCAAGTCCAAATGATCGTTTTTATTTCCTTCAATTTGTCAGGCATGCCACCTCTCTCTGCTTTTTTACCTACCTTATAGAGGGGTCCACAGTGTTCCACCAGCTGTGTTCTGCCCCTTGATGAATTCCTTAGGGGGTCTGGGGAAGACACATCCCGTAAGTCCATCTTGCATGGGAAGGCAACATGCAATCAGGTTGGCAGTGCTCGATTTAATGTAGATGTTGCTCTACATGCAGTGTGGGAGTGTCCTTTAGTGTCCCTCACAGCCTTCTAAAATATGCCAACAAGGACCCAAAATCGGGCAGAGAAAGCCCTCTTGCTACTCCATCTGCATCGCAAACTGCACTCATCCAGGTGCTGATGTTGCAGTAGGGCGCACTGACCTCCCGTACCGGAGGAGAGTGTTCCTCTAGGATGTTCAATCCTCCAGTGGCTCAGGCTCATTCCTGAACTCTGGTGACGATTGGCCCTGCCCCTGCACTGACATGATGGTTATGCCATGCAGTTTTGTGTTGCAACCAGTCAGTGACTGCAGGAAGTTGCTGTGAAACATCTGCACAATGTGACAGACTGCAGTGATCTAGTGAGATGCAGCAGAGGGAAAGCAAGTCCACAGTTGGGGCTTTGAATAAGATTTTAGTTATGGCAGAGTGTTTCCTGACGCTGACATGTAATAGTGCTAATTTTAGAATGTCCTGGGGTGTACAGGTGATGAAGCTTTCGATACTGTTCCACAGAGACGATTGATTAGTTGGGTAGGCTTGGGGTGGGTCAGATGGTCAACTGGGTGGCAAACTGGTTGATGGGCAGAAAACGGGGAGTGGTTGTAAACTGTATACAGTCAGAAGGGATGCGAGTCACAAGTGGGGTACCTCATGGATCAGTCCTGGGGCCAGTCCTCTTCAATATCTTCATCAGTGACATTACAGATTGACTGGAGGGTAAGGTTTGTCTGTTTGCAGATGACACCAAGATCTCGAACAGAGCAGATGATCAGATGGGGTGGGGAGAATGAGAAGAGATCTGGATAAACTAGCAAAATGGTCGGAAGAGTAGCAACTGGGGTTTACCACAAAGAAGTGCAAGATCATGCACATAGGGAAGAGAAACCCATAAGCCACCTATAGGCTGGGAGGGGAGTTGCTGACAGTCGTAAGGGAAGAAAGAGACTTGGATGTCATCACTGACCTGAAATCATCCAAACAAACCATTAAAGCAGTAGGTAAGACTAGAGTGATGTAGGGGTATCACAAGTCGGAAGAGGGAAATAATCCCTCTTTACTAGACACTGGTTAGGCCCCATCTGGAGCACTGCATGCAGTACTGGAGGCCATACCATCACAAGGACATTAACCAAATTGAGGCAGTCCAGAGAAGGGCAATCAAAATGGTGCAGGGACTGCATCAGAAAACATGAGGACAGATTAACCGAGCTGAATACGTATGCCCTAGAGCAAAGGACGGAGGGAGACTATATGATTGAAACATTCAGACACTTTAAGGGCATTAACGAGGTGAAAGTCTTAACATGTTTCAATAGAAGAAAAATAGGACAAGAGGACACAGCATGAGATTGGAGTGAGGCCGATTAAGGGGCAATGAGAGGGAGTTCTTTTTCATAGAAAGAGTGGTGGATGCATGGAACGGCCTGCCTCAGGATGTGGTGGATATGGATATGAATACGAATACAGTGCAGAGTTTCAAATAGGCATGGGATAGGCATAAGGGAGCAATACAGAGAAGTATGAATAGATAGGCCATTGGCATAGCAAAGGCCAGTGGCACATTCATAAGGTAGAAAAAGAAATGTGCAGACTGGATGGGCCTTGCGGTCCTTATCTGCCATCAACTTCTGTTTCCATGCCTGGAAATTTTATTTAATATAAGAACACAAGTTGGGTTGTGTAGTGCCTTCTGTCTGATAGACATAGATTACATTTAAAAAATTTGCTAGCGGTGAAACACAGAACTGTGTATTGGAGAGGCTTGTAGTAAATTTTAATATCTTGTTAGGCCTGGGTGTCTTACATTTCTCCCCTCCATTTTTTTTAAATTGTTTGCAAAATTCAATTGGTACAGAAGATTTGCTTACTAATGACTGTAGAGCTGCCAAGGTCCATATGCCCAAGTGGGGTATTTTTACTGTAATGTTAAAATTATTCTCTGATCAGTAAGATGTGTGTAAACCAGACCTTTCTTTAACCATTTACTAAAGTCCTAGTGCAGGATTTGTAAGGGTTCTTAAGTACTCTAGTAATGTTTCAGAACTAGTTTTTTTTTTTTTTTTTTTTCTGTCTTTTTATTGTAAAATTTGACTTTCAGAACTTTAACCATTAAATCAAATGGCTGCCAAAGTGGTTTACATCATTACCACTCACTACACACAGCCAGACTAGTTGTGTATCTTGAAATGTCTGCATTTTTGTCAGTGACAGTCATATTTATTTGTAATTTTTGCCTAGAAATGAGTTATGACAGTGTGGGGGTGGGGGTACATCTGCTTAATGAATTTATTTGAATTTTGCCAACTGGGTAAGCCCACTGAGACAGAATGCCCATTTTTTTTGGGGTGGGGGTCAAGGAGGAGATACAGAGGTGTAATGGATAACAGTGAAAGATAAGTGTGTAGACATTTTTATAATAGTTCAAACTTAAGAAAAATAAAATGGAGCATTGGCAGATTAAGTTACTTATTGACTGGTGATTGCTGTTCAGAACACTGAGGAAAATCACCATCCGTTACAATAAAGTTCATACCTTTTATTGTCCACCTGAGACGAGCAGAAAGGACCTCTGTACTCATCCTAAGGATGCCACTGTACTAGCACAGCTCTTAGTTTTTGCTTCAGGGACCAAATAAATGCATTACTAAGTCTGACATGAGGACTGAAGTATGACATGAGGATATCAGGTGGCTGGAGAACATGTAGGATCTGTGAGGGCTAGAAACGAGGTGTGCCAAGCCACATCCTAGTCTGCTGACAAGATTCCATGTTTCTGTATGTTTGGTTTTGCATTGAGTGAGGGGGAAAATTAGCCAGGTTAGGACTTCAGTAGATACTGCTTCATTCTTATTTTTTGTGGTTTAAAGTCTCATGGCACAGAATAGCATTCGATCTGTAACCTCCTCCGCCCACTGACTGAATACTGTTCCCCTTCTCTCTGAACTGTTTCCTGTAAAACAGTCATCAGAGGGAAGATGTGAATCACTTTCCTGTTGCTTTTCTCAAATGAGTCTAAAAGAACAGTCCAGAATGATGGGTACTCCTGCCCTGAGAGAGAAGTTGCTTGGCTCGATTCTTTATCTTCAGCAACCTCCCTCCACCCTGTGTCTCCTGACTCATTCACATGTATGCACATAACACAGGATCTGTTTTCCAGTCCCCAAACTGGAATCACACTGCCAATGACCAACCCTTGTCCCACTCAAACCAGCTCTAATAGTTGAAAGTCTGTGACTTTTGTCACTAGGCAGACTAGCAAGGCTCCAGCATACCCCTGTCATTAAAACTCTGGATGGCGACCTGCTTGAAGAGGTATTCCGTCTCAAGTATTTAAGTTGTGGCTGGACCAGAACCTCTGCTTTTCCACCCACTTTGCTGATGTGCATAAGAAACCCTCCAAAAGCTTGGTGTAGCGTCAAGCAACAACTCTTGCTTTCCTCAGAGATTATTCTCAGGATGATCTTGCTGGTGTTTGTACTTCACACACACATATATATATATATATATATAGATATATATAGATATATATAGATATATATAGATATTCTACATTGCAAAGGCTACACTTGACAGATTGGACCTCTTTTCCATTCCTTCTGCTGCTGTGTCGTCCGTCCTTATTTATTTACTTTTTATTATATAAAGGTAGCATAGTGTGTAATTCCTTGGTTCCAAGGGATGGCAATAATTGCAGCCAGAGAAAATGTACATACAGAGGATCGAATGCTTGTCATCCATTGTCGCCTATTGGTGGTACATAAAAATTAATGTGTGTGTGTGTGTGTGTGTGTGTGTGTGTGTGTGTGTGTGTGTGTGTGTGTAAAATATAATACAGAGAGACTGCAAACTGACTGGTGCAACCAAGACCATGAACTGTAACTAATAAAAGGTCCTGAAAAGTCCCAAAATGCAGAACACTCTTCAAGTGTCAACTTTCACTTGTATTCATTTCTTTTTGCTCTGTAGCTTGCCAGTCTGCTTTCTCTATCGTCCTTTGACCACAGTGGCACGCCCTCCTCTCCCCAACTGTTTTCATTCTCCCTGCAGTCTCTCAACCTCTCTCATAGTAGCCGGCCCAGTGGTGCTGAGATGCTGTAAAGCACCTTACACTCTCCCATGCTGGCAACCAGAGTTCAGGGGTGGCTTGGAGAGGATCAAGTGGCTGCCAAGCAGCTCTCCTCTTGTAGATTGGGGAGGTGGGCCTTCACGGTGCGTGGCTGCCATCGGGTGGAGGCTTGATAGTAGCACCACGCAGATGTGGGGGGGTAGGGGGGTGGTGTTAGGCCAGGGTGGGTGGAATGGGATCGCTGGTTCCAGAGCGCATGCACGCCTCCACGCATATGCACTGCTGTGTTGCCAGGGCTCTGGGGAGTAAAGGAGAGAAAAATGGATGAAGGGACCGGGCTTCAATGAAACCCTGCCCAGAGTGCTGAGGAACACCACCCACCCCCGCATGATCGCCAGGAAGGTGGCACCTGGGAAAAGAGCTGATAGCCCGCCGGGTCATAGCAGCAAGGAGGTTAAACATCTTTATAATGAAAGAGAAAACATTTTCTAATTGCATATATGTTCACCTGCAGCTAGTCATCTTCCCCGTGCTCTCTCCTTTACAATAATCCAGTCACATTGTTTACCCTATTTATTTATCCTTAATAGGTACCTCTTAAGATCTTCCTGCTGTACCAGGCTTATCTGTGTTTTGCGTAATCCGCCATTTGTTTCTTTTACATTATTTATACTTTGTAACGGTCCCTGGCTGTGACAAGCTTATCTGTATTGTGTATATTTTGTCCATTTGTACTAATTGTGTCCTATTCCCGCCATGAGGGTTGTGGTGGGGTGTTTTTTTTTTTTTTTACTCAGTGGTGCTCCACCTGGTTAACTAGAGATTGATTGATTGTATAGTATGAAACTCTGTGTACACTGTGACTTGAATTTTACACCAGTGCCACCACAGAAACACAGACTTTGACAGCAGATAAGAACCGCTTGGCCCAGCTAGTCTGCCCATTTCCCTAGCTACAGGATAAGCTGCAGATCCTAGTTAACCAACAGCCTATTTCTTTTTTACCCCTTCCCCAAAGAACTGCCTTATGTCTGTCCCATATATTCTTGAATTCTCCCACTTAGACCCCACAGCCTCCTCAGGAAGGCTGTTCCATGTATCCACCACCCTCGCTGTAAAAAAATGCTTCCTCACATTGCCCCTGAACCATCTCTTTCTCCCCCCCCTCCCCATCTTCAAATTGTGTCCCCTTGTTCTTGCACATCTTTTCCTGAAAGATGCTACCCTCTTGGACTTTGTTGATTCCACTGAGGTACTTAAAAAGTTTGTCATGTCCCCACTCTCCCTCTGTTCCTCAAAGGTATACATATTAAGCTCCTTTAGTATCTTCTCATATGGCTTCTCTTCTAGACCCTGCACCATTTTAGTTGCCCTCCTCTGGACTGCCTCATCCTGTCTGTCCTTGCAGAGATGGGGTCTCCAGAACTGGACGCAGTACTCCAGATGGGGTCTCACCAACTGTCTGTACAGCGGGATAACAGCTTCCTGATCTTATCTGTGTCAGTCTTCACCATTCATCACCTTTGGGTACATGGCCGGAGGTCATGACCCTGCAGGAGTTTTTTTTTTTTTTTTAGTAAGTAGGTGGAGCCAACGCACCATCGGTGCCGCCCTCGAGGCCGACTCATTGTGTGGCACTTGCGGGTTGGCCGTTAGGCGCTGTTGACTCCGCATGCCTGCCAGTTTTGTCTCCTGCCGTAGAGGTTACCTCGTGGGAAGCCAGATCCAATTTGAGGCCTACCACCTGAGCAGTTCGTTCACCAGCTATTTCTCGTGCCGCAGTCTGGTGCCGTGTCCTACCGGTTCTAGTTGCCTTACTCGACGTTGCTGGTAAGATCTTTCCATACATTTTATTTTTGGCGATGTCTAGTCTGTTTTTGGTGTTTGGGGTGTGTGTGTGTGTGTGTGTGGTGCGTTTATTTTTTCCCCTCCTTCTTCTTAGTAGGTCATGTCTGGGTCGACGAGCAGAAGACTTTCAGATGGGACAGCCCCCGATACGCGGTGCCCTTGTGGCCGTAAATTTTCCGTCACCGATCAGCACGACTGCCTTGCGTGTCTTGGCCCACTTCACAACATGGATTAGTGGGGCGCTTGTTTTCTCCATGGACTGCTGAGTCGTAGACAACCGCCCTGGAAAGTAGAGGTGACTCCGACTTCGGGGGTCGTGCGCGCTTTCGTCGGGCCAAGCCACGTACTTTCGGCCTTTCCTCCAGGTCCCCTCCGGTTCTACACACAGACTGAGGAGGAGGAAGCCTCTGCTACTAGTTGGCTGGCCGTTGCCGAGGCTCCTTCCGTGGTGCAGGAGGCCCAACCCGCCCCTTTGGGGGGCAGGAGGCGCTGCCACGGCAGTCACCCCTTCGGGGGTGAAGGCTCCCCAGTGTCGGACCCGCAGTTTGCAAGGCCCAGGTTAGCACCATCCTCGACGCCGTCTGTCAACACCATTGCGGGCCTTGGTGCCATGGGCCCTGACTGAGCCATCTGGCGCCGGTTCATCACTCGGCGCCATGGTGCACCGATACTGCTAGCAGCACCGTGGGAGTTCCTACGGCGCTGTTTTGTCTGTGTCGCGGCGTATGCAGCGCCCGAGGTTGAGTGTGGCGCGGTATGCCTGGGACTCAGCGCGATAAGTGTCTGATTCCGCTGTCGTCTGAGATGGCACCGTTGGGGCCATCATCGACGCCGTCTCCACCCTCTGCACCGTGGCTGGTCCAAACTCTGGAGTTGCTGTTCGGGCTGGGGCCGTGCCCTCTGTGAATTCCGCTCGCGGTGTTGTAGGGGGCACTGGCTCGGGCATGGTTTCAGTTTCTGGCACCCCCTTTGGCAAGGATGGCACCAGGTGCCCTCCTACGGTCTGGCACCAGCCTCTGCCTCTACCTTTTCGGAGGTGGAGTTGGGCTGTGAGTCAGACGAACAGTCTGACTCCTTGGGGTTGACTGTTGGGGTTGGCAGCCCTGTAGTATCCTCAACAAGCCAGAGTCGTCCGCCTTCTGAGGTGGGGTCAGTGGCTGCCGAGACTGGGGTCAGGGGTGCTAACCAGCGGGCAGTGGTGCAGGCCACCATTGTTCTGCAGCCCGGTCTTGGTGGGTTCACTGACCCCTCAGCAGTGCTACCCCTGCCTGTTGTGTGTCTGGATCGCCCAACTTTGGGGCTGATCAGAGCACCTACAGGGGGGAAGGTATTGTGCCCTGGATAGCTCCTTCGGGTGCTGGCCAAGGCTGTCAGCTACCTAGGCTGGCCCTCTCGAGGAGGAGGACTCTTTCGAACTCCGAGGGGTCGAGGGGCATGGGGTCTGCACGGCCTCCTTTTTCTGGGGCCCACCCAGGCTCTGGAAGAAGCCGTAGTGCGGATCTCCGCTCTTTCTCCTCTGTCTCTTTGTGGGAGCCCCATTCTTTTAAGGTAGGGGACCGTCCTTCTGGACCTATACCGCCCCGGTCGCCTCACAGGGGGATTCTTCCGGACGCAGCCAAGACAGTACCGAAATGGTTGTTCAGCTGTTGGCTGTAGATTCTTCCGGAGCACCTTCTTCGGGTGCTATTGGTCCGTTCCTTAGCCCAGGCGGAGGTCAGCCCATCTCTCATCGGCTCTGTCCTCATCCCTCTGCCACATTCTCCTGCACTCCCAGGCATCCTTGGTCTTAGCAGGCCTCTCTCCTGGGAGCAGTTCAGGGCTGTGGCTGCTCGGTTCCCAGCTTACGTTAGGGCAATGGACAGACAGGTTTTCAGCCCCCGAGCAGCTGCCCTCTGAGCAGTCTGTGCCTCCAACTCTTCATACCCCTCTTCTGGGGCAGAGGAGCCTTCTGTCCACATCTCTCCAGCCGCTGATCTCGCTGAGTATCAGCGTTTCCTCATGAGAATGTTGGAGGACTTGCACCTCACCCCTGCCACTGTAAGGAATCCAGAGAACTTGGCGCACGCCTTTCTAGGCTAATTCAGCGAGACCACCCTGGTGGTGCCTCCCTGGCCTGCTCCATTTCGGGAGGCGTTGCGCTTCTGGCAGAGACCCTTCTCCAAGTTCCTGCCCCCTGAGATCTCATCAGCAGTATGCGCACCCCAGGTCCCCAGGTTTCATGCCTCCTCCATAGTCCGGATTGACGAGTTGGACACCCTGCTGGGCTTTTCGCCCTTCACCATGACCGGCCCCCAGATCAAGATTCCTCAGATTTTAACTTCTGGGGTAGCAGGGCTTTCTACTCGGCACTGTTGTTGCTTTCCATTTATGCACATCAGGCCCACTATGCAGCCTATGACAGGATTTTGTGGTCCAGACTAGGTCAGCTCCTAGCCTCGTTGCCTGACACTGGGCAAACCAGACAAGCTATTGCACTCTCTGCGCGTGGTCTGGAGCTAGCAAGGCACCAAGCGAGGGCATCCTGTGATGCCAACGAGGTAGCTACCAGGGTCGTAGGGACAGCGATCTGCACTAGGCGGATGGCATGGCTGCGTCTTTCCCGGTTGTCACCCTTGGGTTAACTCCACTCACCAAGAACTTATCTTTTCTCCTGTAGAGCGAGACGGCGTTTGTTGGGCTTACTTTCCTCACGGGGTGTCCCGTGCCTCACTGTACCCTCTCGAGCCTCCAGGCCCTGAAGGTTCTCCTCTTGAGTGTGTCACCCACTGAGAGCTAAGGGACTTTGTCCCTTAGGCTGTAAAAGAAACCCCCCTTCGGAGGGGCTCTGCACCTCACCTAGAGGTGATGAATGGTGAAGATTGACACAGATAAGATATGAAAATTACGTACCTACCGTAATTATGATCTTTCTGTATCTTCACTATTCATCACAACCCCACCTTCCAGCTCCCTGCGACCTCAGTCTCTGGGTCCACCTCTCTCTCTCTGCCCAGCCTCGGCCCCCTCCTTTCTTTGTTAGGAGTGGGGTAAATGAGGGCACAGGGGGACTATGCTCTGGGTAGAGGGGTCAGCATGGGGGCACTCCTTCTGTAGTGCATTTGCTCCATCCCTGTGGGGTGGGAGTTGGTAGTTGCCCTTCATTCTCTCCTCCTTGTCCCATCCATCTTATTATTCTTTGTCCTTAGGACTATCCTTTATTACACAGACACACACACTATTTTCCTTTTTCACCAAAATCTTTCCTTGAGAGGGTGTTAACTCTCTCTGCCCTGTCCTTCTTCCAGAATAGCAGATTTTTTTTTTTTTTTTTTTGCTCAGATGGAGTTTTTTAAAGCCATTCTGTGCCTTGAATTCTGGCAAGAAACCTTTGGCTACTCCTTGCAGTTCCTGTACAATCTGGAGATGGACCAGGGTCTGAGATGTGTTAACCTTTTCCCCTCTCTTCCTATCTTCTTTGTCCCACCCTACCTACCTCCTCAATTTCTAGAGATTGGGGCCCCTCCCAGTCCCTTTAGTTTCAAACTACTTCTTTCTGTTCTCTGTCATTATTTCTCCTTTTAGTTTTATATCTTTTCCTTTTTCCGGTCTCTTGGACTTCCTTGTCCCACCCTCTACTCCTTCCTCTTACCTCTCCGGCGACTGAGAACTGGCAGGCAGGTGGAGTTGACAGTGCCTAAGCCAACCCACTGCCGCCACGTGAGTCAGGCCTACCCCAAGGCGGTGGTGATGGTGCGTCGTTCCCATCTACCAAAAAACACTCCCACGGGTCATGATCTCGGGCCGTGTACCCAAAGGTGATGAATGGCAAAGATGCACAGAAAGATCATAATTATGGTAGGTATGAAATTTTTATTTTTCAGCTGGTGATGCCTCTCTCTATACATCCCACTATCCCTCCCAGTCCTCCCTACTGCCTTCTCACGTTGCTTGCCAACCTTAACGTCATCTGATATGATTACCCCAGGTCCTTTCTGTTGCTGCTGCTGCTCCCCAATTGTGTTATCTTCCCGGGTTTTTGTTTCCCAGGTGCATTATTTTGCACTTCTTTGCATTGAATCCAAGCTGCCATACTTCTCACCATTCCTCCAACCTTGCCAAGTCCCTCTCATCCTTTCACGCCTCCTTGTGTATCAACCGTGTTGCAGATCTTTGTCATCTGCAAAAGGCATACCTTTCTTTCCAGTTCCTCTGCAA
Source organism: Neoceratodus forsteri (assembly GCA_016271365.2). Lineage (NCBI taxonomy): Eukaryota > Metazoa > Chordata > Ceratodontiformes > Ceratodontidae > Neoceratodus > Neoceratodus forsteri. The sequence continues at coordinate 146,741,899 of CM028135.1, forward strand.
TATCACTTATAAAGACATTAGAAAGAACTGGATCCAGTACTGAACCCTCGCTACCCCACTAGTAACCCCTCTTCCCCGGTGGACTCTGTTTACAATTACTGTGGGCTGTTGACTCCAGACAATGTTTTACCCCAGCTACCACCCTGGGACCCGCTCTCAGGCTGGTTAATTTAGTAATTTTTTGTGTGGGACTGTCCAATGCCTTGCTAAAGTCTAGGTAGACCATGTCCACAGCCCCCTCCCTGGTCTACTACTTTGGTATGATGATTCTGTTTACAAATATCTTGCCATATGTTGGCTGCACACTCTAAGCTTTTATCCTCACTACTCCTGTAACCTATGTACTTTTCACAGTTTTTGTATTGCGCCATTATCTGGCCTGGCTGGGGTAGTGCAAAGCAGCACTACATCTGACAAAGCTGTGTGGCTGTGTGTGTGTGTGTGTGTGTGTGTGTGTGTGTGTGTGTGTGTACACACACACACACATAACTATGAATACATATTGATTGGTTTGTTCGCAAAGAGGGTTGTGGATGCATGGAACAGCCTTCCTGGGAGGTTGTGAGGGGGAATTCAAGAATGCATGGGACAGACATAAAGCAATTCTTGTGCAGGCAGTAGGAGGGAAGTAGGCTGGTTAACTAGGATCTGCAGCTTATCAATAGAGCAAGGAAATGGGCAGACTGGAGTGGGCCAAGCGGTCCTTATCTGCCGTCAGTCTCTGTTTCCCTGCTTGTCTTTCTCCCCCGCCTTCCAATCTCTATCTGTCCTCCAGGCCACATGGTTTGCCTGTTATACCTATCCCAGGCCTCCTTAAAACTGCTCACTGTCCTCAATGAGACCACTTCCTCAGCAGTGCATTCAGTTGGCCACCACCCTCTCTGAAGAAATGCTTCCGGACATCCCTCCTTAACCCCCCCCCAGCTTTGGACCATGCCCCCTCATGGTTCTGCTGCCTCTTAGCTTGAAGAGACCCTCCCTATCCATCCAGTTTATCCCCTTCAAGTATTTGAAGGTCTCTATCATGTCCCCTTTCTCCTCCAGGGAGTACATCCTCTGGGGGGAGTTGCCTCTCCTCGTAAGATCTACCCTGCTGACCCACGATCATCTTAGTTCCCCTACTCTGTACCTTCTTTAGTAGGTTGATGTCTTCCTTAAGGTATGGACATCAGTATGTTACTCCATACTCCAGATGCCGTCTTGGCAGCAGCCTGTACAAAAGCAGTATAATTGCCTTCTGCCAACTGCTGATTCCTCTCCCTATCCACCCCAGCATCCTGTTTGCTCTTGCTGCTGTCTTTTTGCTTTGTGAGGAGTGTATCAGGTCACTGGTTATCACTTCCTGATGCTCTTCCTCCTCCATTGTTACTACCCCCCCCCCTCGTAGTACTCTGTCCTTGGGTTCCTGGCTCCAACGTGCATTTCTTGGCATTGAAGCCAAGTTGCCAGATCCCTGACCATCTCCAAGTTTTCTGAGGTCCTTTGGCCTTCCACTGTGTCCACCCTCCCACAGAATTTGATGTCTGAAAATAGACACATTTTGCCCTTAATGCCATCCCCAGTGTCCTTGATGAAGACATAGAACACTGGAGCCTTTGCTCTGGGACCCGTTGGTGACTTCCTGGTGCTGGATAACTCTCCCCTACCACTCTTGAGTCATGTGCCTCCTCCAGCTTTTTATCCCTTTTCTTTCCAACTCCAAGATTCGCTGTTTCTGATCAACCTCTTGCGCGTGTAGAGTCTAAGGCCTGTTGAAGTCCAGCTAAAGGATATCCACTGCCTGGCCCCCGCCTACTGCCCTGGAATCCAGTCAGTCTTGATTCGCTTTAGTATGATCTTCCTCCCACAAATCCATGCTGCCTCGATCCTGGAACCATTCTCCATGTCTCTCTTGCCCCATCCTCTTCTGAAAATAATGGTTCCACGAGCTTGCACCACGATTTAGGTCCATTGTTGGCCTGTAGTTCCTGGGTCATCCTTGAACTACTGTTGTGAGAGAGGCCTTTCCAGTCCTGTCGCACCACACCTGACTCTAGGAAACTATTAAAGAGGCCCGCAAGCTCCCCTGCCAGCTCACTTAGTACCCTTGGGTGTATGGCATCCAGTCTGTGACTTGTCTACCTTCAAAGTGCTAGCAGTCCCTTCCTCACTCTGTCCTCCTCTATCACCATATCCGTGCTCCCCTTTCCCCCCTGACAGCACCAGTCTGTCTTTTTCCCTAGTGACTGAGCAGAAGTATTTGTTCACTGCCTTACTACTGTTGTCCCCCACCAATCCATCCCCTTTTCTTAGCGGACTGTACCATCTCTTTCTCTCTCTCCCCCTTTCCTCATTTGCTTAATGAAGAAAGACCTTCTTCCCTTTTTGATCCTTCAGATGTTTGGAATTCCTTTTCTTGCCTTGCTCTGCTGCATTACCTTGCTTGCTGCCTTTTCCAACTTCAGGTAGTTTTCTTCACTTCACTCGCAGTCTTCCTGTATCCCCAGTAGGATAACCTCTTGTCCCTCGCTGTTGGGGCAACTTCAGAGTTGAACAGCTGTGTGATCTAGTGCCCAATTTCTTTCCCTCGGAGCCTAACACACTCTCCTGTGCCAGCCAGTATTGCCTGTTTGGTCAGTTTTTTTTCCGTCCATCGCCATATCCACTCTGTCCTCCAGGTGTGTCCTTTGCACCTCCCACATCTTCCTGAAGTCCACCCTGAAATCCAGGATTTTGGTCTTAGTGGGCATGCTTTCCCTGCCCATATCCAACCTGAACTATACGTGTTCCCCATTTCTGCGCACTAGATCAAAGATTGCCCCCTCCTGGTGGGCTCATCGACATAAAGTCTGGAACCTACTCTGTATTGCATCCATGTTTACTTAATTCCTGGCACAGGATGTGGTTAGTATACCCCAGTCCACCTTGGGCTGATTAAAGTTCCCCTGCCACTACCACCTCTCCTCCTTTGCAGCATCCAGTAATTGTGAACTCTGCTCCCTGTGTCTTTCCTCCTCCTGGTTGGGCAGTCTGTATACCACCCCCAACCTCACTTTCCTCCCTCTAGTGGACTGTAGATGAATCCATAGCAGTTCCACCCCCCCCATGTGTCTTCCTTTGCATGTTATCCCCTTCCCGATAGTAAGCTGCCACCCCCACCTTCGCCTATCACTGTCGCAAAAAAGATGGCGGCTGCTATGAGCCAGACAGATAACTAGCTGTTTGTTTTTAATTATACTTTTATTTTCCTCAAATCTCTGTTTTTGTTTATTTTATTTTAGCTGTCTGCTCGGTTTTGGAGTTGGTTGGTTTTTAGCGTTACTTGGGGTTGAGTTTGTTTGCTTAAAGCTAGTACCTCTCCGAGCACCGGATGGCATTTTTTTACTGCGTTTTGATGCATTATGGCAAATTGCACCATAAATCATGGCTTTATGACAGCCTAAGCTCCTGGTTGTTCAGAGTTTGGTTCCTGGTTTTTGGCTACTTTTAGCTTTTTGTGTATTTGCACAGCGGGTGCGGCTGTTGGGTGTTGTATGTATAGCCTGCCCCACTTGGATTATTCCTAGTCCTGGAATGTTTCGCTGGAAGGCTTTAAATGGGAAGATGGAGGATAGAAGAACGTGGTCTACTGGTTCTGACTGCTGCCGATGATTGATTACAGCTGGACGAATCCTTTAAAGAGGTTGACACAGCTGCCCAAATCAGGACTATCCTGCGAAATTCAGGACGGGAGAAGACTGGGAAGTATAACTTTTGGCTTTCTGCTAAGGAAGAAGCTGACTGTCAAATTGAAATCTATTGAGTGTTGGTAAATGACTGGTTTGATTTGGTGCTGGGTGTTGCAAGGCTGGACATGGGTTTACAGCAGTGCGGGGGTCTGCACCTCATTTGTTGGGGAGCTGGTGGTTGGGGTTATTGGCCTCTAGGAATCCCTGAGTTTGTTTGGGGACCTGTGTTAGATGCTGCGGACTAGCGCCAGCTGGCCACAGACTTTTGTGGGGTTTACTTCCAGCCCAGAGCGATTCTCTTTCAGACGAGGCCTTTGGATTTCCTTCCCTGGTTTTCTGATTATGGTTTGATTTCCTATTTTATCTATTCGATTGGCAGTGAGAGTGCCATGTTTTCGTTCCTTAAAATGCAGTTGATGAGAGTACCTAAAGTCTGGAACTTGCATTTTCATTTGTGGGTGAAATCTTCAAGATATTTCCATCAGTCTATTCAGGAGGTGGGAGCTCCTGAATGTTTTTTCCAGTCTCCACTGGTGGTGAGTCTCAAAGGGGCCTGGAAAACTGAATCTTTCCCCAAATAGTTTGATTTTTTTTTTTTTTCCGTTAGTGACATTCAGCTGTTGATTTTGACTATTGTTTTTTAAAGTGTTGCTTTGGATTTCATGATTTAAAGTTTAATATTGTTTATTTCCTGAGGCTGTGTGGGGGCCTGGGGAAGTGAGGATTGTGTTGATTTTGTAGTTTTGCTCCCTTTCGATTTATTTTGTTTTATGAATGGTTATTTTTTTTTTTTTTTTTTTTTTTTTTTTAATGGGGGTTGGCTCTCTGAGAGATACTTCTTTAGTAAGTGGTTTGTGTAATTTTATTTTTAGGTGGTATGTTTTAGACTGATAATAGACTCGTAGAGGGACTGTTGGTTGATATTTTAGTCGCCAGAATGTGTTGGAGCCCTGCCCCAATGGTGGTTTGGCACCTGCCCCCACAGTTGTGCACTGTTCACCTTTGCTCTTCATGCCCTCTTCTTCTCCCCCACTGCAGTCTACAACACAAGCGCTGTAGGCGCTGGGTGTTACTGCAGGGAAGGAGGAGGCGGGGGTTCAAACAATGGAGGTGAATGACGGAGGCATCATATCTGTTGTAGGGTACAGAAGACTCCCTGGGGCGAAACGGAACCAGAATCGTGGTCCGCCATGTCTGGTCTCCATATTTAAGGGCACCACCAATTTTGGTGGGCAGGTGGTTCAGGCGGCCCGGGAGGTTTATTCAACTTGGGTGGTGCTATGCAATGCCAGGTCCACTAAAAACAAGACTGCAATTATTGTGGATCTTGTTAGAACGGTGGACCTGGCTTACATCACTGAGACCTGGCTGGATGAGAACTCTGACCCATTTTGGAGGCCATAACGCCAGCTGGATACTCTGAGATTCACCGCCTAAGATTGGATCGCCGGTGGGGGTGCGGTCTGTTTCAAGACCGAACATAACCTCACGAATGTACCAGTTGAGACAGATTCATTTGAGTGTACCGTGGTAGCAAGTGTAGGTTGTAGGATCGCCATCATCTACCGTCCACCCGGCGATGAGAAATGTTTCCTTCAAGAAGTAGCGGACTTAATCGTCGTCATGGCACTTGAGTCACCCAGGCTGATGGTCCTGGGTGACTTCAGTGCCTGCATCGACGACTGTGAACTCTCGCAGTTTGGACAACACTTCCTCCAGTTGATGACGTCTCTGGCCCTTACACAAATAGTTAACCACTGTTATCCACAAACACAGTCACTCTCTTGACTTAGTCTCCCTTCTGGGGATCGAGGCCTGTGATTTGGGGGTGGAACCATTGGGATGGTCTGATCATTACACTGTGGAGTTTAGTTTCAGCACCCCCTCTCCATAGGCCTCCCCACTATGGAGATGGTCGGTTATCGCCCTTTACAAGATGTAAGCTCTGAAGGCCTGGCGGTAATACTTGACCTATCGTCCCTCCCAGTGGCAAGCAGTACCCCAGAGACCCTCGAGGTGGCCTGTAACCCTGCCATTTTGGTGGCCCTGGATGTCATTGCTCCAGTCCAAATTCACCCTCTGTCACCATGGTTTGATGGGACTTTGAGAGAGATGCCGCGACTATGACAAAGGTTGGAGCGTTGCTGGCGGAAATCCGCCCTTGATGCAGACTGCCTTAAATTGATTGATCATTATCAAGTCTGTCAATCCGCAATAATCCGTAAGAAGGCAGAGTTCCTGTCCGGGGAGATTGCAGCCGCTCAGAATCGACCAGCTCAGCTTTGTCTAACAGTAGACAGACTGTGCAACCCAGCCTGTCTACAAGTTCGAAAAGCTTTTTCACAAATGGAGTGCGATGACCTTGCTGGTTGCGGCTAAGGTGGCCGACATTGGGGTGATAGCAGCCAGCGGCACACTCTATGGGTGGTGCTGTAGATTGGGCCAAGGCCCCTACTCCTCAGCTTTCCTGGAGTACCTTTGACCGACCGGAGTTCATGGTAGTCATGTGGATTGTCCAAGGTGCTCGCCCTACATGCTGTAGTTTGGATCCTGTAGCAACTTCCATGATTTTTTTTTTTTTTTTTTGGGTTGTCTCTATTCTGTCTGTCCGGTCCTAGCACGGATAGTCTGGTGCTCTTTGAAAACGGGTGAGTTTCCTGGCTCCCTGAAGGAGGCGGTGGTAACACCACTCTTAATGAAAGTTTATTTGGACCCAGACTGCCATGCAAACTACAGACCAATTTCTAACCTTCCCTTTTTGGGTGAAGAAGGTTGAGAAAGTAGTGGCTGTACAGCTGGAGAACCATTTGACCATCCATGACATCTATGAACCCCTCCAGTACGGATTTCAAGAGACATAATACTGAGACAGTGTTGGTTCGGGTGCTCATTGGTCTTCTGATGGCTAGAGACTGGAAAAAACGTTCCATCTTGGTTCTTCTGGATCTCTCGTCAGCAGATCGATCTTGGTTCTTTTGGATCTCTCATCAGCATTTGACACTGTGGACCATGGGGTGCTACTTGATCGCCTGAGGTTCATCTGTGGACTGACTGGGACAGTCCTCAGGTGGTTTTCATCTTTCTTCACTGGAAGAACTCAGTGGTGTCTCGGGTTTATTCCTCTGACCCATTTTCTCTGCCTTGTGGGGTCCCTCAGGGTTCGGTGTTGTCCCCCATGTTGTTTGCAGTGTACATGCTGCCACTTAGAGACATTGTAAGAAGCTGTGGGCTAAGGTCTACCTAACTTTTGCACCTGACCAAGATAGAGAGCTCTCTCAGCCTTTAACAGCTCTTCTGCAGAAATCCAGGAGTGGATGGATTCCAGCTGGCTAAAGTTGAACTCTGATAAGACTGAGGTGTTGGTTGTGGATCTGGTGTGCTGAATTTGGGTGGCGATGGGTTCGCCCTCTGGGCTTTTTCTTGGGGGTGTTGCTCTCCTGTCCTCTGAACGGGTGTGAAACGTGGGGGTAATCTTTGACAAGGGGCTGACGCTGCATTCACTGGTGTCAGCCGTTGTCGAATCCTCTTTACCATCTGAGGAATATCTCTGGGGTTAAATACCCTGCTCCGTCCAATCTTCCTACGCTGGTTCACACCTTTGTGTCCTCGTGCCTTGATTACTGCAACTCCCTTTACCTAGGGCTACCTGGGGTGGAAATCCGCTGCTTGCAACTAGCACAGAATGCTGCGGCCCGGCTTTTTGATGGGAACTTCTAGATCCTATCGTATTACACCGGTGCTGCACGTACTGCACTGGCTGCCAGTACAGTGGTGGATCTCCTTTAAAGTCGGTCTTTTGACTTTTAAAACCCTACACGGACTCTGTCCGGATTACCTGAAAGAGTTTCTAGTACCCTGCTGCCCTGGACGATTGCTTCGCTCAGCCGATGAGGGGTTGCTAGAGATCCCTAGGGTTTGCTTGAAATCTTCTGGGGACCGTGCATTTGTGCACGCGGCCCTGACACTCTGGAATTCTCTGCCCCACTGGTTACAGGAGTGCACAACCGTGGAGGGATTCAAACAATCCTTAATGTATCTGTGGGCTCAGGCTTTTGGTGAAGGCTAACTCTAAAGTTTTTGTCTTATTTTGTTCTATGACTTGGATAATTGATGTTTTTAAAATTTGTTAGGCGCTTTGGCATTTTGAAAGGCGCCTTAAAATATTTTTATTATTTAGCTTGTAGTCAGGGATTGAGTCCCCAGTCCTGATGTGGTGTGGGCCAAGGTCTCGGTAATTGCTATGTCTGCCTTTTTCCTCTCCTAACCATGCCTGCATGTTTGCCATCTTGTTGACCAAGAGCATTGAGTGACACCACCCTCCACCTTGACACTGCTTCCTTCCCTTTCTTCTGTTTTCCTGACCTGCCTTCCTCCTGTACCCTTTCCCCACTCACCCCCCATCCCTATACTTAATTACTGGCACTAGCAGGCCTAGTATGGCTGATACATCAACACTGGGAGCTTTGCCTTCCCTATCGCTTCCTACTGGCGCACCAGTCAACCATACGGGTGCCATCACATAAGGCTTAAGACACCTGCTGCCTCCTCCCATTCCATTTGATGGGGCTTTCTGATAACCCCTCAGCCCCAGATGACCAAAACTAGAGCCATGCCTCAGCCACTTACTAAGGCACCACCAACCTCGCCGGCACATTCCCTGCTAGCTGTTTGAAGAGCTCACGATTGAGTACAATCCTGATTTTAATAAAGCAGGATGAAGAGTAGGAACCTGAGGACTATGATGATGACACCCTTTTGAGAGGGGGCACTAGCTCTACTTTGTCCACCTGCAGTGAGAACTTGGTGGCCCACACTCCAGGGTCCCCACCAAGCGGACCCAACTTTCCTGATCATGGGTTTTGATTTTAGAGGAGCAGGACTCCATCAAGAAAATAAAATAGACCCGACCCCCAAAAATCTGTCCCTCTGTCCGAGAGTGCCACCTTTGCTGCCTGGTATAGGCTGAATGTCGTCCCAGCCGCACCAAGGAAAGCAGACAAAGTACATAGGTTCCTTTTGGGAACCCTTTTTGCCACCCAGCCTGCAGCGGACTCTGGCCATTCATGCTGCCCATGATGGGCCAAGGGCACCTAAGCACCAGAGTTCCCTCCCTCCCTCCTGCTAAAGAATCCAGGAGGTTGGATGTGCTAGACAAGATGACTTTTGTCTTCACTTCTGTAGGCATTAGAATTGCTAACCTTCAGGTCCACGTGGTTAAGTATCTGAGCACTCCAGGACAGCTGCACAAGCCTTACCAGAGGGCACCCCCAAACAAGAGGTCCTTAAAGTCTTTTGCAGCCGGGGTTTATGTAGGAAAGCACCAGCTTTGCATGGTCTATGATGTTTCAGATGTTTCTGCCAGGGCTGCTGCCTCTGACATCTAAGGAGGTACTCCTGACTTAGGGTGGCATGGACTTCGAATGACGTGCAGCAATCCATTCTCAGTGCTCCCTTTAGAAGACATAAACGACTTGTTTCTGATGCCCAGGACATTTTTTTTTTTCCTAATCTTAAGGCAACAGGCAAGACCCTGAAGTCTGTGCACTCCATCAACCTTACCCAACCAAGGGGTAGGCAGAGGGTACCTTTTCATACAGCTGGTGCTAGACACCACCCAGCCTCCAGAGAACAAGGTAAGGGCAATGGAGCAGGAGCCTTGTCCACCCCAGGCACCACTCCAGCTGCACATTCAGAAGCCCTTAGAGGTGGTGGCACAGCAGGAGCCACCACAAGTCTGTGCCTGACCTCAAGGAGTGGTTGTAGCAGATTGTCTTTCCCTTCACTTGATTCAAGGGGGGGAGGAGGTGACATCAGATGCCTGGGTCCTGGAAATCGCAGCACAAGGTCATGTTCCTTTTGGACACTCCTCCAGATCATTCACCAGTGCCAACTCACTTCTCCAGTCCACATTCCTCTGCTGTTGGACAAAGTTCAGACTTTGCTTCAGAAGAAGGCAGTGGAGCCTGTGGCCTTTGAACAAAGAAATACAAGGTTCTACTCTCGCTACTTTCTAGTCATTAGCCCCCAAATTAGTTACTCTCACCCTCCCGTCCAATTCGCTCTGGAGTTCCCCAGAAGTCCATCTTGGGTCCCTTGCTTTTCAGTATTTTTCTGAACAATCTCCTTGCATCATGCCCTAATAGAATCCTGTTGTATGCAGACAATGCAGTTATTTTCACCTCCTACAGTTGCAACTGCAAACAAGCTTTCAGCAAGGGGAGACATGATTTAAATCTCAAACTCATACTAAATCACAAAAAAACTAAAACAATGTTTTATGGCATCCATAACAAACATAACAAATGTCTATCACAAACAATGAAGGGACGTTGCTCAAACATGTTCAACTGTTTAAATACCTGGGGTTACCCTCGACAGCACCTTGTCTTACTCCGAACACATTGAGAGTATTGCCAAGATCGTGAACACCTGCATAGGATTTCTATTTAGACATAGGAGCTGCCTCACCAATGAAGCCCTAAGCATTGCCGTTCAGAGCTCTATTATGCCAATAATCGACTATGGGCTTGTGATCTACGGCTCTGCCACTGACACTGCGCTTCGATGAATAGCCATTGCCCTTAACAAGGCATGTCTTCTACTGACCTCTGCTCCACTCCTCTTACAGACCTGTAACATCTACAAGCAAGCAAACTGGCTGCAACTCCCTGGCAGACTCAAGTACCAGACCTGTATGCTAGTGAAAAAGATCACCTTGCATCTCCTACCCTCAAGGGTTCAGTCCATACAGGCCCCCCGCTGTGGCCGCCACCTAACCAGGAGCTCAGAATATCTTTTTCTGTTCCACGCTGACACACTACCCAAAGACACTTAACATACTAAAATGCCAGCAGAATAGGTCTAACGGTCTTTCGTGTCTGCTCGTTTGGTCAGTGCCCACCCTGGGAGCTGACCTTACTGCCACCCTCGCCCTCTCTGGCTTCTCCCTTCCCAGTCCCGGATAGTCCTACTGCACAGGACTTTGCTTCCAAAACCCTTCCCCTGTACCTGTTCCACCCCCTCCACCTCCACCAGCCCCCTGGGCAGCGCATTCCATGGCTCCACCACCCTCTCAGTGAAGTAGCACCTCCTCCTTTCTCCCCTGAATCCCATGCCCTCTAGTTGCCCCCCTTCCTTCGGAGCAACCTGACTGCTCCTCCTCTATTTAACTCCTTCATGTACCTGAAGATCCTTTCTCCCTTACAGTGTGTACATATTTAACTCTTCAAGCCTCTCCTCATAGGGCCTGTCCCCCAGGCCCCAGATCATTTTGGTTGCCCTCCTCTGGACCCTCTCCAGGAGTTCAGTGTCCCTCTTTAAGTGTGACCTCCAAAACTGCACACAGTACTTGAGGTGTGGCCTCACAAGCAGTTATACAGAGGAAGTATCACTTCCCTCCTTCTGCAGGTGATCCCCCTAGCAGTGCATCCCAGCATCCTTTTGGCTTTGGCTGCTGCCCTACTAAAAGTCTCAGAGCTGTTCATCTTGACATCCACCACCACCATTCCCCGGTCCCTCTCAGCCATTGAGACTTGTAGCATTCTCTCCCCTTACACTTGGCCGGGTTTCTGGCTTCCAGAAGTAGTACTTTGCATTTCCTTGCATTGAACCTCAGCTTCCACTTTCTAGACCACCTTTCCAGAGCCTCCAGGTCCCAATGTAGGCAACACTCCTTTTTACATACAGAGCCTCATCCTGGTACAGCTGTCTTTTACCTGCTGTTACTGACACTACCCTGGGCACTCTCAAGTGCAACCTGCATCAGCACCTTGTCACAGTGGCCTCCTGTGAATGTTTCTCCTAACTAAACTTACTCTGCTTCCCTCTAATTTCCCCCCCACGTCCCTCCACCTTTACCCCCACTATCTCCTTTTCCCCCACTATTATCTACATTCTCTCCCCATAGCTTCCTCTACATGTATCTACCTTCTCTCCTAGCAGTTTCTAATTTATTCTAGTGAACCATATTGCAGCTTTACTTTTTCATTGTACATATGTTGAATAATGTACACGTTACTGTGAATCATTGTACATATTACAGTAATTCCATATGAAAGCTTTAATGTAGCCAGCAAAGCCTATGGCTGCTTGAAACTACTGTACTTGTTGTTTTCCTCACTATGTTCTGTATTGTTTCCCTGACCTGGAACCTTTGTAAAAGAGCCTTGGTTCAAATGTGTCTTCTGAAATAATATATAAAATAAATAAAAATGGACATGCGACCTGTGGCCTATTTTACATCTTGGGAACCTGAACTTTTTCATAGAGTACAAGAAGTTCAGAATGGTCACCTTGCAAGGCCTGCATCTGCTACTGCAGGCAGGGGGTTGGATCTGTTCCCTTGACGTGAAGGGTACCTACTTTCATATCAAAATTCATAACCCTCACAAAGTATTTGAAGTTCTGTTCCGGGGTAACAGTACCAGTTCAGAGTATTGCCCTTTGGCATGTCCTCTGCATCATGGGTCTTTGCCAAATGCTTGTCGGTGGTGGCAGCAGTCTTTTGCAGCTGCTAGCCAGAGGCTGGAGTTTAATTAAATCTTTAAAAAGGAGATAAAAGAATAATTAAGCAGAGCTGGAAGCAGGCACATCATTTGTTTCGGTGGCCCTCGACATCCAGTGGTGCCGTTCGGTCTGGGTTCCTTTTGTCTCTGCCAGTCTGCCCTGAGATCTCATTACAGCTGAAGGGCTACCATTTTAAGTACATGGTTGTACTTGAGGGTAGCTTAATTACAGCCATTTCCAAGGAGGGAGGCAGGATTTTCCCGTAGAATTTTGGTTTAGACTAGCTGATCTCTGACCCTCTTTTCTCGTATTCAGAAATTCACGTTTGTTGTAATAAAAGCGGATTGGTTGCATAGCCATAGAGATGGAATGGTATTACTGCCAGTTGCAGAGCAAGCCGCTGTCCTTGGGGACCTGCCCTTTGAGATGCCCATAAAACAAGGGTACAAAGACCATCTGGGCCTTTAGCCTTTTGCATTTGGGGACTCTGCCTGTTTTGGAGAGCAGACATTTTCTTCAAGACGATGACTTCTTCACTGCCAAGAACCAAGATTTTCAGCTGCTTTTGTAAAGACTTTGCTCTTTAAAATTCAGTAACTAAGAACTTGAGGTAGACTTTAATCTCCGTTTTTAAAGTGTATGTTTTTATGTACATTTTATATTTGCTTTTCAGTATCCTGTAACCAGTGTCTAAAATTGTCTTGTTTACTGTATTTATTAATTAGTAAAGCTTTTGGCTTACTTTTCAGATAATTCTGCCAGTGGTGTTTGTGTGTATGTTGCCTTGGGGAGACTTTTTCAAACTATACTACGCCTGTGTGATTGCTTATGGGCCAAAATGCTACCAAAGGAAAGAACAACTAGGGACTCTCTGACTAAAAGAGGGGAGGAAATACAAAGGATCTCGGGAGGAGTCTGAGGTTTGAACCGAGCTCTGCATTTCTAGGAAAGACGCATGATCTGGTGTATAGCCTTGCCCCCACGAAGTCTATATGCCTGTGGCTTTTCGGGTTTGTGCAGTGGTGAGAGGGTCTTATCCCAGGAACACAAGCTGAAGACTGTATGTGTACCCCCTCGCATGGAGAGGGCACCCTGGGATCCTCTGGCAGACATTCAGTTGTGAGACAGTGAGTGTGCTAAAAGGACACAGGAAGGGTATCGCGCGCACACACCCCAGTCACGAGGGATTTGCTGTGACGCAGAGAATCCTGTGTCACGGGAGAGGGCTTGTGATGCTTCTGCCCTGTGCAAGAGCCTACTGTGAAAGGAACAGGGAACTTTGATCCATCCAGACCTCTAATCTTCATCTTCTTGCATGGCTCCTGAAAACATAGCCAGAGTATCTGCTGTCTTTATTGGGATACAGGCCTGTAATATTCCTGAATCAAAGTGCACTTGGCTGCCATTTCAGCTTTCCACGTGCCTGTTGAGGGTTGTATGATTGTCTAGCTGGAGGTGACTTACACATTCTTGATAAGCATTCTACACGTGAAGCCTGTTATCAACAGTCCGGTCCTGGCTTGTGACCTGAATTTTGTTACGGAAAATTTCATTTTGGCTCCTTTTCAGCCAGCCGTGACTTGTTACACAGGGTTTTAAATAATTGATTAGCAGATCTTACTTCGAGAGGGCTCTTGCAGTAGGTAATTACATATAGGACTGACGCCAGCCGGCGGCAGGACCCCACGGAAAAACCTCTAGCTAGCAGTCCCTGGCGGGGACCTCCCCCATGTCAGGTGACCGGCGCCTAAAACGTCGGTATAAAGGGGCGGTCCCGGACGCCTGCCTTCCAGTTCTTTCCCGCCATCAGCTCGTGCAGCGTCTTGCGGTTAAGTTCTTATCGCTCAGTCCTGTTACTTCGACGGTTTTTCCGAAAAAGTTTTCAGTATAGAATTTTATTCTTCTTTCGTCAGGTGAACGTCTGTTTATGTCATCCCTTCAAAGAATAAGTCGCGACCGATGCGGCGCAACTGCCTCACGAAGCCGGTCCTCCCTCTGCCTTTCTGCCTGGGCCCCGACCACCTTGATTGACAAGTGTCCGCATTGCCTTAGATTCCAGCGGCCACCCGTAGGCAGCGCCAGCAGTCCTCAAGCCTCATCTCCTCAAAAGATGTCCGTAATGGAGAAGGAGTTGAAGAAACTTCGACAGGCGTCGACTTCCCTGAAGAGCGATAGAAGGAGGGACAAGGAAAGGCACCGGGAGAAGGCCTCCTCCTCCTCGACTCCGGCTGGCGTCGCGGGCAAGGTAACATCCCCTCCGGGGGATCGCCAACGGCAGCTTCCAAGGCTTTGGAGGAGGCGTCGGCTCACCCGTCGGGTTCGCGTTCGGGCCCGCTGGGTGTCTCCGGGCCAAAGGAGACTCTAGCCCCCAGTACTGCCGCAGGCCTGCGGCCTACTGGTGCGGGCTCCTCCCTTAAGCCGGACGTCGGCTCCTCTGACGTACGCCGGGAGAAGGCCACTAAGACGCTCAACCCTTCGGGGCGGCGCACGGCAGTGTCCCCCTCGGACCGGGCCTCCTCTCATCCTCGGCCTGCCTCCGACGGACCCCCTAAGTCTGACGCCGGCTCCTCTGGCATCCGCCGGGATTCGGCCCATAAGCCACGCGTCGGCTCCTCCGATGTGCGCCGGGCCTCGGTGCCTATGGCACACCCTGCTGCATCTGTCGTATCGGGCTCCCCGCAGCCTTCGCTGCTGTCAGGGGGAGCCCCAGTCCCCCCCCGACCCCTGGATTTTCTCCTCCCTCACCGGACGAGGCTCAGGACCCTGGGCTGCTGTCCGATCCTCTTCATGAAGAGCCGGATCTGATGCTGGCACCGGCTCCTCCGACACCGACCCCTCAGACGCCGGCAGGGGAAATTCCTCTTCCGTCGGGCCCTCCACCCTATGGGCCTATCCCGACTGATCCGCCCGTGGAGTACCCGGATGGGCCGTCTGCTCCGGCACTCCTCCAGTGCCTGGGCATCCGCCGTCATATCCGACGCCGGTTTTTCCAGGTCCGCAGGTATCCTGCGGCGCGAGTACCCGTGCCGACTCCTTCAACACCACAGTCCCGGCTGCGGTATACCCGCGGCGGTTCTGGACTACTCCCCTCGGTTTCCTCCATACAACTATCCCTCCTCCTCCTCCTCCTCCTCCACCGCCCCTAGGCCGCGGTGGATCTCCAGGAGACTCTTGCCTCCTGTGGGCTGGGGCCAAGGCTCAGCTCACCAAGGAAGTAGAGAGCCATCTTACAGTGATGGTGCCACCCCCGGCTCCCGTCGCCCAGACTGCAACCCCTCTCCTCCTCCAGATTCCCGGGCTTTTCCTCAGGATCCAGACAGGGGCAGGACATGCATTCTGGAGGCCCCTCCAAGGAACCTGTTCCTCCCTAGATGAGTTAGGGAGTCTTATTCTGCTTCAGATTCTTCCTCCCATGCTCTCGGACTCCTCGGAGCTTCCGGTGGATGTTCCGAGAAAGACGATGTGCCACGCTCTCCGTCCAAGCCCCGGCCGAGGTCTCCTCCGGAGGATCCTTCGGAAGTGCTCAGGAAGATCCAGGAAGTCCATCAGTGGCACTCCTTAGAGCCAGATCCTCAACGGGTTAAACTCGCCGAACATCTGGACTTGCCCCTTACGGCTCCTACCCTAGTGCCACCCTGGGTCGAGCCTCACGCCCACCTTGTTTCCACGATTTGGATGCAACTGTCTGCTTTAGCCCCACTTCCCAGGAAGTCGAACAGGCTATACCAGGCTCCGGAGGGTGTAGGCTTTTTAAGACTCTCACCCCCGTGCAGACTCGGTTGTGATTAGCGCCGGTCAGCACACCCGAAACACTTGCGCTCGTCTCCCCCGGATAAGGAATCTCGCCTTCTGGATCAGTATGGGAGGAAGAGCTACGCTTCTTCCACACTGGGGATTAGGGCCCTGAACTATGTAGCACATAGGGAGGATTACCAGAAGGCCGTCCTTACCCAGGCGGAATCTAAGATCGACTCTTTGCCTGACTCCCAAGTCAAGCAGGAGCTGGCCGACCTGGTCCATTCTGCTTGTTCGGCCAGTCATCATATTTTGAGGACGACCTATGACGCAGTGGACGCCGCAGGACGGAGCTCTGCGTTTGCCATGAATCTTCGGCGTCATGCATGGCTCCGTGTGTCAGGTCTGGTCCCGGAGGTGCAGTCAGCGATCCAAGAAGCACCTTTCAGGGGTTCTGTGCTTTTCGGTGGTGGTGTCAAGGACATCATTGATTTGCAGAAGGGGACGGCCCTTAAATCTGTCGATTCAATGTACCGTCCCCATCCCCCACAGCCGTCCCTTTCATGAGCGCATCCGGCTCCATCGAGGAAACCTCTCAGGGAAGGCGGGCCACTAAGCTGCCTGGCCCCCCATGAGTTGCCAGGCCCCACCGCCCAAAAAGTAATGGGTGCCCCAGCTGCGGCGCTGCCTCACACCACCTGACTCCTTCCCTCTCCCACCGCCTCTGGTAGCCCCGGAGGAACCGGTAGGGGGGAGGTTCTCCCTCCACCTTCCGGGTTGGGAGAGGAAAACATCTGATTCATGGGTGCTTCTGATCATAGCAGAGGGGCACTCCATAGAGTTTCTACAGAAACCTCCGCGTCACCCCCCTCTGAACTCCGCTTACTCAAGGGACCATCTTCCTTTGGTCAGGGAAGAAATCTCGGCACTCCTTACAAAACAGGCTATAGAACCCGTGCCCCCTCACCTCCTGGGACGGGTTACTATTCCCACTTCTTCCTTGTACCAAAGAAGACGGGAGATCTCAGACCTACTGTATTCTCGATCTCAGCTCTCTGAACCTGTATGTGGAATACAAGAGGTTCAGGATGCTCTCCCTTCAAACCCTTTGCCCTGCTTCGGCAGAGCCAGTGGCTTTGTGCACTAGATATGCAGGATGCGTACCTGCACATCCCCATTACGCCTCTGCACCGAAAGTACCTCAGGTTTTGCGTTCCAGGGGTCCACTACCAATTCAGGCGCTCCGTTTTGGTGTCTCCTCGGCGCCCAGTCTTTGCAAATGCCTGGCGGTTGTGGCTGGCCACCTGCATTCTTTGGGAGCTTAGGTTTTTCCCTACCTGGACGACTGGCTCCTGGCGGCCTCGTCCAGGGAGGAACTCCTGTATTTTCTCTTCCTCACCCAGCAGGTTTTCACTGGCCTGGGTATTACCATCAACCATTCCAAGTCTCACCTGGCTCCTTCAGAGGCTCCAGTTCATCGGGGCAATCCTCGACACATCACTGTGCAATGCCTTTCTGCCTCCGGACAGGGGGGGGCCTCCCTCCAGTCACCGATTTCCCTCCTATCGGAACATAGGAGGGTCCCGGCCAGGTCGGTGCTCAGTCTACTGGGGCTTATGGCGGTGGCCATCCCGATGGTTCCGCGAGCCTCCACATGAAAATCTCTCAGTGGACTCTCCGATCTCAATGGGATCAACGGGTGAGCGACCCAGATCATCTGGTTCTGATCTCCTCGCCGATAAGGAGGACTTGCAATGGTGGATAGTTAGAGAGAACCTATTCCGGGGTCCCCTTTTTCATCCTCCCCGATCAGACTCTGACCCACGGACGCTTAGGCGAAGGTTGGGGAGCCCATCTGGGTCCTCGCCGAACCCAGGGCCTGTGGTCAAAGTTGGAGATAGTTCTCCATATCAACGTGCTTGAGCTTCGAGCAGTGCTGTATGCTCTCCAGGCCCTTCACCAATTCATCCTTCCCGGTCACCTAGCTGTCCAAACGGACAACATGTGCGTGGTGTGGTACATCAACAAGCAGGGAGGGACTCGGTCCTACCCACTGTGCAGGGAAGCGATGAGGGTTTGGGATTGAGCAGCTTCACAACCTTCACCTCACGGGCGATCCATGTTCGGGAGTCGACAATGTCCTGGCAGACAGACTAAGTCGCTCGTCGGCTCTACCACGAGTGGGAATTGGACGAAAAGTTCTAAAAAGCATCTTCCAGGTTTGGGGGACTCCTCAGATAGACCTGTTCGCTTCCTCTCAAAACGCAAAGCTTCCAGTCTTTTGCTTGCTCGCTCCAGAGCGAAGTGCTTTCTGGAGCGACGCTCTATCTCTAAGCTGGAAGGACAGATTCATCTATGCCTTTCCCCCAATTCCTCTGGTCCCTCGTGCTACAGAAGCTTGCTTTAGAAGGAGCGAGAATTATCCTGATCGCTCCTTTCTGGCCCAGGCAAATCTGGTTCTCTCTTCTACGACGATACTCAGAGGTTCCTCCTCTTCCTCTTCCTTTATCTCCAGGATTGCTGACCCAGGATCAGGGGACCCTGGTCCATCCGGGACTCAAGTCCCTTCAACTTCATGCATGGTTCCTGCAGAACTAGCTCAATCTCGTTTTGGCGTTTCTCCTAAGGTGGCAGAGATTCTGGTGGAGGCTAGAAAACCCTACGCCATGAAATGGAAAAGATTTTCTATCTGGGCTGCGTCCAGGAACGTGGAGCCCTTTTCCTGCCCTGTGACCATTCTGCGTGAGTACATGCGTCATCTTTTCGACCTGGGTCTCAGTCACTCCTCTTTGAAAGTCCATATGGCAGCTATTTCAGCCTACCATGTCCCTTTCACTGATAAGGCATTTGCCCAGCTGGAGGTATCCAAAACTTTCCTCACAGGGTCCTGCATCTTAGGCCCCTGTCTGGACTCAGCTCCGCCTTGGGACTTAAACTTTGTCCTCGAGAAACTTACCCTTCCTCCCTTTGAGCCTGCGGCTTCTGCAGACTTGAAGTTTTTATCATGGAAGACGCTCTTCTTGGTGGCCATTACTTCTGCTCGCAGAATTTCCGAGCTCCAGGCCCTGATGTGCAAAATCCCTTATTTGATTTTTCCAAAGAACGAGTAGCTCTTTGCACGAATCCTAAGTTTCTTCCAAAGGTGGTAGCGGAATCTACCTTAAATCAGTCTATTGAATTACCTGCTTTCTTCACGCAGTACTCCAATCAAGGAGAATACCTGCTCCATACCATGGATGTTCACAGGATTCTGAGATACACCGATAGGATGAAGGATCTCAGAAAGACTGATCAGTCGTTCGTCTCTTTCGCTCACAAAAGAGAAGGCAATGCTGTCTCTAAGCAATGCCCATCAAAATGGTTGGCCCATTGCATCACTTTCTGTTATGACAAGTACAACAAGACCCTCCCGGGTCAAGTCAGAGGTCACTCCACTCGTGGAGTTGCCGTCTCTGTGGCTTGTTTCAAGAACGTGTCTGCGGCAGACATCTGTGCTGCCGCCACTTGGACTTCAGTCCATACATTTACTAAACATTACAGTTTGGACATTGCCTCTCGCTGTAGAGCAGGCTTCGGGTTAGCTGTCTTGCAAGGCCTCCTTTCTTGAGACCTGCTAGATTATTTAATACTTTTGGAGTAGTTCCTCCTCCGGTGCCTTTCATTTGTTCCAGACTGCTTGGGATTCTGTCCTATAATTACCTACTGCAAGAGCCCTCTCGAGTAAGATGGTACACTTACGTAAGAACTTACCGTAACAGTAGATCTTGAGAGAGGCTCTTGTGTCATCTTCTTCCGCCCTCCACCCCAGGCTTTTCAGCTCCTTTTCCATTGAGAAATGTCTGCTTCTCTCTTGTCTGGGCCTTCGGGCCTGTGGCGAAGAACTGGAAGCGGGCGTCCGGGACCGCCCTTTATACGGCGTCATTATGGCGCGGTCACCTGGCGTGGTGGCAGTCGCCAGGGACTGCTAGCTAGAATTTTTTCGTGGGGTCCTGCCGCCGGCCGGTGTCGGTCCTATATGTAATTACCTACTGCAAGAGCCTCTCTAAGATCTACTGTTACAGTAAGTTCTTACGTAACTGTACTTTTTTTTTTCCTTGGGGCTATACTAACTGTACAGAAAGTATTTAGATTTTCTAGAAGTGATGTATTTGTTAAACACAGTGAGGCAAGAGTTATGCATTTTCACAAAGATTTAGCACTTTTATGAGCAAAACGCTAATCAATTTTTAGAGTTAAATAAATCCCTGTTACTTACACTTTCTTCTTGGAAAGAATGTTTAGTTGCAGTTACTTTGGCTTGAAAGATTTCAGTTACAGGCTATAATGTGTGAACCTCCTTAATTGATTTTTCGCAAGACAGGGTGTATTTACATATTTGTGCTATGTTTTTACCAAAGGTGGTGTCTCCGTCCACCTGCTACTTTATTTTCCTGAGCATGCCAAGCCGGGGAAGCATTACGCCATATGTAGAATACACAAGTTGTTCCTGGTCATTCCAGTAGAGGCATGGCCACATCTGTTGCCTGTTTCAAAAATGTGTACTGCAGAAATCTGTACAGCTGCCACCTGGAGTACTGTCCATACTTTCACCAAACACTATAGTGTGGACATTGCCACTTGAAAAGGGCTGGTTTTGGCCTAGCTGTGCTTCAAGGCCTTCTTTCTTAGGCCTATAGGCTCAGGCTGCCCAGACTGTTTATGATCAGTACTGCTTTGTACTCGTTCCATAGGTGTGGCCTGATGGAAGAGATTCTCGAAGACAGAAGTTACGTACTTACCGTATAAGTAGGTCTTTGAGGGCATCTTTCATCAGTGTATGCAGTTTCTCTCTTCTCTTCCCCCCACACACACACACACTCCTGAGACTCTACTCCATGCTACCATGATGGTCTATCTGTAGCTGTCTGCATCACCTGGTTGCCAGAGCCCTAGGTTCTTTTCTGGCTCCCTACAGAGAGATCCTCTGTGCACAATCTCCTGCAGGGAAACGAGGAGAGAAGGAACGCACATGTTTATGTAGCAGACTACGTCTGGCATTGTGAACTGCTTGCAAAAGGTTCTGTGTGGTCCTAGCATCTGGCGGCTTATAGCTCCATAGGTGTGGCCTGATGAGTTTCTTGAAGTTCTGCTGTTCAGTACATAACGAACTGTTCTTGTCTGTTGTAAACCAACGTAAAATATGACATATTTTAATACTCGAAGGTATTACACATATATGGAATATTGCACTAAGACTATGGGGAACAGTAATTCTACAGAGATGAGAAAATCTTTTGCTCCCAGCAGAAGAAACTCCTAGGAAAACCCTACTATAACTGTTCAACTCTGAGTAGAAAGATTTCTGTCCACACAGGGTGTTAATGAATCTAGGCCAGTTGCTCAGTGTCTCAACCGGACGGCTTTGCCAGGATCTGACGAGTCCTTTTAAAAAAAAAAAAAAAAACCTACCGGCACCCCCATTTACTTACTGTTTGATATGTTACTCAAACAGTATGAATCTGACTCATTCTTTCTGCTGGTTCCACCTCTCTGGAGAGCTGGTCCAAACTGGATGTGTACTCCAGACCCCGGTTTTGAGAACTGCAGCGTCTATCCTTTTGTCTTCCCATCTGTTAAAGTACACAGTGGTTCTGTCTCACTTGCCGTGGCTTTGTTTACACTCAAAATGGAGTTTGATTATGAACGCAGTTTACATCTTTGAAGTGTATTTACCGTATTTCATTTTTGTTGACCGGGAAGGAGGACTAGGCAGTTGTTTCAGCCTTGTTCTTTGGGGGTACAGATGCAGACTGCCATACTAAACCAGATTAAGCTGTTGGTATTTTAGTGAAGGGGGGAAATTTGGCCAGGTCACCAGATATGCTTTTCGAGAAATGCCTTGGGATCTCTAATGTCCATCAGAACAAGCAGATGGGACCCCAGGTAACGGTCTCAGCTGAAAGACCGTGTAAGTACCCTTTAGCTGACGAGAACTGTTTCAAGTACCCCCTAGTTGACTGCCTCAGGCTTGGGCTACAGTGGAATGCAACTTTGATATATTTGACTTTGTCTCCGCTGAAATACTTCAGAGGTCTAGCTGGGGGGGGGTCGTCCCATCAGCACAATAGTAGCATTGCCTAAGCGGTGCTAGCAACACGAGTTCAGATACAGGCTCAGGTTGGTGAGGGCCAGCTGGGGGAGAAGGATTGAGCATTCTACATGATGCTGTCCTCCTTTGGGGAGGGAGTGTTACCATCCCTGCTGCTATACTGCCACCTGGTGATCACAGGTGGTGGTGCAGCTGGAGACCTCAGGTGAGGGAAGGTCATCAGCTGAGAACTGGGTGCGACAACGTGCCTATGGTGTGCATGCACCCATTGATTCTCTCTCTCCCCCCTCCCCCCAGTGCATGCTGTTTGGGCCGAGACAAACACTGAAAATGGACGCCTGCATTAGAGAATGAAGGACTGCCCAGTAAGCACAACAAATCCTCTTGCCTTAAACCCGCCACTTCAGCCTCCCGATGCAGACAGGACAGTTCGAGGGTAAACACCTTTCCTCGTTCCCCGCCTTGGGGTAATAGCCAAGTCTCCATGGGAAAGAACTGAAAATGCCGGCGACGGGGGATAAATCTGGCTTGCCTTGGCAGAGTCTGGAAAGAGTGAGTACACGGTGGAAAAAGGGCATAAATAGATTAAAAGTGTATAAATACAAACAAAACAAAAGGTGTTGGATGCTGATATCTTTTTTTTTTCTGCTTATCAGCATTTGCTTGGGTACAGTTGCGTTTGGATAATTTCGGATATGTGAATATAGTTGCTGTTAATAGAGCATTACAAGTGGATAGAAATGGAAATCCTTTCCCGATTAGTCACTGTCGCTCTTTCCTCAGTGGTGGCTGTAACTGCTCATAGCCATTGATGTAAATTTGAAGTCATGAATACTGAATTTTGGCTGTATATAGATTGAGAAACGTACAGATACATGGGTGGATGGGGAGGAGAGATGATGATAAAAAGCCATCGAGTTTTACTGTTTCATGAAATTGCATAAAATGTTCTTAACCATGACTGGTCCATGACAGCACATCAGCCCAGTGGTGCAGCCCCGCAGCACTGGTGCTTGGGTTAGTTTCGTGGGCCCAGGAATGAGCTTGGATTGTCGGAGCCAGGGATTGGAGGGTCCCACAGGATGCTCCCGTGCTGAGGGAGGGCTGTACCTGCCCTGCTGCACTGCCACTTGGAGCCCACAGATAGCAGTGTAGTGGGATATCCAGTCATATTAAGAGGTGGGAGTGCATGGATAGTGCTGCCCTGCTAACTGTCCCCCCCAATATCCCTGGCCTTCTCTGTCCAGCCCTCTGTTTCCTGCTCCTTTCCCTGCATTCGTGATGATGCATTAATTGCCAGTTCAGCCAGGGAGTGTACCTCCTGAGAGTATCCAGCACCCCACAGTGCCTGCTAATGACCACCGCAACCTGCCCTCTATTGGCAGGACTGTGTATAGTGCACAGCCCGGCAGTGCACTAGGTGTGCTTCTTTCCCAGCATCCTGGATCTTGCCTACTCACCCTGCCCCCAGAGCACACCATTTGCCATTCCAAATGGGTCAACATGCCACTTCAGAGCAGAAACCAGCTTGCTGTGGCTGCAGATACACCGCCTGCTGGTGACGAGCCCCAACTCAGTCCACCTACCGTACCTATTGGGCTCCTCTGCAGTGGTGAGTGCAGCTTCCCAAGTAACCTTGGCCTTCTGATCTACATACGTCTCCTCACCTGGCTTGTGGCTTAATGATCACTCAAGCATTCACTCGTAGACCAATGTAGAGCAGTTAAAGGTAAGTAGGGAGAAAGTGTGCCTTGTATCTTGACACACCCACCTAACCATGGTGGTCTTAGTGAAGTTACTTAATTTCATTAAGTCCAACCTACCTCTTTATCAGCTACGTAAATTAGGTGCAGCTTCCCCTTTCTTTTTATAGATTGATATAAATCTTTTTTTGTGTTCTTATAGATGCCGGCTATGAGTTTGATATATGCTACACCTCTGTCTTGAAGAGGGCAATCAGGACTCTGTGGATTGTACTGGACAGCATTGATCAGATGTGGCTACCAGTGGTACGGACTTGGCGCTTGAACGAGCGGCACTACGGTGGGCTCACTGGTCTCAATAAGGCAGAGACTGCTGCCAAACACGGTGAGGCACAGGTCAAGATCTGGCGGCGCTCCTTCGACACCCCTCCCCCTCCCATGGATGCAGATCACTCGTACTACACTACCATCAGCAAGGTACACTTGGACCACAGATTGCAAAGTGTTACAAAGATTATTTTGCCAGTGGGTTAGTCACACTACTCCTCCTTTTTTTTTTTTTTTTGTTTTGTTTTGTTTGTTGCATTTTTTTCTTTTACTCCCTCTCCACTTCTGTCCTATTTTTTTTTTTTTTTTTTTTTCTTCTATAATCTGTTTTTGCTCCCTGGCCATAACAGCTTTGGCTCCCATCTGCTCCTGCCCCCACCGTCTCCCAGGCTTACTTGCTCAGCCAGTACTCCTACAGATTGCCCGCCGGGGGTGGGGGGGAGTGCCTTTTTTATTCCAACCCCACCCACACTGAAGCCTGAATCCAGTTCTGCTGACAGGTCCCCTGGCAGTGTGGCAAGTGGAGACATGGAGTGTGGGCATCATGAATGTCTGCCATGCCATAGTTATTCCTTCTGGATTTTCTCATAGTCCCCCTCAGCCATGACTCACTCGGGTGAGTGCAGGACAGCAACTGCCTCCCTCCCCACCCCTGACTTGTCTGTCTCTCAAGCTCCCATAGGCTACCACCAGGCCTCCACCTGGTTGCAGCCAAGAGCAGAGACTGCCAACCACCCCAGTCTGGGAGAAGAGCTGCCAGGTGGCTGCTCCATCCTCTCCCAGCTCCCCCTCCCAACTAGTCCCTGGCAACCACTGCTTGTCATGAAAACGGGTTGCTGGCATGGCAGGAGGCATGGTGCTTGGTGCCTTAGCCGTCCACGCTGCTGAGCCAGCCACTTCTGCCCTATTTCAATGTCCCCCTGTCCCCCTTGGACTTGGTCCACACTGTACATAATATCTCCTTCACTCCCTCATTTTATCAGTTGCACTTTGCTGGACTATTGCTATTTGTGCACAGCTTTATCATAATTGTGTAACGTGCATTTTCTTGTAACGTGTAATTTATTACTGCACTCTCCTCGTCCCCTTCTCCCAGGACACGTGGATACAAGCTGTTCTAGCTCAGTACATTTTTCCTGTTGAAGCTCATGAAAACAAAATGGAGCTTGGACTGAATCCAGAGATTGCCCCCAATCCCAGCAAAAATATGGGGATCATTTATAAAAAAAAAAAAAAAAAAAGAGAGATGTTCTGACCTCTTTGTGGTAAGATGGGGGCAGTGCTCAATGTAAAATGAGTACTGACCTATTTTATTCACTGTATTTGAAGAAATACTAAAAATCAAAAATCTTCAGATGCTTAAAGACTGAAGTTTGAAGCACTCTTTACTCACCAGAATTATATTTTACTTAATGTCCAACCCAATAAAAATTAGTTGAGGGCATTACTCGTGAGTGCCAACATTATCTGCCTTAAAGGAAAGCTGTCCAGAACACACTTGCCAATTACCGGGGCTGCAGAAACTCCCAATTAGCACTACCTTTATGTGGTTACAAGTTTCCAGCTAACCTGTCATTTTAAACTTGCCCTGCTTCTGTGCCTTGAGTGTGGTACTGAGCTCTGTGCTGAAGCTGCCATTTGGACACTGCCACCGCACTGGAAGACTGAGCGTGAGCTCCGTTCAGTAGTTTTCTTCCTGCACTCTGCTGGGATGCTCGCTCATGATGAGCTGGACAATTTTTTTATGATGGAAAAAATAACTGGTGTGGCATGTTCTACTCTTAACTGAACTTTTAGAAGTAAGACCCTTTGAAAACGGAGCATGGTAACCTGTTTAAGGCACACAAACTCAAAACTTCAACTTTCAATTAAAACATTAAACCGGTTACCATGCTTCATTTTCAAAGGGGGTTTACCTCTAAAAGTTCGGCTAAAAGAGCAGTACATGCCACACA
This sequence comes from Neoceratodus forsteri, assembly GCA_016271365.2. NCBI lineage: Eukaryota > Metazoa > Chordata > Ceratodontiformes > Ceratodontidae > Neoceratodus > Neoceratodus forsteri. Next base: position 146,767,919 of record CM028135.1, read on the forward strand.
TTTTTCCTTTGTAAAAATTTGCTTGCTCATCATGAACGAGCGTTCAGCAGAGCACAGGAAGAATACTCTAACTTGCATACAAGTTGCAACTCTGGGTGCTACAAGCAAGGAAATGGCACCATGCACACAGTGATGTAAAAATATGAATTTAAAATAAAATACACACCCTTTGACAGAAATGCAGCTCTCTGACAACATGTTGGCAGGTGAGTAGAGGCTGAGAGAAAAACTGGGTTCATGATGGCTTTCCTTTAATAGTGGGCAAGCACAGATGTGGAGGTGTCCAGTGACCGACTCCAGTGCTACTCGGTGAACTAGTGGTGGTGATACAATTTGAACCTGGGGCTCTCTTGGGTTAGTTTGTTTTCTAACCTGCTCTGTCAGTGAGCCACTGAAATCCGTAGCTCTTTTGGGTGAATCTTTTTTAATATTTTTTTTGTCTTGCTAGAGGTTTTTCAAAATTTTTTTTTTGTTGCCACCTAGGATCGGCGCTATGCAGACCTAACAGAGGACCAGCTGCCGTCCTGTGAGAGTTTGAAGGACACAATCGCTCGAGCCCTACCTTTCTGGAATGAGGAGATTGTCCCACAGATCAAGGAGGGGAAAAGGGTACTGATCGCTGCCCATGGCAACAGTCTGCGAGGGAATGTCAAGCATCTGGAGGGTAAGGCAATGGTTCTTTGGGCTACTACACTAAGGCAAGGGATTAAATTAATGTGCAGCACAACACTTCCAAGAGTGATATCTGTCCTGTCATTGTGTATGATTTTTGTCTTGGAGAAATATGATTTTGTGGTGGGAACTGTACAGTATCAGATTCTGGCTACCAGAAGAATAAAAACTAAAGTTGGTAACAGCAGATTCCAGTTGCACAACAATCCAGTGTGAAATTGAATTTCAAACCATTTTGTTTTTTCAGAATAAGCCGAATTGCTAGAGGCCTGGTCCTGGTCTTTGTCCATATTGTGCCAGACCAGCAGAGCAGTAGTGCTGCTGCTGTTGGCCAGATTCAGAAATGGACTTAGGATGCTGGAGGTCAGGCTAAGGGGCTTTGAGGATCCCAGAGGATGCTTACCTCTTTGTAGGGGGAGTGGACCGGTCTCCGCAGCTGCAGCAGCAGCACTCTCCAAGGCCCAGGAGTGGAGGGTGGTTGGGTATGAACAGCAGTGGGAGGTAGAGCTGTTCAGTTTGACACAGACTGTCACTTGCATGCAGGAGCCAATTAACATTGGCATTCTGAGGAAGGGGAAAAGCTGTGGGTAACGCCTTTAGCCCGGCATAGAGCTTCTGCAAGTTCTGGCCTCGCACCCCCACCCGCTGTCTGCCTAGCATGGAGGGGTCCCTGACACCAAATTCAGAGTCCCAGCACGGGAAGGGGAGAGGTTACCCTGCAGGCCCTACCATACAGGAAGGCCACAGGGTAGGTAAGGGACCCTTGGATTGCATGGCTAGTGAGCAGACTGTGTGAACAGGAAACCAAAGTGTGCTGGAGCAGTCGTGGGTGTTGGCAGACATACTCGGTATGCTTTTGCTGAGTACAGTAAACTCTGGAAAATTCAGGGGCAACATGAGCCTCAGGGCAGGGCAACAAACGCAGAGCCTGATGTACACAAAGAACTGTGTTTCCCCCTCCTTGGATGCTTTAGTGTGACTTTGTGAATGATCTTTGGAAGATCTGTGGGTGCTAGAGGCCATGATTGTATGACTGACTAGAGTATGCAAGTATGAATGAATGAATGCTAGTGTGAATGGACTTCTGTAAGGCTGGCTACCCTGATGTGGTACAGAGGCTTATAAGTTCTAAACATAACTAAAAGCCAGCCAAATTGTTTCTGATTCGTAGTATGTGTGTTAGAAAAAATAAAATATAAATCTATTAGGATCATTGATTTACAACATTGGTTACTGTTGATTGAAATGGGAGTGGGGCAATTTTTGTATAGTGGGGCAGTAGCCAGTCTTTTAGTTTGTTTACCAGGGTGGGGGGTCGTGAACAGTTCCATCAACTCTTGAGTACAAGTTTAAATCCTAGCTACATCCCTAGGAGCAATGGAGGGTATATGTTCATTTTCCGCCTCCCTGTTTTGCCGAGATGCTGTTCAGGTGCAGAAATTGCATAATGCACATTTTGTCATCAGAATCCATGCCACAGCAACAGACTGTCACAGGTCGAGGATCATGATTAGTTCCTGAATCACACAGGTCTGGATAAAAAGTGGCATAATTTTGGTTCTGATTTGTTGTCACAGTTTTCCTCTTCTGCATTCTAAATTCTGAAGGACCTGTTGAGACCCACCACTTTTTCTGAACTCCAAGATATTACTTCGAGAGGGCTCTTGAGTAGTTACTAACCATTAGAACTAGAGCCATCTGGCACTAGGACCACACGGAAAGCTTTACCTAGCAGTGTCTGGAGGGGGACCGCCCATCTGGCATCACATGACTGACATCCACATGACACTGTAGTGGGTGGTCCCCACTCCCACCCTCCGGTTCTTTCCTACCGTTGACCTGCGTACATCAGACCTCATGGAGCACGCTGCTTCAGTCAGCTGCCATTTTCAGATGAGTTTCATCACTTTTATTTCTATAAATCTTTGAAAGTATTACCTTTTTTAATTTTTCATACATGTGTTCTCTGATGCCTTCCGAGTCGCATAAGAACAAGTGCGAATCCTGTGGCACTCTGCTGCCTATCAGGGATGGCCATTCCCTCTGCCTCTTCTGCCTGGGACCAGAGCACAAGACCAAGGACTGTGAGGCCTGCCAGAATTTCAACTAGGCCACATGGAAACGACACAAACAGGCCCTGGAAGCCCACGTTCTTAAGCTCAGGATGGCTTCCATGGAGAAGGAGCTACAGAAGCTATGGGGATCGTTGTCCTTTCTGGGGGGTTCTTTGGACTCCCATAAGAAGGACCAGGAGAAGCGCCAGGACCGTGATCAGTCTCCTTCCTACCCATGGCCTCCTTCAGGGGCCATGGGTGATGAGTGGCATCTCGCTGGCACAGGTGCTGCTCCTCTGACCAAGTCTGCCCCTCCTTGCAGGGAGCAGCCCCTGTTCCCCCAGCTGTGCTTGTCATAGTTCAGGTGGGCACCTCCGATTTGTGGGCGAGCCCAACCACCCTTGGCTCCTCAAAACCCCAGGGTCCAAGTCTGGTGACGTGGCTGGTAAGTCGGTCATCGGCCCCTCTGATTAACGCCTGGCCACGGCTGGTAAGTCGCACACCAGCTCCTGTAGTATCCGCACAGCAACTACGCATCTGTTGGGCCCTGATAATAGGCCTGACACTGAGCCTGTGGATTGGTGCACACTGCCGCTCCGGCCGTAGCCCTCCCCAGAAGGTTCTCCCTCTCTGGATCCTCTGCCACATCCCCTGGTGGTGACTCCTGAGTCTCCTGTGCATTCTGAGTCGGGAGCGTCTGTCTGACACAACTTTTGGTGCTGGAGTCTGAACACCTAGAGCCGTGTCTCCTGTACCACAGGCTTCCCTGTCTAGGCCAGCTGTCCCACCCCAGACCTATGGTGGGACCCTCTGCCCCCTTGAAGTTTCTGGCGTCAGCCCCTTCACGCGTTCCGGCACCAGACCTGACTTTAGCAAGCCCTTGTAACCCTCCATTAGGGCCCAGTCAGGTCCTCTGACTGCGCCTGGCTACCTGCCATCGGGTACCTTGGCTCCACTGGGCCTTCTGATGCCAGGCTACCCTGTACCACCAGGGTGTCATATGCCAGGTACCTGACGCCAGGGTATCCACTAGGCTTTTTGCCCTGTGGAGCGCCGGGCAACTATTACCACACACTGGACTATGCCACAGGGGAGGTACCTTCCCAGGATACCTGCCCATCAGCCCCCTCCTCCACCTCAGCCAGATTTTAGGGAGGCATTACAGTCTTCGTGGTCTGGATTTTAGGGAGGCATTGGTCTTTGTGGTCCGAAACCAGGATGTAGTTGCTCTCGGAATTGGATCGTACCCTACACCAAGATTCCTTCTCCAGTGGAGTCTCGCCCCCATGTCCCTTGGGACAGACCTCATGTCCTACCACAGTAGCTGGTGTCAGCAGGGACCTTGCGGTCTCGCTGCAGGAGCTCCTGCTCCCACGGGCTCTGTCTCCGAATGGAAGCCTGTCATCACTCAAACTGCAGACTCCCCCACCTCTGGTTTTGAGAAACCCTCCCCGGTGGATCCAAAACCCAAAGATTCTCCCAAATCCTTCCAGAGACCCTCCTCTTCTGAGATCCTTGGAATATTTAGGAGGCAAAGCGGGGGCCAGGATCCCCAATGCAAGAGGTTGGTGGAACACCTGGATATGCCAGAGTGGTCCCTTCTGCTCGTGTCTCCGTGGATTGGACCACATGAGGATCTGGCTGCCACAGTCTGGCAGCAACCTTCATCAGTGACTGCAGTCTCCAAGAAGGCTGATAAGACTATTGAGGCCCCAAGGGTAAAGACTACCTTAGTTCTCACCCTAAAGCGGACTCTGGTCATTTAATGTGGCGGCTGACCATACAGCTAAACCTAGACACATGAGCACCTCCCCTCCAGATAAGGAGTCGCAGCAAATAGGCCAGTTTGGGTGTAAGGTTTATTCCTCCTCCACTCTGGCTCTTAGAGTTTTGACCTACCTGGCACCCGTGATTGTTTAGCAGAAATCTATCCTGGGACAGTTGAAGTCAGAATCCAATGCTTTGCCCGATTCAGAGGCTAAAACCACAATTTTCCTGCCTGTCAGGACTGTGAATCTTCTGCTGTTATTCCCTCAGAGCAACATATGATGCATAGACTCCCCTACCCAGAGGGCTGCGACGGCTATTGGCATGTGCTGGTGCTCTTGGCTGCAGGTTTCCGAATTGGTCCAAGACGTCCAGTTGGCCATCCAGGACGCCCCTTTCAGAGGACCAGTTCTTTTCAGATGCGACTTCAAGGACATAATTACTGAGCTACAAGACAGTGGCAAGGTACTGCGCTTTGTCCAGTCTGTACCGCTCTAACTCCAAGCCAGAACAACCATTTTGTTGCCGGCGGTGGCGCCAGAATAGGCAACAGCCAGCCCAAAATCAGAACAAATGTCTGACCATGTCAGCAGGAGCAACCCCTCCAGCCAGGTCCCAAAGGGCTGCTGGGGTGGTGTTCTTCCACACCACCTCAGCCGCCAGCTCTGGAGGAACCAGTAGGGGCAGATTCACCAACCACCTGGCAGGGTGAGTGGCGATCGCCTCAGACGCATGGGTCTTTCAGCTCGTCATTCAAGGCCACACTATCCAATTTGGAGAGACCTCCAAGAAACCCTCCAGGTCTCTTCTCACTACCCTGTAGGCCACATTCCTCTCATAAGGGAAAAGATCCAGGCTCTTCTGACAAAATCTGCTATATAGCCCATTCTTCTGATCCAGGAAGGAAAAGGACATTACTCCCACTTTTTCCTGGTCCCAAAAAGACCGGGGACCTCCGTCTGATCCTGGACCTCAGCACGCTAAACCTGTACGTTGAGTACAAGAGGTTTCGCATAGTGACCCTTCCAGGTCTGCTGCCTCTTTTGCACTAGGCTCATTAGCTTTGTACTCTGGATGTGCAGGATGCATACCTGCATATCCCAGTTTTTCCCTCCCACCGCTGCTTCCTACGCTTTACCTTCCAGGGGAACACTTCTAGTTCAAAGTGCTCCCCTTTAGCTTCTCGGCGCCTAGAGTGTTTACCAAGTGCCTAGTGGTGGTGGTGGCTTTACGCCGCTAGAGAACGTTTGTGTTTCCATACCTCAGCGACTGGCTGTCGGCACAGTCGAGGGATAGCCTGGTGGCCTCCCTGACCACTGCCCCAAATCTGCTCAGGCAAGTGAGGATCACAGTGAAGTACCCCAAATACCACCTTGCTCCTTCACAATGCCTCCAGATTATTGGGGCGGTGTTGGATATTGCTCAGGGTAAAGCTTTCCTCCCTTTGGACCAGGCAGAAACCTTCTGACAGCAGGCCATCCAAGTGGCAGCCTGCCAGTAGACCCACGTCCCTTCTGGGCTTGATAGCAATGGCTATTCCCATGGTCCCCCTAGCCAGGTTCCACATGCGAATTATGCAGTGGGATCAGAAATCGGACTACCTGTGTCACAGGATTCTGGTGTCCAGCCTCATGCATCAGGATTTCCTGTGGTGGCAGGACCTGTCCAGTCTCACCAGAGGAGTTCCTTTTCAGACACTCCCACTGGCTCAGACCCTGACAATGGATGCCCATCTGGGCGACCACAGGACACCGAGATCCTGGTCTCCGCAGGAACTATCTTTGCACGTCAGTGCGCAAGAGATGCAGGCTGTACTATATGCCCTTCAGGCTTTTGAGCACCTCCTCCCTGGACCTCTACTGGCACAGATTGACAACACGTGTGTGTGTGTGTGTGTGTGTGTGTGTGTGTGTGTGTGTGTGTGTGTGGTCTGGTACCTGAACAAACAGGGAAGTGATATGTGTGGGACATTGGACAGCACAGCCTGCATCTCATGGCAGTGCATGTCCCAGGCATTCAGAATGTTCCTGGCGACACCCTCTGTTGCACCCAGGCAAGGAAACATGAGTTGGAACTGAGGCAGTCAGTACTCGGACAATCGATGGGGTTGCCCAGATCTCAATCTGTTTGCCTCATAGAAACACAGAAGTTGATGGCAGATGAGAACCGCAATGCCCGTCCAATCTGCCAGTTTCTTTTTCTACCTTATAAATGTGCCATCGGCCTTTGCTTTGTCAATGGCCTATCTAGTCATACTCGTCTGTATTGCTCCCTTATGCCTAACCCATGCCTGTTTGAAGCCCTGCACTGTGTTCATATCCACCACTTCCTGAGGTAGGCCGTTCCATGCACCTACCAGCCTTTCTGTGGAAAAAGAACTTCCTCACATTACCCCTTAATCGGCCTCCCTCTGATCTCGAGCTGTGTCCTCTTGTCCTGCTGTTTTTCCTTCTATTCAAACATTTTAGACTTTCACCTTGTTAATGCCGTTAAGGTGTTTCAATGTTTTGATCATATCACCTCTCTCCCTCCTTTGCTGTAGGGTATACATATTGAGCTCCGTTAATCTGTCCTCGCATGTTTTTTGATGCAGTCCCTGCACCATTTTGGTTGCCCTTCTCTGGACTGCCTCAATTTGGTTAATGTCCTTGTGAAGGTGTGGCCTCCAGTACTGCACGCAGTACTCCAGATGGGGCCTAACCAGTGTCTTGTAAAGAAGGATTATTACCTCCCTCTTATGACTTGTGATACCCCTACTAATACACTTTAACATCCCCCTAGCCTTACCTACTGCTTTAGTGGTCTGCTTGGATGATTTCAGGTAATCAGTGATGACACCCAAGTCTCTCTCTTCCCTTGTGACTGCCAGCAACTCCCCTTCCAGCCTGTAGGTGGCTTCAGGGTTTCTCTTCACTATGTGCATGATCTTGCACTTTGCATTAAACCCCAGTCGCCACTCTTCTGACCATTTTGCTAGTTTATCCAGATCTCTCATCATTCTGCCCACCCCGTCTGGATCATCTACTCTGTTGCAGATCTTGGTGTCATCTGCAAACAGACAAACCTTACCCTCCAGTACATCTGCAGTGTCACTGAAGTTATTGAAGAGGACTGGCCCCAGGACTGATCCCTGAGGTACCCCACTGTGACTTGCATCTCTTCTGACTGTATACCGTTTCCACCACTCTGTTTTCTGCCCATCAGCCAGTTTGCCACCCAGGTGACCAACTTCTGACCCACCACGAGCCTACCCAGCTTATTAATCAGTTTTCTATGTGGAACCATATAGAAAGCTTTGCTGAAGTCAAAGTAGGTGACATCAGCTGCTCCACCTTGGTCCACCACTCTGGTTACCCAAAGAAATCGGAGATTAGTTTGACAGGACCTTCCTTTTGTAAACCCATGCTGTCTTGGATCCTGTGCGCCTATGGATTCCAGGTGTTGCACTATCCTTTCCTTAAGGAGTGCCTCCATAATCTTGCCCACTATTGAGGCAAGACTGACTGGTCTGTAGTTCCCTGACTCCTCCTGCTACCACTCTTGTGGAGTGGGATCACATGAGCCCTTCTCCAGTCTTCTGGGACCTCTCCTATGCTCGGTGACTCACTAAGCAGTGCTAGTTTCACCCTTACTCTTTAGTATCCTGCGATATATGCCATCTGGTCCCATTGCCTTGTCCACCCTGAGCTTATCGAGCTCTTGTAGGACCCTTTCTTTTGTGAAGGGACTAGTGCTCACCTCCCTCCATGGTGCTGAGCTGTGGGCCCTGCCCAATCTTCTCTTCAGTAAATATTGAGCATAAGCATCTATTTAGGATAGATGCTTTTATATGGTGATCCTCCTCACAATACCCCCTCTGGACAGTCTCCTTTCACTAATGTATATCTAGAGTCTTGTCCCCTTCTTTTACTGTTTGTGCTAGTGTTTCCTCGTTTTGGGCCTTTGCCTGCCTTACTGCCTTCCCTGCTTCCCTTAGGGAAGTTTGGTATGCCTCCTTATCTTCATCCCGCTGTTCCCTTATTTCCTGAAGGCCAGCCTTTTGGCTCTGACCTTTTCTGCTTCTGTTTTTGAGAACCAAAGTGGTTTCATTCTCTTGCACTTCCTTTTCTGTAACACAATGGGATATTGCTTCAAGTATTGCATCCTTAATGCTTGCCCACTTTGCCTGTACCCCCTCACCCATATTTCTTTTGCCAGGGCTAGCTTAACTCTGGTGGCCATCTTATCAAAGTCTTGCTCCTTTGAAGTCCCATATCTTTGCCTTGGGATGGGATAATTTAGTTGTAGTGGCCAAATTGAACCATACAATGTGATGGTCACTGGCCCCAGGTGACCACCTACCTGGAGATTTGTGATCCTTTCCCAGTTAGTCGGTACTAAATCTAGGATAGCCTTGTCTCTTGTGGGTTGTTGTACCAGTGTTTGAGGCTCTTCCCCCTGCAGGGAATCCACCATGTTTCTAGTTCTGGCAGATGTTCCTGCTGGTATTGACAAATCTGTACCTGGCATGTTGAAGTCTCCCATTATCAGACCCTCCCCTTGACTGTTAGAAGATATACAAAACATAACAGCTAATTTGCCTATGTCCTCCCCTGGTCTGGGGATCTGTAGACAGCCTCGGTTCTTATGGCTGTCCCATCTCCTGTTTCCAGGGTGACCCACAGTTCTGGCTCCTTATGTGTATTCTGAATTTCTGTAGCTTTGGTATTTTCATTGCCATACAGGGCCACTCCACCCCCCTTTTTGCATCTGTCTCTTCTGAAAAGTACCTAGCCTCCCCCATCCAACACAAAACTACCCAGTTTCTGCTCGCTCATTCCCAGGCATGGTGTTTTCTGGCAAGACTCGCTGTCTTTCTGCTGGATAGCAAGGTTCTTGTTTGACTTTCTCCTCTTTCCACTGTTGCAGAACATGCTTCTGAAACTACAGTAGGAAGAAGCTTACATGTTCCTCATGGCCTCTTATTGGCCTCGTCAAGTTTGGTTTCCTCTGCTTAAGCAGTTGAGTGGAACCTCTAGCCCCCCTACCCCTCGTGTCAGAATCTGCTGACTGGGCCAGGGCAAGCTGATCCATGTGGCCTCAAGTCCCTGGCATCTGCTGACGTTGCTGCTTTGGGGTCTCTTCCAGAGTGGCTCAAGTCCTTTGTGGAGGCCGGAAAGCCATACACAAGAACAACCACATATGCTATGAAATGGAAGAGGTTCTCTGGGCACTGAACAAAGGTTGGGACCCTTTCTCTTGCCCTGTCCCACAGGTCATGGAGTACCTACTGCACCTCTCTGACATTGGCCTTAGTTACTCTTCTCTCAAGGTCCACCTGTCTGTTTCTGTCTACCACACTCCAGTGGAGGGCAAAACTTTGGCTCATTTCGAAGTTTCCGAAACCTTTCTGAAAGGAGTTCTCCATCTGAAACCCCCCGTCAGGAACCCTGTTCTTCCATGGGATTTGAACTTCATCTTAGAGAAATTCAGCTTGTCTCCCTTTGAACAGGCCGCGAGTTGTGAAGTGCGCTTCCTTTCCTGGAAAGTGCTTTTTAGTTGCCGTTATTTCTGCTCGAAGGATTTCCAAGCTTCAGGCCCTGATGTGTTAGGAGCCTTATTTGATTTTCCACAGAGACCGTGTGATTCTGTGTACAAACCCTAATTTTTATCAAAGGTGGTTTCTGAGTTTACTTTGAGTCGGACCATACAATTGCCAGTGTATTATCTTGAGCATTTCAGTCGAGGGGAGGTCATTCTGCACACCCTAGATGTGCACAGAGCCATGCGTGATTACATGAACTGGACAATGTCAGTCCGTAAAACTGATCAGTTTTCCATTGCTTTTGCTCCCAAAAGAGAGGGAGTGGCAGTTTCCAAATGATGCTTATCCAAATGGTTAGCAAATTGCATTTTGCTGTATCAGAAGTGTAACAAGCCCCTTCCAGGGGAAGTTAAAGGGCATTCAACCAGAGGCATGATTGCAACTGCTGCTTATTTCAGGAATGTTTGTTGCGGACATTTGTGCAGCAGCCACTTGGAGCTCTGTCCACACCTTTTACCAAACACTACAGTCTGGACACTGCCTCTAGGCACAGAGCAGGCTTTGTACTAGCCATCCTTCAGGGCTTCCTGGCTTAGCTTGGTACCGACTGCAGACCTTTCCTGCCTGCCATGCTTCAGTCTTTGACTGAATTTCACTGCTTGGGACTCTGTCCTAATGGTTGGTTAGTACCTACTGCAAGAGCCCTCTTGAAGTAAGATAGTATAGTTACGTAAGAACATACTGTAACAGTAGATCTTCGAGAGAGGCTCTTGAAGCAGGTACCCCCCCCCCCAACCTTCCCCCTGGTTTTGCGGCTGCTTCTTTCTAGCCTTTCTTTTGGCTTCAGGAGCAGACTCCTTTCTCCTGTTGCAACTTCTTAGGTCTTCAGGAGAACTGGAGGGTATGTGTGGGGACCGCCCACTATATAGTGTCACCCTGACGTACATGACTTGATGCCATGTTGGACGGTCCCCCACCAGACACTGCTACGTAAAGTTTTCCATGTGGTCCTAGTGCCTGACTGCTCTAGTCCTAATGGTTAGTACCTACTGCGAGAGCTTCTCTCGAAGATGTACTGTTACGGTAAGTTCTTGTGTAACTGTACTCTCCCTTTTGAATGCCAAGGGCATTAGAGGCTTGCTGGAAGGGTTAAGAGATTCTTCTGTGAGAATTCAGAGTATTTGTTGGCTGGAGTGTCCCCAGAACAGAATTTTCCCTGCCCCCCTTCCCAATGAGCTAACATCACATGCAGATCTCTACTCTTATGCTCTTTGACCCGACCCCAAAGAGTTTGTGCTGTATTCTTTGGGTCTGCCCCCGCTAAGATCTAAAGGGGAAAAATGCACCATGAGGTTAGGGTTGTTCAGGCAAAGCCAGGTGGCAGCTAACACAAGGAGGATCACAGCTGCACAGGTGAAATAAGGGGAAGGCTGTTGAATGAGGCTTAAGATGGCATATGGAGGAGTAGACTGTAGAAATAGAATTGTGGGGGCTAGATATTATGCTTGCACAGAAGTGTGTAGTTTTGCACAATAGTGATTGGAAGCTGAACTTTCAAAGATCTAAATCTAGGAGTTCCAATTTTGTAGTAGCTTTGAGGAAAGTATGCCATGTTCCTGACACTTTGGTATGGGTTTTATTAGGGGTTTGAATTTTGTCCAGCTGGGCGGGATTATAAATGTCTGCCTCATCTTACTAGTATAGAAGCTGGAGAGATTTGTGAGCCAGGTAGCACATCTCAGTCCTTGATGTAGCAAAGTTGTGATTCTCCAAAAATGTTGTTCCAGAGTCCACAGCTGCAGGACATTGTAATACACCAGTCAAACCTGCTCCATTTCAGAACAGGAGTATTGCGTCCAGTTCTGGAGACCCCATCTCCGTAAGGATAGAGGCAGTCCAGAGGAGGGCAGCTAAAATAGTGCAGCTTCTGCAAGAGAAGCCATATGAGGAGAGACTAAAGGAGCTTAATATGTATACCCTTGAGGAAAGAAGGGAGAGGGGGGGACATGATAGAAACCTTTAAGTACCTCAGTGGAATCAACAAAGTCCAAGAGGGTAGCATCTTTCAGAAAAAGAGATGTGCAAGAACAAGGGGACACAATTTAAAGATGGGGCAGTTTAGGGGCAATGTGAGGAAGTATTTCACAGAGAGGGTAGTGGATGCATGGAACAGCCTTCCTGAGGAGGTTGTGGGGTCTAAAACTGTGGGAGAATTCAAGAATGCATGGGACAGACATAAGGCAATTCTTGAGGTGGGTAGGAAGAAATAGGCTGTTGGTTAACTAGGATCTGCGGCCTATCCTGTAGATAGGGAAATGGGCAGACTAGATGGGCCAAGCGGTCCTTATCTGCCGTCAGTCTGTTTCTAAGTGTTGTGTGCTGAAAAAATCCAACCAGATGTAGAGGAGCATGGCATACGAGCCAAACCTGCTATGCTGACGGGCACCGTGATCAGTGATAAAACCTGCTCTGCTGCGGGTGGTGTGATACTATTATGCTTCTTGACTTCAAGCCTGTAAAGGGTTAGGCATTCAGTGCTCCAGTAGAGGTGTGCAGGACACCCAGCGTTCGCACCCTTGTGGCCTAGGAAGAGTGCAGTTGTTGCCCCATCAATCAACAGAATGGGGGCCACAGTGGGGTAAACCATTTATATAAAAGAATAAACTAAAAACTGCCTGACCTATTTTAGATGGAAAATGAGAATATATAATAATCATATTACAGTCTGGGGCCTGAACTTAAACCTTTTGCAAAACGTTTTTATATTTTGGCAGGCATGTCTGACGAGGACATCATGGAGCTCAACCTGCCCACTGGAATCCCTGTTGTGTACGAGCTGGACAAGAACCTGAAGCCCATCAAACCAATGCAGTTCCTTGGGGATGAGGAAACAGTAGCCAAGGCCATGGAGGCAGTCGCTGCTCAGGGAAAAGCCAAGAAATGAACCCCTGTCCTCCTTTTAGGAGCAGAAATTACGTATCAAGCCACCAAACACATAGGAACTCTGTAATACAGCTCTCTGGCCAGGTTGTTGCTGGGAAGGAATTTCTGTTCGCACAGTTTAGCCTTTCTGATTAAGCCACTGAGCTTTATCAGAAAAGTAAACAGAAGGCATTGCATCCCTGGTGTGTGTGTGTGTGCGCGTATATATGTTGGGTGGAGAGGTTAACAAGGTGCGACTTTCTCTCTCTTTTTTTTTTTTTTTTTTTTAAGGTAAAAGTGTGTAAACTGGCCATGGGGGGGGAGAGAGATGGTTTGCTAACATGGTAAACTGTCAGGAGTTTCTTTGTGAGAATAGGTATGTAATTATAGGTAGGATGTAAGGTTGGTAAAGTCCCCTTGGTTTTAGGACCTCATTGAGCTCACAGTGTTCAGTTTTGCAGTAAAGCAGTCTCTGGCCCTTCTACCAGTATATGTGGATAGCTGTGAAACCTTCACTGATTTATTGAGATGTACCTGTCCCGGTAGTTATCCTTCCATAGTGAGTTTAATGTTCAAAGCCATTTTCATTGGGTCAGTAGACCAGTTGTGGCTGAAGCCAACTAAATTTTTTTTAAAGGAACTTACCATGTTTACTTGAACTGTAACACAATCCTTGAGGTAAATTCCTTCCCAGTTGAGCAGGAAAGCGGAGGCCAGTTCTCTTCCCTCAGAGCTACCACTGTGTAACATTTCCATAAAGAACTGTTAGCCCAGGGATGGGTCCATAGTAGCTAACGGAGTAAGTCGACTGCAGTAATTGGCTGGTCCATGTGGTTAATTGTTTCCATCACCTTGGAATCCCAATTTGACACTGTTTGCAGTAATACAGAATAAAGTGGACTCTGGTCTTACACAGTAGGTCTTTCCCATTGCCTGGATTGGCTGTTGGGCATGACTTTGTGGTAGTGAATAAGGGAATTCAGTGAATCATTCCAGTGTCCGTTTACAAAAATATAAATGGAGAAAACTGTATGAAGGGAACAACTTGGAGAAGGGTGGGTGTGTTAACAAATATCCGTTCCAAAGTTGGTGTTTAGTTTTATTGTGGATTATATAGTATATATTATTTTAACCCAGTAAGGCTTTGGATCATGGTGCCCAAGTTATTTGCTATTTCTCGTGTTGACTTAGCAGAACATGTGGCACATTTATCTGATCATGCACTGTACTAGATTACTGTAATTTATTTAGAGAAATATAAATATATTAGCATGTGGCTATGCAAATCAGAAATGTTTCCAATTTACAGACGGGAAGACCTTGCCTCTGAAGTTGTGTAGCTGGCACCATGTGACTTGAGACCTGTATTAGCAAATTCCTAGACGTACACCAACCTATTTTTTTCTTGTCAGAATGTACTGTAGTTCTTCTGTGCTGTGCATTTAAAAAGCAGTTGTTAGGATTTTTTTCCTAAGTTGCCCTCATCTCTGTTTGCTTCCCACACCCTCATGGTTTGTATTGTGGTTGCCACTTTCTGCTGTTTGTTGCCAGCATAATAGGAGCTTTGCTTCAGCATCATGTACTTAACACTGTACCTTACTTTTTTTTTCTGTCTCCTTGTTTAAACTGAATAAAGGATTGATGTGCAATGAGGCCTGACTTTCTCTGTTTACATTATTTATAAACATGCATGCTTTTTGTAGGATACACCTGTCTCAAAACCTGCATCAAGCAGTACCAAACCATGAGTCTGTGAGGGAGAGTACCCTGATCAGCTACACAACACAGTGCATGGTTGGTGGCCAACTATACTTTTCTTCTCCCAGGTGGAGTTCTCCATATGATTTGTGATGCAGACAGGAGTCCAGATGCTTAAGTGTGGGGGCTCAGTGGATTAGCTGCGGTTATATGAAGCCTTTTGCCAGGTCAGTGGTTTGGTTCAGAATCTGCTCTGGCAGATCTTGTCCAAAGCCATTATTTGATGGCTGTTTGGTGGCCTATGTGTTTATTTGCATAAAGAGTTCTTCAAGGTCATTGAGCAGATCTTGTGTCCAATGGCATCCTGCAATGTTGACTACACGCCACAGTTTCATAATAACCAAGTGATGAGTACAAAAAAATAAAATGCTACAACAGAAGTAAATATAGAACTTTAAGTATAATGGATTGTTAAGAGTCTAGCATAATAGAGGAAGATGTGCTTGGTGACGAAACCATTTGCCAGTAGGGTCTGTGCAAGACTGAAATCTAATAGGAATTTCATTCCATGTCTTTGAGTCAGAGATGACAACTGCATGTTTGCCCATCTAACTTGGGAGTAGTACAGGCTTGAGCCCAGCAGAGGAATGCAGGCTGAGCCTTATAGGCCTGATGGGCATTATCTTACCCATGTATCCAGGGTTTTGGTTGATAGTGGGTAACGTGGCGAAGAAACGGCTTTTGATTTGCCAGGGACATCCACCGTAGTCTTCAAAATAAGTCTGTGGTAGGTGCCCTTGGAGGGCAGAGGAATACATCTACTATGACAGGGTAGACTAGGACCCTGTCACAGTTGTTATGGAAATAGTTTGAATGCAGGGATCTGTTCTCTCCTTTTCTCGCGATCTGGTTGCGCAGCCAAATTTTCCTGCAAGACTTAGGATTTGATCACCCCGACGGCCTCGCAGTTCTTTGCCTGTCACCATCTGTCTTCCGTTGCTGTTAAGTGTTTTTTTTTTTTTCTTCTTCTTTCCTTGCATATCTGCTGATATAAAAATATATGCAAATCATTCTGTGGAAACATAGTTGATATTGGGATCCCTTTGTTTAGAAATTATGTAATGTTAATTTTTGAAATGTATATTAAGTTTGAGATGATATTAA
The DNA here is from genome assembly GCA_016271365.2 of Neoceratodus forsteri. Taxonomy (NCBI): domain Eukaryota; kingdom Metazoa; phylum Chordata; order Ceratodontiformes; family Ceratodontidae; genus Neoceratodus; species Neoceratodus forsteri. The sequence continues at coordinate 146,783,720 of CM028135.1, forward strand.
AAAGCTATTGGAAACTCAAGGTTACCCGAGTGCAATTTTTAAGCGTTTTGCAGAAGAGCTGTGGAAAAGGGGCCTCAGTTCTGGGGCAATGTGTTCCTGCCAGCACCTGCCTGAAATATACTAGAACATATTAGAAAAAACAGAATGCTTGTTAAGAAGGAGGGTTGCAAGAACTTAAGTCAGAGCTGGAATTGCTTGCAAAAAGGGGGACATAGAGATTGAAGGAAAACTCTGATGTATCCTCTGTTTTGCCTTTGTAAATGGTTACATGGAACACTTTATTTGTACTAGCAGTAGCAAAAAAAAAAAAAATTCATGTTGCGAATTTTGCAGCTGCTGCTGGATTTTCCTATGCTTCCTGACCTGTGCCTCGACAACAGATGGTGTTAGCAGTGGGATTTACACTGTGCATACTCTAAGCCAGGAGTTTTGTGCATGGGTACTGGACCTAGTACCAGGGAAGCATAGAGAAAGGTATGGATTCTGCAGCAGCAAGTCCAGGAGTGGTTACCAGGAAAATGGCAGCCAAACTAACAGAGATAGAATTCCAAGCTGAGATTGTACAACCAGCGCAAGTTATGGAAAAAGAACAGGCAGTAACAGAACCTGAAAGCCTGAACTTTTTCAAATGGTGGACTATACGACCAAAAGATGGAGAAGCAGAGAGAAAGAGCGTCAATGTTTAGAAGCATAGCAAAAAGAAATGCAACAAAAGAAGCAGCAAATGAGAGAAGAGATGCAGTGATGGCTGGATGCCTTGCAAGCTATCAAAGGCAGAGGATCTGACATAGATCCAGATGAGCAACAAAACACAAGCAACTTAAAAGCCATTAAACTTGCAAAGTTGTGTCCCTCGGATGATATTGAAGCTTACCTGACAACTTTTGAAACGGGTGCCAAAGCAGCAATGGACAATCAGACTGGTACCCTACTTGACAGGGAAAGCCCAACTTGCCTACAGCAGTGTGAACGCTACACAGTCAGAAAACTATGACCTGGTGAAAAGCGAAATCATGAAAAGGTATGACATCTCGGGAGAGACTACAGGCAGAGATTTCAATCTCTGAAGTACAACTTGGTTGACTTTCCTCAAAGCCTTCACCCGACTTGGAGAACTTCTGATAAAATGGCTCCAGCCAGAAGGCATTACAGTCCCACAGATTGACGCATTTGCAGTTGAGCAATTCATCAACATCCTGCCTAGAGATGTGCAGCTTTGAGTAAAGGAACACCGACCAGAAAATGTGGAAAGGCTGTTTCTTTGGTTGAGGATTACCAAATGGCCAAACAGATGCCACAGCAGTGAAGTAACAGCCATTTAAACTCCAAGTCTGATAAGAACTCTGGAGGGGGTAACCAATCTGTGCCCAAAGACGTTATTTGCTATAAGTGTAATAAGCTAAGCGATATTGGACCTGGGTAGTCCGGTGGACGTCCTCTATCTTGACTTCAGCAAGGCGTTTGACTCTGTTCCTCACGGGGGCCTGTTGAATAGCTGGGAGAAATGGGGTTGGGGAACCAGATGATCAGATGGATAGGCAGTTGGCTCCAGGACCAGACCCAGAGGTTCATGGTTGGTTGGCGGGATACTCATCCCCAGGGAGGGTCATTAGTGGGGTCCCTCAGGAAACGGGACTTGGGGCCCCTCCTGTTCAATGCCTGTTTCTCTGACATAAGGAATGGTTTCAGGAGTGAGATGAGTCTCTTTGAGGATGACTCAAAACTGGGGGCGGTGGATGGGGGGCCCTACAGAGGGACCTGGATGCTTTGGAAAGGTGGTCTAGAAAGTGGAAGCTGAGGTTTAATCTGGGAAATGCAAGGTACTGCATCTGGGAGCCAGAAACCCAGGCCAAGAGTACACACTGGGGAATGCTACAAGTCTCAATGGCTGAGAGACCTGGGGTGGTGGTGGATGTCAAGATGAACAACTCTGAGACTTGTAGGAGGGCAGCAGCCAAGGCCAACAGGATACTGGAATGCATCGCTAGGGGATCACCTCCAGAAGGAGGGACGTGATGCTCCCCCTGTATAACTGCTTGGTGAGGCTGCACCTAGAGTACTGCATGCAGTTTTGGAGGCCACACTTAGAGGGACATTGAACTCCTGGAGAGGGTCCAGAGGAGGGCAACCAAAATGATCTGGGGCTTGGGGGACAGGACCTATGGGGAGAGGCTCGAAGAGCTAAATATGTACACACTGGAAGAGAGAAGGGACGGGGGACATGATAGAGGTCTTCAAGTACATGAAGGGGTTAAATGGGGAGAAACAGTCAAGGTGCTCTGAAGGAAGGAGGGCAACTAGAGGCATGGGTGGATGCTGGAGGGGGTTCAGGAAAGGGAGGTGCTACTTCACTGAGAGGGTGGTGTAGCCATAGAATGCGCTGCCCAGGGGCTGGTGGAGGCAGACGGAGGGGGGTCAAGAGGGTGGGACAGGTACAGGGAAAGGTTTCCGGACGCAGTCTTGTGCAGTGGGAATATCCTTGACTGGGAAGGTAGAAGCCAGAGAGGATGAGGGGGGCAACAAGGTCAGCTCCCAGGGTGGGGGCTGACCAAACAAGTAGACACGAAAGACCGTTGGGCCTATTCTGCTGGCATTTTAGTATGTTAGTATATTGCAAGAATCTGCCATAGTGAGAAAGGAGACTGGCACTGGAGCAGATTTGTCCTTGGCAAATTAGGGCAAGTAATAGATGTGAAAGTGGGGTTAAGACTGTAAAGGGACTCTGGGAAGCAGACAGACCCTTGTTGGTGCATGTTGGAGCGCTGGGAAACACTGTGCAAAAGGACCAGGTACTGGTGTCATCTGCATCCACGGGGACACTTGATACTATCCCACCACCAAAGTGACTCTGACCATTAAGGGTGTGTCACACCAAATGAAAGTGGGGGCAGTATCTAAGTTACCTGTTATTGGAAATGGCTTTCCAGAATTTACAGAGTTAATCTCTGAGGAACTGAACCTTGCGGTTTCAGCAGCAGTGGGTATAAGTGCTCGGGCAAGAAAATTTCAGATGGTGGGAACTCTTCCTTTCAGTGATTTTGATTCGGACTTGTTTGAGCACAGCTCCAAGATCTGGAAATCCAGGAAAGAAAGAAGATACCTGAAGAAACTGGCAGCAAATGACTGGACATAAGGGGTTAACATAAGAAAATGCTGAAACTAAATTGATAACTGATTGTGATTTTTTTTCAGAACAAGCTAATGATGATTCTCTCCAGGATTATTTTAAGCAGCGGAGGGTGAAACCAAAGCAAGGTGGACAATGTTTAAAAAAGGGATTGGTTACTGTACAGAGTTTGTTAAACCTCAGACATGGGATCAGAGAACTGGTCATACCACGGAAGTATAGAACAGAGTTGTTACAGATGGCACATGATAGTCCTATGGCTGGTCACTCTGGGAAGGACGCACCCTTGCCAGATTGCTGTATAGATTTTACTGGCCTGGAATTCATGAAGATGTTGCTACCTATTGTAATTCCTGTGCGGAGTGTCAAAGTAACCTCTGTCACTAGAAGAAGAAAAAAAAAAAGGTGCCCCTACCCTTAATAGATGTGCCTTTTGAGAGAATCGCAAAGGATGTGGTTAGTCCTTAAGACAAAAGTAAAAAAGGGTAATAGATTTATCCTGGTAGTATGAGACTATGCTACTCAGTACCCAGAAGCAGTTCCCATGCGTACTGTCACAGCTTCAAAAGTGGCAGTAGAGCTTGCAGAAATTTTCAGCAGAATGGGCATACCAGAAGACAACTGATCAGGGTAGTAATTTTGGTGCTGCATTACTTAAGGAGCTGTACAGACTACTAGGTATCATTGCCATAAGAACTTCCCCGTTACCCTCAGGCAGACGGTCTTGTTGAGCGTTTTAACCAAACCCTAAAATGCATGTTAAAAAGGTCTGTTAAAGTGGAAGGAAAAGATTGGGACTAATACTTGCCGTGCCTACTTTTTGTTTACAGAGAAGTGCCACAGGCATCAACAGGGTTTTCACCATTTGAAATGCTGTATGGTAGGCAGCTAAGCGGGCCACTGGATGTGATATAAGAAACATGGGAAGATAACCCCACTCAGAAATCTATAACTTCTTACATGTGTGCCCTAAGAAAGAAGCTGGCAAGCACAAAAGTCACATCACTTCTATTTTTGTTGACCTCGCAAAGGCATTTGACACAGTCTCCCACGCCCTTCTGTCCAAGCTCTCCAGTGTGGCCACCAGCTGGTTCAAATCATACCTGGCAGGCAGGTCCCAATTGGTCAGAATTGGCACATCCACCTCTGACTCCTCCCTGTCACCACTGGAGTACCCCAAGGCTCAGTCCTTGGCCCGGTCCTGTTCTCCATTTTCTTGAACGACCTGCCCACACATCCATTCACATGTATGCAGACAATACGGTACTGTATACATCAGACCCCTCTCCCCTGGAAGTGACATCCAAACTCCAGCAGGACTTCAGTGATAATCTCTGGTTTTGCTCAAATAAGCTTTTTCTCCGCGCCAAGAAAATTGTCTCCTTGACCTTTGGCACGAGGCAGAGACTCTCCCGACTCCCCGCCACTCCTACCTTCTATACCTTAGATGAGACTTCCTTAGAGGATTGCACCTCATTTAGATATCCTAGGGGTCTGGCTTGACCAGCACTTCGTCTTTTCTGTACATATCGATGCTGCCCACAAATAACTGCACACCAGACTGGGCGCCTTATAACATGACCATGGCTGCATCCCTCTGCCAGTTTGCAAGGCAGTTCAGAAAATGATCCTCCCTATTTTTAACTGTGGGGATGTAGTCTACAGTGCCACCCCACACCCCCCCAAAGTCCACCCTGGCTAGACTGGAGCCTCTCTTCCACTCCTCCTGTCACTTCGCTCTGAACTGTCCTCCCACCACTGCGACCTCTACTGGTCCCTGAACCTCCCCTTGTTCCTGGATTTGCGTCCGTCCCACTGTGCTAGGCTCATGGCCAGTGCCTGGACTCAGTTACCGCCCTCCTACTCCGTTGCTACCCTAACTGCCCCCCAAAAAACCCTACATACTCACTCAGGAACTTCGACTCAACTCCTGCATATCCCTTGCGTGGCAACTGCTGGCCAGTCTGCCTTCAGAGCTCACATGCCAAAACTATGGAACTCCCTGCCTGAGGACATTTGGCATGTTCCCTCCTCAGCAACTCGACTCCCTCCTCAAAGGGCACTTCTCTTCCACCTGCACATGCAGCTCAAATTCACACCAGACTAGGGGCATAGCTGTCCAACTATGGTTACTTAGTGTATCCTTGTTCATGACTGGTGGTTGTTTAGCACTTTCTACCAATTTGTTACCTTGTCATCTCAGTCTATGCTGTTTGCCTGCTACTGTAAATATTCTGTATATGTAATCTCCCATCCCCAACACCCCCAGGATGCATCTGGAATCGAGCAGTAGTCCGCTCAGCATGCCTTCCAGGTAAAACTTTTAAATAAAATATGTTGAAATTGCCCATAGTGATCAGGAAGAGACAAAACCAGCAGAAGGTATATTATGACCATGGGGTGAAAGAATGTTTTTGAGCCAGGTGAAAATGTTTTGCTATTGTTACCCACAACAGAAAATAAACTTTTAATGGAGTGGCAAGGGCCTTATAGAATGCTTAGATATACGGGCACCATTAACTAAGAAATTAAGACCCCTGACAGGAAAAAATCCTAAGATATACCATGCTAAGGACTAGGGCATAAGACTACAGAGAAACACTGACCTTTCTTCCCTTAGCAGCTATATAGTGAAGTCCTGATCTTTTTGCCTGCCAGTTCACTCTGTTGCACACTTCTATGAGCAGTTCACTGCAGAACAGCATTTGCGTAACCTGCACTGGTCTGTCAGCAATTTGTTGCCTTTTTAAGCGTCTACTTTTCTGTTTGCAAATTATACTGTAAAGCCACTAGAGGGAAACACGTGTAGGTTGCAGTCCTCTTCCCACTGCTCTCCTCTAACACTTCTAGTCCTCTAGCAAATTATCCTTGTCCTAACATTCAGTGGTGTGATCTGAATCTGTAAGCCTGTTCAAAGCCTCTACTACCCTACCCAGAATGGTTTCCATCTCCCTCCTACTCGCAACCTTCCTGGTTGTTAGCCTTATCCCAGTCTCCCCCACTACACCTATTGCTTCTTCTGTCTTCCCTTCCACATACCGCCTTCATTCTGTCAATCACCCCCACAGCTTCCCTTGTAAACAGACCCCACTTTCCCTACTACCCTCCAGCCTCTCTTCCTTTCCTAGCCACTTTGCCTTTTCTTCATTTCCTTATCTCCTTCACCTCTCCCTCATGTATTTTCTACTCCAATTACAAAAGTCTTAAACTTCACTATTTCATCCTTGCCCTCCTTCTCCTTTCATCAGGGAACATTTACCCCAACCCTGGCCCTATTTCTTCTCCTCCTACCTGAGCTTCTTGCCCAAATAACATGTCTTCAACCACCACTTCCACTACAACCCTCCCTAACTGGTTGAAGCTCCTCCACCTCAACATCAGCAGCCTGCTACCTAGAATCAGCCTTCCACAAACTCATGATTTCACACACCCCTGATGTTCTAATTATTACTGAGATATGGCTCAAAAAAAGCACCCTTGACAGTGCCATTGCTATCCCTGGGTATTCCATCTCCAGACAAGATTGATCAGGTCACAGAGGGGGAGTGGCCATGTATATCCTGTCCTCTCTGCAGTTTACTACCAACCTATCTACCTCCGTCCTATGAAGCCCTTGTCATCCACATTACCCTTTCTTTCTCAATCCCAGTCTTTGTGGCTGGCATCCATTGCCAACGAAGCATTCAACCCTTGGTCACGACTGAACTCTTGGCCAATATCACCTTCCTCTCGTAATCTGGTGAACTTTTCATAATGGGTGATATGAATCTAAATTGGTTGTCTCCCAAGTTAAACAAGCTACACAATGACATCACTGCTCTAAAACTCGCTCAATTTATACTTGAGCCCACAGGCCCTGATCCTAAAACACAAGACCACACCCTGCTTGACTGGACGCTTGCATCCCACCCACACCGCATCATTAAATCTGGTCTCTTCCCCCCAATGCCCTTACTGACCACAACCCTATTTTCATTGTACATAAGGTTCATCGCCCCAAACCTCCCCCTAAAATCATACAGCTCCAGTCCTTTAAATCCTTGGACCTTACCCCAATCAGCTTTGCACTTGCTTCCACTGACTGGGCCTCCCTCTCAACTGCCATTTCTGTCGACCAAGCGCCTATTTTAAGGATAAATTCATTGCCACCTGCAATGCATTTGCTCCTTTCAGCAGGACCAGAGTACGTGGGCTTCACCTCCCCTGGATCACCCCTGAACTACTGGCCTGCTTCAGGGAGCGTGACCGGGCCTTGAGAAAACACAAATCTACTAAACATCCAGACGACTATGCCAAGTACAGAACACTATGCAATTCCTGTACTAAAGCTACTAGACTGGCTAAGTCCGATTATTTCAACTCCTCATTCCTGACTAACATTAACTCTCCATCTAAATTCTGGAGGGTAGTTCATGCCCTATTCTCTCTCTTCTCTCCCCAGTTCTCAAAATAAATAACTCCTAGTTTCTGACACTGACTCCGTGGCCAATGAATTTAATGCCTACCACACCTTGTGTGCCACATCTGTTCTAAATTACCTCTCCCCATTGCCACCTACTAACTTCAGACCTTCACCTCAGCCAGTGCCTACCCCTCCCCCAATTTCCTTTTCTACTATCTCCTTTGATGAAGCTCTTAATGCTCTCCTATCCCTCAACCGGTCTAAAGGCTCCTCACCAGATGAGCCTGATCCTAAACATCTCTACCTTACTGCTCCTGCAGTTGCTAATCCCATCTCCCTTATCCTTAACATGTCCTTCATTTCTATCCAAGTACCCTCATTCTGTAAATACGCTGTAGTCCTTCCTCTCCCCAAGGGTGGCTACACATCCACTCCTGGAAACTATCACCCTAGTTCCCTCCTTACTACCCTTACCAAACATCAATAACATTTAGTTCTCCCTTAGCTATCACCCTTTCTCTCCGATTCCTCCGCCCTCCAATCTGGTTTTCAAAAGAACCACTCAACAACCACCTCTCTCCTCAGGCTTACTGGCTCCATCTTTTCAGGGATGGATGATGGCCTGATCACCTTGGGCAGCTTTGTCGACTTAGCCAAAGCTTTCAACACTGTTTCCCATCTCCTGCTTCTTGATTCACTCTCCTTAGCTGGCCTTGCTCCATCAGCTACCAACCGGTTTAAATCCTACCTCATTGGCAGGGCCCAATCAGTGTGAATCCTTGATTCCATCTCCCCTCCACTCCACATCAACACTGGCGGCCCTCAGGACTCAGTACTTGGTCCCCTACTCTTCTCCATTTTCCTTAATCTTCCCACAGCCTGCTCATCCTCTTCTATCCACATGTACGCTGGTGATACTGTTTTGTACAGTTCCGGCAAAAACCCTGTTGCTGTGCAAACCAGCTTACAGCATGACTTCAACCAAGTTCAGCTCTGGTTTGCTTCTCACCAGCTTTTTCTAAATGCCAAGAAGACTGTCTCAATGACCTTTGGCACCAGGCAGAGACTCTCTAGGGTCCCAGCCCTACCCATCTTCCACACCCTTGATGGGACCATCTTGGAGGACACTGCCTCATTTAGATATCTGGGGGTTTGGCTGGACCAGCACCTTAACTTCTTTGTGCATATTGATGCTATCCCGAAGAAACTGTGCCCCAAGTTTGGTGCTCTGTACAGGAATTGTAGTTGCATCCCGCTGACTGCGAGGCGCAAAATTGTCCAGAAGAGGATGATACTCATCTTTGACTACTGTGACGTAGTCTATGGTACTGTTCCCAAATCTTTCCTGACCAAGTTGGGCCCTCTCTTTAACTCCTGCTGCTGCTTTGCGATCGACTCCTCTTTCCGCTCCCACCACTGTGAACTCTTATCGCTCTCTAACCTTCCTTCCACTATCTCACAGCCACATCTCTCACTGTGCCAAACTAATCTCTAAATTCTGGTTCGGGGGGCTCCCCTATCTCTCATCTGCTTTCTACTCCACCTCCCCCCCCCCCCACTGTCTCTCTGATCACATGATGCCCACAGCTTAACAGTCCCTCGCTGCTCCACCCTTATCGGTCAGACTGGTTTCGCCCATAGTTTCCCTAAAATCTAGAATTCCCTCCCCCCTGAAATACGACACTCCTCCAACTACTCCCTTACCTCTGCACTACAATTACCTTTCCTTCAGCTGTTCCTGCTTTAACCTACCTTAATACCTATCTCCAGTTTCTGCTTTCCTACCATGACCCCCCACCCCCGGCAGGGTTCTCAACATCCTGAAGGGGGAAATCAGGAAATGGCTACCCTTCTCCTCATAGTCAGTTCTTGCCTCTTCCCCCTCTCCTCCACTTGCCCTTCTAGGTCACCAGTGTGTACAGCGTAACACCATCCTTTTTACTCCAGCAGCACTTGCATACTACCTGGTACACTCATGCACTATAAATGGTTCTGTCGCATTATTGTTTTGTATGTTTATGTTCTTTTGTATGATTTTGGACAAGTATTGTAATTTACCCAATGTTCCACTACTGTTTGTTGTACAATACCTTGTGTTCCACCTGTTGCACAGTCTTACAATGTTGTATTTTTGTACTGCCCACATATTGGTGTAACTGATCATCCTTCACAACCCTATGTAACCCCTTCCCCCAGGTTGCACCGTGAGACGAGCAACTTGTTCAGCGTCCTGGTGAAATATTTCAAATAAATAAAAGCTAATCTCCTCAAGAAATGGGCTGAAAAAAACACCAAAAGCTGGCTTTGCTAGTTGTACCACAAACCGATAAGGAAAATATTGATGTATCTTATCATAGACTGGAACAAACTATAATTGATGATGCTATAAAGATGAATGTTTCTTTAACCTCAGAATAAACTGCAGACATTCGTAATGTGCTTAAGATATTTAAGAGTACTTTTAACACAGTACCAGGCCGAGCAAAAAGGGTTGAGCATGTTATATGGACAAGGAATGCTTATCCCATTGGACAGAAAATATACAGGTTACCAGAGCGGTTAAGTGCTGATGTAATTAAGGAAATACAAACAATGAAAGAATTGGCTATCGTAGAAGAGTAGAGTGCTTGAACTACAAGACTTTGTGGGTAATGGAACAAACTTTTAAAATAACAATTTCTTGGTTTCTTTGGCTAACCTCCCTATGGATTACAGTAGGCAACACAAAATGGGGGGGGGGGTCATCAAGCCATTTGCTGTTCTTCACATAGATACTGGAAACTTAATGGTGTATTCAAATTTTTCTTCATTCCTCGTACGTTTCACTCTTCATATAGCTTAGTCACGGAAATGCGCGTGCTTTTTCCGATTACGTAAAGTTCTATAAATAGTACATTTTCATGTTAGTTTTTATAAATTCATTTTGTACACTTAAATTGTGAATCTGAAAATTCTTAGTCGCTCACAATGTATTGATTCAGCATACCTAAATTTCTCTTTACTTAAATTCCAGTCTTTGCAGGTTATATTGATTGCCTCATGCCATACCTAAATGTACAAAAAATAAAAGCTTTCTTGAGTATCTCATTCATCAAGCTGCACTGAATGTATTATTTTCATGTCCCCTGTGAGGGTATCTACTCCTTTATAACTTGAGCAACTCCAGCATACCTGAATACAGTTGCATTCAACGTGGTGGTTTTTGTTGCTCATTTAACTGCTCATTTAGCTTCTCACTGGAAACTAAAGCTCCCTCTGAAAAATATAAACTTACCAGTGTTTCAGTTTTACTGTTCTCTGAATATTAACTTGCATTTCAAACTGGTTCTGCAATTAGTTTTACTTTGAAAATAACATTTTTGCCTTTATAGAGGAGCTGCAAGAACAACCTCTTGTCCCCTAGTTCAGCGTTTAACTGTAATGGTGGAATGCTGTTAGCTCATTCCCTCTCAAGCTCTCCCTGAAAAGAACTGGGCGGCGGCTGTGATGGTGTCATGCTGACATGCCTGAGCATGAGCACGTTCAAGAGGACTGCGCTTGCTCCTGGACTCTACCGCAAAGCATGTAGGCAGAGGCTTATCGGGGAGAGCTCAAATTACAGTACAGCATGATTAAAATGGATTGCTTCTTTTTGTTTCAATATGTTTAAAGTATCAAGTCATCCTGTAATTTCACACTATATTTCAGAACAATTAATTTCACTTAGCTTAAGCAGTTTAGTCACTATTTTCATAACTCTGCACTCTGAATCCCTAAAAGATGGGAGTGTGTGTGTTTTGGGGGAACAGGTTTGGGGCCTGAGGCTCCCTTCAGAGTGGAGGTTGGTTGGAAGGAACAGATGAAATGACATCACAGAAAATCTACACGCACGAAATACTAATGCATTACCAACCTTTAAAGTGATGTTACAGAACAATTTTTTTATGTTGCTTGCACACATGTGCAAGAAACATAGTGCCATCATCGGAGATTTCGGAGGTGTGTCACCTCCTCCAATTCAGTCAGTGTGCTGGCAGGCATGGCCCCTGTAAGCCAATGCATTTTGGAGCTGTCTGACACGCTCCAAAATGCAGTGGCATACAGTTGAAAGGGGGAGCTACGCTTCAGTGAGCACTGATAAGATATCGGCTGCTCATCGCAGCCCCCACAGACAACCCGAGCATGCGTGCCCACGCACTGTATGGCAGACGGGGTGCCCAATCCCGTCGGCTGAGCTGCGTCCCTAGTAGTAGGTGCCACGCTGGGAGCCCACCCCAGCGTGGCAAGCAGTCTTTGGCTGACGGGGTGCCCAATCCCCATAGGCTGAACCCCCGTCCGTCCTTGTGCCACGCTGAGCCCACCCCAGCGTGGCAACAAATACCATAATAGCAGGGGTGCCCAATCCCTGTGGCTGACGCCCCCAGCGTCCTTGTGCCACGCTGGGAGCTCACCCAGCGTGTGGCAGCATCCACGACGTTTTTTTTAAACCTGTAAAAAAAAGCGGTCCCGTAGCGTCTCCCAACCCACAACCGCACCTACCTCCCACTCCCCTCACCATACTTACCTCCGGACTCTGGTGCGGCGATCTTGGTGGACCGGAACACATCTGCACTCTTCAAAGCCGACCCTTGAACTGAGGAAATGCCGGTAAGCTGTATAATGGGCTAGATAGGGGTTTCAACTTTGTTGCATATCTCGAAATTTTGCAAATTTTCAACATGGGGTTTTGGGACCTTCTCATGAATGTCACTGTCCTTGGGCGTTATTCGGGCCCGAAGGGTGATTTCGCGCAGTGACTGTGAAATCACCCGGGCCCGAATACCGCCATGACAGTGACATCATTCATGAGAAGGGGTCCCAAAAACCCCATGTTGAAAATTTGGTGCCAAAATTTAAAAAAATGACTTGTTTTACGAGGTGTCGTTGCGCGGTTCATACGCTCTCGTAAGGTCGCGAATTTTCAATATTTTCACTCCAGATTTCCAACATTGCCATTTTATCACTCCTTCTTATGAGTAGTACAGCTGCCATTTTTCACATCTCACCCAAAACGTGTGTCCACCCATGTAGCGCACAATGGCGCAGTCGGTGTGCGAGATCAATGTACGGGACAAATTAAGAAAATCACAGTGACACTGTTCATGAGCTCAGGTGTTAAAATGGCTATGTTGAAATTTGGTGAAAAATTCCTTCAGATGTTCTGCAATATTACTAATGAAGACATTGAACAGAACTGGTCCCAGGACCCGATCCCTGCAGCACCCACTGGTCGCCCCTCTCCCTAAACTGCATACCATTTACCACCTCTCTGCCTCCTGTCTGTTAGCCAGTTTCTAGCCCAGTTTACCACCCTTTCCCCCATGTCCAGCTTACCCAGCTAGTTTATCAGCCTCCTATATGGGATGGTGTCAAACTGTTTTGCGAAATCAAGGTAAGCGTTGTCCGCTGCCCACCCTGATTCACTTCCTTTGTCACCCAGTCAAATAAATCAACCAGATTTATCTGACATGATGTCCCCACTGTGAATCCATGTTGTCTATGGTCCTGGGTTCCGATGGAATCTAGATGCCCCCACTATCCTTTCTTTAAGCAATGTCTCCATGATCTTCCCCACTACTGAGGTGAGGCTGAATGGCCTATTGTTCCCTGCCTCCTCCCTGCTGCTGGACTTGTGTAGAGGGACCACATGTGCCCTCCAAGTCACTCATGTTGAATGACTCAGTGAACATGGCTGCCAGAGGTACCGCTATCTCCCTTCGCAGTTCTGTTAATATCCTTGGGCGTATGCCATCTGGTTCCATCGCTTTGTCTAACTTCAATTTTAGTGAGCTCCTGCAGGACTCTTTTGTCCACCTCTTCACCCCCTTGGCAACTGCTGTACTGCTGTGGCCCTTGCCCCTCCTACTCTTCTGTGAATACTGAACGGAAAGACACAGTGGATGTCTTGGGAGGAAGGCATGAAACTGTCACTTCCAAATACCTAAACAGCACATACAAGCAAGCAGCATTCTGCATTGACAAATGCTTGTTTCATTAGATGCATCTTATTTTTTCAATCAATAAACCTTATATAGACAACTTAGAGCGTTGTCACAACCAAGTACATTACAAAAACTATATAAGATTATTACTCATTTACAGCTCTGCTATTTCAAATACAATATAGCTTTATGGCTAATTTTTTTTTCATTCCCTGCTCCTTTTAGTCATCCGTTCTATGGTATTGTCCTGTCTCGGTGCACTTGCCAATTTTCTATGTTCATGCCTATAGTTCTTTCCAGAGAGTGCAATCTAAAGATCCATTTCATCTCAGTTTGAAGCACTTTATCACTGAAATTCCCACCCCTCGGGGACGGTGTAACCTTTTCTAAACCCCCAAAATGAAGGGAAGCACCATTGTGACCATTACTATTAAAATGTACTGTAATTGGAGAATTCATGTCCCTGTTTCTTGTATCTCCTTTGTGTTCTAATATCCTAATTTTTAAAGTGCGGCTCATCTGTCCCACGTACAGCAAGTCCCATGGACATTGAATAACATAAACAACTCTGTATGTTGTACATGTTCTGTGCTGAGATATTTTATGTTCTGCTGTGTGTGGATTTATAAAACCCTGTTTTTCTGAGGTATGATTGCAAACTGCACATCTGCCACACTGGTGCATCCCTCGACTAAGGGGTCCCAAAAGTAGTTGTTCCCCTGGGACTACTGGTAATTTAAACTGGGATTGCACAACTCTGTCTTTGATGATCCTAACCTTTTTGGCTACTACTAAAGATGGGGTTTGTAACACTGTTACATGTTCATTATCCTGTTTTACCAAGTACCAGTGTTTGTAAATAATCCTCCTGATGTCAGGCATTTTATGGTTACATTTAGTTGACAAAACCAGTCTTGGTTCACGGGACTTTTCTGAAGTTTGATTTAACAAAGTGCTTCTATTTTGCTGTTTTATTCTCTCTTCTGCTGCCTTAAGAACCTCCCACTGATATCCCTGTCTCTGAATCTCCAACATATGATCAATCTCCCTGTCCACATCCTCTGCTTGCTACAATTTCTTTTGACTCTTGTCAATTGCGCGTATGGAATACTATTCTTTAAATGGGGTTCACAGAAACTTTTATTATGAAATAAAGTATTTGTCAGTATCTTTCCTATGGAGACTAGTGTAGATCTGTGCATTTTCTAGATGTACATTGAGATCTAGAAATGGAACCTGTATTTTGTCATAATTCATAACAAATTTTACATTCCTGTCTTGTAAATTAAAATCTTACTTCGAGAGGGCTCTTGCAGTAGGTAATTATGTATAGGACTGCTGCTGGCAGGTGGCAGGACCCCACGGAAAAATTTCTAGCTAGCAGTCCCTGGCGCGGGACCGCCCCCGCGTCAGGAGACGGTATAAAGGGGCGGTCCCTCACACCTGCTTTCCAGTTCTTTCCTGCCGTTAGCTTATGCCAGCGTCTTGTGGAAAAGTTCCCTGCTCGTCAGGCCCTTTCGTCTGTTATTTTACTGAGTTTTTTGCTTTTTCTACTATATTCGTAAGTCATCTGTCTGTGTATGTCGTCCCCTTCACCCTCCGAGCACAAGAATAAGTGCGTCTCGTGTGGTGCCCAACTCCCGCACAAGGACAGCCATTCCCTGTGCCTTTTTTGTCTAGGCCCCGACCATCAAGTTGAAAAGTGCCAGCACTGCCTGAGTTTCAGCGCAGTCACCGGAGAAAGCGGCGCGATCCTGAAGCCCAATTCTCAAGAAGAAGATGAGCTCCATAAAGAACTCAAAAATTTTGGCAGGTGTCAAGTTCCCCAGAGAGCCATCACAAGAGGAAGGACAAGAAAGCACCAGGACAAGGCTTCTCTCCACAGCGACTCTCTTGGGGTCGCCTTGTTAGTAACATCCCCAGGACCGCTCTCGATAAGCGCCTTTGAGGTTTTGGCTTGGCCGGCCCCACCCGTCTGCTTCCTTCCGGGCCGCCCGGGCACCTCCGGGCTTTTGGAGGCCTCAGTCTCGGTCGGCCATGGTTTTGCCGACATGGGCGGCTCAATAAAGCTGGACATCGGCTCCTTAGGCGTTCGCTCGGAGAGGTCAGTAAGCCACCAACCCTCTTCCACCCAGGCTAGATCGCCCTCCTTCGGCCTGCCCACGCCAAGGATCCGTTAAGTTGGACGCAGGTGCCTCCGACGTCTGCCCGGATCCCGCTGATAAGACTCTCATCGGACCACCCGATGTCCGCATAGCGGATGAGCTGACGACTGACCCTCCCACGTCAGTCATTCCCGGCTCCCCGCAGCCTTCACTGCCCTCCGGGGACCCAGAGTCTCCTCAGCCCGACCCTGGGGATTTTTCCCCTCCGTCCCCAGGAAAGGCTGAGGTCCTGGTTCCACCTCCATTGGATCAACCCACTGCTGATCTGACGTCTGTTCCCCAGACGACTGTTCCAATGTCGGCACCTCGGACGCCTCCGGATGCTGCCCAGATGCCGGGCCCTCCACCCCTTGGGCTTTCTGCTCCAGTTCTGCTGACAGGGCCGTCTGCTCTGGCAGTGCTCCCGGGTTCTTGACCTCGTCATATCAGACGCCGTCGCACCCAGGAACCCAGTACCCGGCGCCAGCCTACCCGACACCGGGCTTCCCGCCGGCGGGTTATGGATACTCTCCTTATGGGTATAACCCATACCCTTATCTTCCTCCTCCTCCACCGCCCCCCCAGCTGCTGGTGGACTTGCAGGAGACTCTAGCCTCCTGGTGGGCTGAGGCCAAGGCTCAGCTCACCAGAGAGATGGAGAGTCGTCTTCAGACGACTGTGCCAGTTCAGGTTTCCATATGTCCATGGTGACGCACTCCATCTCCTCCTCCAGACACCAGGGATAAACCCTCTGGGTGCAGAGAGGGGCAGGACACGCTTCCCCGAGGTCTTCCCAAGAGGTCCATTCCTCCCCCTAGACGGGAAAGGGAGTCGTCGTCTTCAGTTTCTTCCTCCTCTTCGGATGCCTCCGATGGCTGCTCAGAGAAGGACGACGAGCCTCTATCTCCATCAAAGCCCAGGCCAAGGACTCCACCGAAGTCTCCTCCGGAGGATACTTCCTTCACGGAACTCTTACATCAGATCCAGGCAGTACATAAGTGGCAGTCCTTTTAGCCAGACCCACAGCGACTGAAACTCACTGAGCATCTGGATCTGCCCGTCACAGCTCCTGCCTTGGTGCCACCCTGGATTGACCCTCATGCCCACCTTGTTACCACTATTTGGAAACAACAGTCGGCATTAGCACCTCTTCCTCGGAAGTCGAATAGGCTATATCAGGCTCCAGAGGGTGTCGACTTTTTAGATTCCCACCCTCGAGCGGACTCTGTTGTGATTAGCGCCGCTCACGGTCGGTCAGCTAATCCAAAACACCTTAGCTCGTCGCCACCTGATAGTCTCGTCTTCTGGACCAGTATGGAAAGATGATTTTTGCTTCTTCCACACTGGGGATCAGGGCCCTGAACTATGTCGGTCACATGGGGGACTACCAGAAGGCAATTCTTTCTGAGGTGGAAACCAAGTTAGACTCCCTGCCAGACTCTCAAGTCAAGCAGGAACTGTCTGACCTTGTCTGCTCTGCACGTTTGGCCAGTCGACACATTCTTCGTGCGACCTACGATGCAGTAGATACTGCTGGACAGAGCTCAGCTTTCGCCGTAGGCTTACGTCATCATGCTTGGCTCTGCATGTCAGGGTTGGTCCCGGGAGTGCAGTCCGCTATCCAGGAAGCGCCCTTCCGTAGGTCAGTGCTCTTCGGAGGTAATATCAAGGACATCATCACTGATCTGCAGGAGAAGGGGACGGCACTAAAGTCCGTTTGACTCTCTACCATCCCCATCAACCGCAGCACCGTCCCTTTCACAGACTGAATCTGCCAAAGGCGAAACCTCCGGGAAAGCTGGCCACTAAACGCCGGGCCCCCTCAGCGGCCAAGCCCCCTCCGCCCAAAAAAGCAGCGGGTGCTTCAGCTGCGGCGCTGCCCCACACCACCTGACTCCTTCCCTCTCCCACAGCCTTCAGACTTCCCAGAGGAACCGGTAGGAGGGAGGTTCTCCCTCCACCTTCTGCGCTGGGAGAGGATAACAGATTCATGGGTGCTCCAACTAGTCGCAGAGGGACACTCTAGAGTTTCTTCAGAAACCACCTCGTCACCCTCCCCAAAGGTCGTCGTACTCTCAGGAACGTCTCCTGGTCCAGGAAGAGATTTCAGCTCTGTTGCTGAAAGAGGCGATAGAACCTGTCTCCTCCCCCTTTCCCTTCAGGGAACGGGCTACTATTCCCATTTCTTCCTGGTCCCAAAGAAGACAGGCGATGTAAGACCTATTCGTGGAATACAAGAGGTTCAGAATGCTCTCACTGCAGAGCCTTCTGCCCCCCCCCGCTCCAGCCAGTGGATGTGTGCTCTGGATATGCAGGATGCCTACCTGCATATCTCCATTCGCCCATCCCACCGCAAATATCTTCGTTTTGCTTTCCAGTTCAAGGCAGTTCCATTTGACCTCTCCTCTGCTCCCCGAGTGTTTACCAAATGTCTGGCAGTGGCGGCCTACCTGTGTACTCGAGGAGTGCAGGTTGTTCCCGTACCTGAACGACTGGCTACTGGCGGCCTTGTCCAGGGAGGAACTCCTGCGCTGCCTTTCCCTTACCCAACAGGTCTTTGCCTGCCTGGGTATTACCATCGACCATTCCAAGTCTCATTTGATCCGATCCCAAAGACTCCAGTTTATCGGGGCGATACTGGACACGACCCTAGGCAGGGCCTTCCTGATGCCGGACAGGGTGGCCACTATTCAGACGCAGGTATGCCTGTTGTCCGGTCACAGGCGAGTCTCTACAAGGTTGGTTCTTCGCCTTCTCGGGCTTATGGCAGCTGCTATCCTGACAGTTCCTCGCGCTCGGCTCCACATGAGGGTTTCCCAGTGGACGCTTCGCTCCTAATGGGATCAATTGGCGGATGACTTGTATCAGCTAGTTCTGGTCTCCTCTCCCATGGTTCAAGACTTGCAGTGGTGGATGGTCAGAGAGAACTTGTTTTGAGGTTTCATTCTTCATTTCTCTCCCCCCCCCCCCCGACTCTGACTACAGATGCCTCGGGTGAAGGTCGGGGAGCCCATCTCTGATCTCATCGAACCCAGGGCTCTTGGTCCAAGCTCGAACAATCCCTTCACATCAATGTGCTAGAGCTTTGGGCAGTCCTCCAAGCCCTCCACCTGTATCTCCTTCCAGGCCACCTAGCCATCGACGGACAACGTGTGTGGTATGGTACATCAACAAACAGGGACTCAATCCTACTCTCTTTGCAGGAAGCAATGAGGTGTGGGACTGGGCAATACAGCATGACCTTCACCTTATGACAAATCATGTTCCGGGAGTTAACACCTTGGCAGACAAGCAGAGTCGCTCGTCTGCCCGGTCCCACAAGTGGGAACTGGATCAAGGGGTTCTAGACGATATCTTCTACGCTGGGAAACACCACAGGTAGACCTGTTCGCTTCCCCTCAAAACGCAAAACTTCCAGTCTTCTGCTTGTTCGTTCAAAAGCGAGGCATTTTCTGGAGAGACTCTCTGTCTCTAAATTGGAAGGACAGATTCATCTATGCCTTCCCCCAATTCCTTTGATCCCAAGGGTCCTGCAGAAACTAGGGTCAGAAGGAGCACGAATGATTCTGATCACTCCTTTTTGGCCCAGGCAAGTTTAGTTCTCTCTTCTACAACAATTCTTAGAGGAACCGCTGCTTCCTCTTCCTCTGTCACAAGGTTTGTTGACCCAGGAGCAGGGGACCCTGGTTCATCCAGGTCTCAAGTCCCTTCAGCTTCATGCATGGCTCCTGCAGACATAGCCCAGGCCCGCTTTGGAGTTTCTCCCCAGGTGGCGGAGATTCTGGTGGAGGATAGTAAACCCTCCACCAGGTCTACCTATGCCATGAAGTGGAAAAGATTCACAATCTGGGCGGCTTCAAAAGATGTTGAGCCTTTCTCCTGCCCTGTTGGTTGTCTGCTGGGGTACCTGTGCCATCTCTTCGATCTGGGTCTTAATCATTCCTCGCTGAAGGTCCACATGGCGGCCATTTCGGCCTATCATGTTTCCTTTGCAGATGGAACGTTTGTTGAGCTGGAGGTTTCCAAGATTTTCCTCAGAGGGGTTCTCCACCTGAGACCTACTGTCCGAGTTCCCGCCCCTCCTTGGGATTTGAATTTTATTCTTGAGAAACTTACTCTGCCTCCCTTTGAGCCGGCAGCTTCCGGAGACTTGAAGTTCCTCCCCTGGAAGACACTTTTTCTTGTGGCCATTACCTCTGCTCGGAGGATTTCCAAGCTCCAAGCTCCAGGCCCTAATTTGTAAAATTCCTTATTTAATTTTCCACAAAGAACATGTGGCTCTGCGTACCAATCCTAAGTTTCTCCCCAAGGTGGTAGCGGAGTCTACTCTGAACCAGTCCATAGAGTTACCCGCCTTTTTTACACAGTACTCCAATCAAGGGGAGTATTTGTTGCATACTCTGGACGTTCACCGGATTCTGAGATACTACACTAACCGGACGAAGGATCTCAGAAAGACAGATCAACTCTGTCTCTTTTGCTCCAAAAAGGGAAGGCAATGCTGTTTCTAAGCAATGCCTATCTAAATGGCTGGCTCATTGCATCACTTTATGAGAAGTACAAGAAGACCCTCCTGGGTCAAGTCAGAGGCCACTCCACCAGAGGAGTCGCTGCCTCAGCAGCTTGTTTCAAGAATGTGTCGGCGGCAGACTTCTGCTGCCGCCACCTGGACTTCCGTCCATACTTTTACGAAATATTACAGTTTGGATATTTCCTCTCGCCGTAGAGCGGGCTTCGGGCTGGCTGTTCTGCAAGGCCCCCTTTCTTGAGGCTTTCTCAGCTAGAGGATCTACTCTGAGTAGCTTTCCTACTCCTGTATGCTTTTCCTTGTTCCAGACTGCTTGGGACTCAGTCCTATATGTAATTACCTACTGCAAGAGCCCTCTCGAAGTAAGATGGTACAGTTACGTAAGAACTTACCGTAACAGTAGATCTTCGAGATGGGCTCTTACAGTAGGTAATACCTTCCTGCCCTCCATCCCCCTAAGCTTTTTTAGCTCATTTTCTCTTCAAGAAAATATCCACTTCTCTCGTCCTGCCTTTGTTGGCCCTTGGCGGGAAAGAACTGGAAGGCAGGCGTGAGGGACTGCCCCTTTATACTGACGTCTCCTGACTTGGGGGTAGTCCCTCACCAGCGACTGCTAGCTAGAAATTTTTCTGTGGGGTCCTGCTGCCTTCCGGCGTTGGTCCTACATGTAATTACCTTCTGCAAGAGCCTCTCTCCAAGATCTACTGTTACGGTAAGTTCTTATGTAACCATACTTTCTGAATAGAAATCTAAGTTCCTGCTCCATCCCCTACAAATCATAAAAATATTGTCTATATATCTAAGCCAGGTGTGTATGTTGGAATTCAACATACCCATGCATATATATATATATATATATATATATATATATATATATATATATATATATACACACACACACAAAAATTATCCATATATGCATTGGCATACACTGGATCCATGGCTGTATCTTGTATTTGTTGGTAAAATTGGTTATCAAATTCAAAATTTCATTGTAGTATGAATTCTATTCTTGCAAAATTCTAGTTTTTGGGTGTGCTCCAACGTCCCATTTGTCTAAAAGTTTGCCCATACTGTCAACCCCTTCCATGTGAGATATAGAAGTGTGTATAAATCCGCAATATCCAAAGTCACTAAAAATACATGTTCTGGAATGCCTTGCTCAGAACCATGCGTTAACTTACGAATCTTATCCATTGTGTCCTTTACAAATGCCGATGTCTTTGTAACTAAGGGTTGCAAGTGGAAATCAATGAACCTAGAGACCGGCTCAAAGGAGTGCTTGATCATCTCCAGTGGTAATTGTAAACAAAAAAGGAGGTGTTAGAATCTGCCTTGATTTTAGGAAACTTAATAAAGTGTCAGAATTTAACCGTTATCCTATGCCCAGAATAGATTTGGTGGACAGACTGGGGAGTGCAAAGTACATCAGTACACTCTATCTCACCAAGAGTTACTGATAAATACCTTTAGCTAAAGAATCCAGAGACAAAACTGCATTTGCCACTCTTGTTGCATTCTGTCAATTCACCACTATGCCATTTGGTTTACATGGTGCGCCAGCTACATTCCAGCAGTATATGGATGTTATTTTATCACCTCACATTGGTTATTGTGCTGTGTACCTGGATGATGTGATGTACAGTCCAGAATGGAATAGCCACCTGGAACACCTACGAGCAGTTATCTAAGGTATCAAAAATGCAGGTCTAACTGCTACCAAGTGTGCACTGGGCATGCAGGAGACCAGATATTTGGGCTGTGTTGGGAAAATGGAGAAGTTAAACCAGAAATTTCTAAAATAGAAGTTGAAGCTAACTTCCCTGTCCTTAAAACAAAGAAACATGGGTCATTTTTAGGGTCAGCTGGTTCTTATCTGAGATTTGTTTCCCAACTTTGCTGAGTTGGCTACTCCCCTCACTGAACTTATGGAAAAACCGTACCCAAGTGATGTGAAATGGACCCCAGAGTGTGATGCTTTTCAAGTCATTATGGCTGCATTATGTTCAGCCCCTGTTTTAAAAAGCCCAGATTTTGAGAAACCATTTTTGTTGCAAACTGCTACATCAGAGGTAGGTCTAGGTGCAGTTCTACGTCAAAATATAGATGGGACAGAACCGCCTATTCTGTAAATAAGTGGGAAGTTGCATGACAGAGGGAAAAGGTACTCGCCATTGGAAAGGAATGTTTTAGCAGCAAAGTGGGCCATGGAGTTCCTTAAGTTTTATTTACTAGGAACTGACTTTGTACTTAAAACAGATCACAATCCTCCCTGTTGGCTTAACCAAATGAAAAATTAAAATGTCAGAATCGCAAGGTGGTACCTGGCACTACAGCCATTTAAATTCATGATGATACATAAATCTGGTAGAGAGAATAGCAAAGCTGATTTTCTGTCAAGATATGGATCGGGAATTGAGGGTTCTGAAGGTTGAAAAACAAATGTATGAGTTTAAACATAGAAACGTAGACTTTGATGGCAGATAAGGACCGCTTGGCCCATCTAGTCTGCCAATTTCCCTACCTACAGGATAGGCTGCAGATCCTAGTTAACCAACAGCCTATTTCTTCTTACCCCCCACAAGAATTTCCTTATGTCTGTCCCATGCATTCTTGAATTCTCCCACAGTTTTAGACCCCACAACCTCCTCAGGAAGGCTGTTCCATGCATCCACTACCTCTCTGTGAAATAATACTTCCTCACATTGCCCTGAACTGCCCCCCATCTTTAAATTGTGTCCCTTGTTCTTGCAACGCTCTTTTTCTGAAAGATGCTACCTCTTGGACTTTGTTGATTCCACTGAGGTACTTAAAAGTTTCTATCATGTCCCCCTCTCCTTCTTTCCTCAAGGGTATACATATTAAGTTCCTTTAGTCTCTCCTCATATGGCTGCTCTTGCAGACCATGCACCATTTTAGTTGCCCTCCTCTGGACTGCCTCTATCCTGTCTATGTCCTTGTGGAGATGGGGTCTCCAGAACTGGACACAGTACTCCAGATGGGGTCTCACCAACTGTCTGTACAGAGGGATAACAACTTCCTGTTTTCTGCTGCTGATGCGCCTCCCTATGCATCCCAGTATACCCCAGCCCTCCCTACTGCCTTCTCACATTGCTTGCTAACCTTAAGGTCATCTGATATGATTACCCCAGGTCCCTTTTTGTTGTTGTTACACCCCCATTGTGTATTCTTCCCTGGTTCTTGTTTCCCAGGTGCATTATTTTGCACTTCTTTGCATTGAATCTTAGCTGCCATACTCTGACCATTCCTCCAACCTTGCCAAGTCCCTTCTCATCCTTTCCACGCCTCCTGTGTATCAACCCTGTTGCAGATCTTTGTGTCATCTGCAAAGAGGCATACTTTCCTTCCAGTCCCTCTGCAATGTCACTTACGAAGACATTAAAAAGGACTGGACCCAATACTGAACCCTGTGGTACCCCACTAGTAACCCCTCTTTCTTCAGAGTGGACTTCATTTACAATTACCTTCTGTGTCCTGTTGTCCAGTCAGTGTTTTACCCAGGCTACCACCCTGGGACCCACTCCCAGGCTGGTTAATTTGACTATTAATCTTTTGTGTGGGACTGTGTCAAATGCCTTGCTAAAGTCTAGGTAGGCCATGTCCACAGTCCCTCCCTGGTCTACTACTTTGGTCGCCCAGTCACAGAAATCTATTAGATTCGTCTGACATGACCTTCCTTCTGTGAACCCATGCTGCCTTGGGTCCTGTGCCCCACTGGCCTCTAGGTACTCAACTATTCTTTCCTTCAGAAGTGACTCCATCACTTTCCCTACCACAGAGGTCAGACTGACAGGTCTGTAGTTTCCTGCCTCTGTCTTGGTCCCACTTTTGTGAGGGGAATCACATCCGCCTTCCTCCAGTCCTCGGTACCACACCATCCTCCCATGATTTATTAAAAGAGTAGCCAGTGGTTTCACTAGTTCCCCCTTAATTCTTTTTAGAATTCTGGGTGAATTCCATCCGGCCCCATTGCTTTGTCCACCTTCAGTTTTAGGAGTTCTTGCAGAACCTTTCTTCTGTGAAGGCCTGGGATCAATCCCCTATCAACAGTGCTTCTGTTAATTGGATTAGGCACTTCCCCTCCTCTTTGTGAATACTGAGCAGAAATATTTGTTCAGTATCCTGCTTTTCACTGTCCCCCTCTGTCCACCCACCGTTCATTCTATTCAGCCTCACTATCCCTCCCTTTGTCTTTCTACACTCGCTGATGTACCTATAAAAGGTTTTATCCCCCTTCTTAACCAAGTTGGCTATCTTTTCCTCAGTTTGGGCCTTTGCTATTCTGACTTCCCTCCCTGCTTTCTTCTGCCTTAACTGGTACAACTCTCTGTCCTGCTCCTTCTGTGTTTCCTTATACTTCCGGAATGCTATCTTTTTCTTCCCGACTGTCACAGCCACCTCTTTTGAGAACCATAGTGGCTTTTTCTTTCATTTTTGATTTATTTGCTTCACACAAAGGCTTGTTGCCTCTATGATGGCAGTTTTGATGCTTCCCCATTGTTGCTCCACACCTCCTTCTAGCCTGTTTCCTAGTGCTTTTCTGAGGCACTCTCTCATCTTGCCAAAGTCAGCCCTTCTGAAGTCCAGTACCTTCACTTTTGTATGGCTTGACTCTCTAGCTGAGTTTAACGTGAACCACACTGTTTGATGGTCACTTGTTCCAGATGGCAACCTAATTCTAGATCTGAGATCCTCTCACTGCCCCCGTTTGAGAGTAGAATGTCTAAGATTGCTTCCTCACGAGTGGGTTCCGAAACTAGCTGTCTGAGGCCTGCCACCTGTAGGGCATCAAGAGTGGCCCTGCTCTTGGATGTGGCTGCAGCAAATGTGCTCCACTTAACAGCTGGCATATTCAGGTCTCCCATCAACAGTATCTCCCTTCTCTGCCATTCTAAGAATGCCTTCTATCATATCCTTGTCCATTCCCTCCCCCCTGACATGGGGGTTTGTACACAACCCCTGTGCAGATTATGGTGCCCTTTCCAGTCTCCAAGGTGACCCACAGTGCCTCCCTCCTCCCTGTTTACTCTCTTTGTTCAGTTGCTTTTATCCCTTCCTTACATGAGAGAGCTACTCCTCCCCTCTTCTCCCCTGTAGGTTATGTACCCTGGTATGTTAACATCCCAGTCATGGTTCTCTGTGTACCATGTTTCAGTGACTGCTACGATATCCAGGCATCAGTCTTCCATCAAGGCCACCAGCTCAGGGAGCTTGTTGCCCAGACTACGGGTATTGGTACTCATTACCCTCCATTTCCTGATGGCCTTACTCCTTTTTGCCCTATCCCTGTCCTTCTTGCCTTTGTCACTTTCTCCATTTACCCCTGCCCTTCTCCCTATCGACACCTCTATGTTGGTGTTTACCGCACTTACTACCGTGACTTTTTTGGGGAGGGCTAGGATTTCCCTACTCCTTTCTAGTGCCTTCTCCCTTGGCTAGTTTAAATGCTTGCCAATTAAGCATTTAAACCTATCACCTAGGATCCTGGTTCCTCTCCTGGACAGATGCAGCCCATCTTGCCGTGGTATAGGCTTGCATCACCCAGGTGGACCCCAGTCCCCAATGAAGCAACTCCTGAGCTCCACACCAGTTTTCAACCACTGATTGAATCCATGGTGCAGAACACCCTAGCCTCTCCTACCATAGATGGACAGTAGCACCCAAGAAGGTTGCTACTGCAAGGCAAGTACTTGTATTCAAGGCCTCCCCAATTCCACAAACTCTTCCTGCACTCTCTAATCCCTTTCTTAGCTGGTGGTAATTTGTCCCTAGGTGGACAATGACATCCAGCTCCCTCCCCTGTGCAGCTGCTCTGGCAATCCTGAGGATTCGCTCCCTGTCCCTCCAAGCCATGGAGTCAGGCAGGCACCTTATCTCCCTCTCCCCTTCCTCCCCCAGTTCTACTCTTCCTAACAATGGAGTCCCCCACCAGGAGTTGTTTCTCTCCCTGCGGGGTCCCCTGCCACCCTCCTGTGGGTCTCCTTTGTGGAGGTTCCCAGTATCTTCCTTGGTCTTCACTGCAGGTGCCTCCATAGAGGAACCACACTTTGCCAGAATTGCTTAAGAATTGTGGAGAGGTACAACTGGAAGGATGCACCTCTTTTCCACCACCCTCACCCTCCCTGAGCCCACTGTAGTGCAACCACTCCTCTTTCTTGGCAACCTCTGAGGCAACGGCAGTGGCACTGGTGGTCCCTGGATGGAAGAGGAGGAGGTCCCACAAATCCTGGCCAACTCAGCCTGAAGATGAGCAACTTCCTTCCTCAGCCCAGACTTTACTGTTTGCTGTAGTTATAGGGAAAAAAGGATACTGCACATATGCTTAATTTCTAAAAGTTAGAAGCACCTATTAGTAGAATGGTTTGGAAACCTGTCTGATAAAACAGGTTCCCTCTTGAAGGGGGAGGGTGTATGTGACAAGGTAGACTAGGAACCTGTCCCAGTTGTTATGGAAAGAGTTTGAATGAAGGGATCTGTTTTGTCCTCTCCTTTTCTCTCTCTTCTCTATCTGGTTGCGCAACCAAATTTTCTTGAGATCTAAGATTTGATCACCAGGACAGCCTCGCAATTCTTTGCCTCTCACTGTCTCTGTCTTCTGTTGCTGCTCTTTTTTCCTTCCTTGCACATCTGCTGATATAAAAATGTATGCAAATCATTATGTGGAAATGTAACTGATATTGGGATCCCTTTGTTTAGAAATGTATATAGTGTTCATTTTTGAAATGCATATAATTACAGTTTTGAGATTGCAAAAAGCTATTGGAAGCTCAAGAGGTTACCTGAGTGCAATTTTTTAAGCCTTTTGTAGAAGAGCTGTGGAAAAGGGACCTCAGTTCTGGGACTTTGTACTCCTGCCAGCACCTGCCTGAAATATACTAGAACATATTAAAAAAAAAAAAAAAAATGCTTAAGAAGGGGGTTGCAAGGACTTACAAGACAGAGCTGACATTGCTTGCAAAATGGGGACACAGAGATTGAAGGAAAACTCAAATGTATCTTCTGTTTATTTTGCCTTTGTAAATAGTTATACTGTACTGTTTTTTTTTTCTATGTTACTGCTAGTACAAATGAATACTCTTGTTGCAAATTTTACAACTGCTGCTGGTTTTTCCTATGCTTCCTGACCTGTGCCTCAATGGCATCTACCAAGTTTATTGAAAAAAAATTGTGGCTCTCCATCCAGTTGCTGGAGAAGAGTTCGTTCTTAACCCTGCAACACAATTTGCAGCCTCACATTAGAGGCCATAGACTAATCTCCTCTCTTGACCAATAGAAGTCCCTCTGTGAACAGGTCCCCCCCCGCTGAAATGGAGATGCAACTCAGTTGGGGCCAGTTTAATGTTTTAGAAAAAAAAAATTGCTAGCTCTGATACTGTAGAAGGCCATCACATACTCCCTGAAGAGACTGCACGATATTTTGGATAGGAAGCAGGGATTAAACCTGAGCTGTTGGCCCCAAGATCAGCAACTTGCCACTGCAGTTAAGGAGCAACTCCAGTAACTCTGGTCCTTTGTGCTGTCATTTATTACATGAAGGAGAAATTCCTTCTTACTTGACCTTAACTTCCTTTACTTTAAGCTCCAGTGTTGGTGAGGAATAATTACATGCGAATAGTGTACTCCCCCATTGGGATAGTGGTATAGCCCAAAAAGCTCTTACCTCAGCATAGAATCTTGAGGATATGTAGATTCTGCAGTTACTCTTCCGTACTTTTGTTAACACAGTACCACCAAACACACATGCATCAACCTCAGTGTCCCAAGGTGAGCCTGTATAAGTCTCCTGTCTGAACTCGATGTAGATAATGGAAAAAAGATAACATAGGTCTACCTTGTCTTGAAAGACACCTTTGGTAACTGAGCTGATCGACTTTCTCATCCCACTTGCAGGGCTGTCGGAAGAACTCTGCTACTTTCCTGGCCACCACTGGCTTGCAGCTTAACCTCTACCATCACTGTAACATATTTTAATAGTGGGTATAACATGCAGACTTCAGGACAGGTGGTTACTAAAGCTAGAAACATTTTTTTCCTAGGGACGTGGATATGTTGTTCAATCCACACTTGTAGGCAGGTACCTTGCCGCTTTGAGGTGGTCCGGAGGATCTTCAAGCTGGCTTCTCCCACCCACCTGGGTGGTAAAATTCTCTGCTCCGCCACATGATGCCAGATCTTCCTTATGGCTTGGAAGCTCAGGTTCCCTCCTTAGCGCTTCTGCGTTTTGTAGGCCTGGATCCTAAATCTTTGAAGTTTCCCAAACTTGTACTCAAGTTCACTTGAGTTCAGTCTTCGCTCGACTCCCTCGCGGCTGCGATGGATGTTAAATCCATTCTCAGGTTCCATCTGTGCCCTTGCAGGCAGAAGATGTCTCACACCAATCCTCACACCACGTGCGTTTACTGCCTTGGACTTGACCATGACCCGCAGGCTTGCGGCCTCTATCTGTTGTTCTCCTCTTCAGTGCTCGAGGACCGCGCTGCCAGACTCCAACTGGGGCGACCAGAGAAATGGTTCCCACCGGTTACATCGAAGGAGGCCCGCTGGGTAGTGTCCGCATCTGCGGGCTCCGCGGAGCAGCTGGAACAACTTATGGCCCTCCAGGAGGAGGGCGGCCCAGGCCGTGGCTTCGTCCTCCTTGGCATCTGCCTTTATCCCACTCTCCCTGGGCTCCTGCTGTATGGCTTCCTTTCGGGAGCTTTGTCAGTCCCTCTCTAGCAAGGGAGAGAGTCCTTCTGAGTCTCACACCTCTCGGCCTAAGAAGAAGGACCCACAAAGGTAAGTCCCAGCGTCTATGTTCATGGGAGCGGGAGAGGTCTCGCTCCCCAGATCGTCGTCTCTCGACTTCGGTCGAGGTTGCGGCCCGGGCCGCTGGTTTCTCAGAGTCCCCAATAGACCAGCTGGCCGAGACTCCTGTAGACGAGACCAAGATTTTTCTCGAGCCCACCAACAGGTTGTCGACCGAGGAGGCAGACAACTCTGACACCCGGTTCCTCCAGTGCCCTCCGAGGACTTGTCTCTGCTTCCAGAGCCAACATCCCCAGTCAAGGACCCTGAACTGGAGGAGCTGTGGTTTTCCCCCGCTCCCTCCTCTGCCCACCGTCGGCACCCTCAACGGTCGAGATCTTTCTCAGTCCTCTTCCGCTTTGGGCAAGTCCCGCTGATGTCGGGCCACCGCTCATCCTCCTTGGCCGAGGTGATTACATGGCTATCACCAGAACAGCCGAAGCAGTCTCCCACCCCGGGTTCCTCAGTTGAGGAACCAGCCCCGGTGCCGATTGCTCGGCCTAAACCAGCTCCTCCACCCATAGTGGTGGATCCCCCGCCTCCTCAACCGAAGACTGGGGCACCGACCAAGGATTCTTCGTCGGGTCAAGGCTTGGCCCACAGGTTGTTGGTCACTCTCACTCTCCCCGACCGTCCTCAGTGAGTGGAGAGTGGCTCAGGCGGTTGGCAGCTGTTCACGGACTCTTCTGAGTCTGATTCCTCGCTGTATTCCCAGCCATTTGACCTGAAATCTGATGGGGGGTTTATCGGTAGACGAGAGCCCATCCTCATTCCTGGGTATCCTTCGACTCATCTCTGAGTCCACTGGGATGAAGCTCGAACCTGTGCAGAAACGGGCCAAATAGCCTCTCATGGAAATCCTGGACAAGGGGGATTCCCCCTCGGAGGCCTTCCCCGTGGCCAAAGCCATAGTGGGCCCGGCTTTGTCAGTGGCCGGCTTCTTGTCCTGTGCCTTCAGCCAGAATGGCCCACAAGTATGCGGTCCCTACCGGCTCCCTCTCCAGTTTCTCTGAGTACCCCTCGGCTGAGGGGTTAGTGACCCATAGCATATTCCGGCACTCCAGAAACACTAAGGATGTGGACAAGCCCCCGGACAAAGAGTTCAAAAAGCTGGACTACTCCGGGAGGAAAGTCTATGCTGCTGCCTCCTTAGGCCGTCGTCAGGCTAGCTCGGCTGTTCTGATGGCACACTTCTCCCACGCCCTTTTGGGCTCCCTGGATGAGGTGCTTCCTCATCTCCCAGCTGCTCTCCAGACCACTGTCAAGCAGGTTCAGGATCAGGGAAGGGCAGTGGCTAAACAACCACTCCAGACTACTCTGGACAGTGGTGATTCTTGTGCCCGGTCATTAGCGGCTGCAGTAGTCATGCGCCGCAGGGCTTAGCTGCGGATCTCGACTTTCACAGCAGATACCCAGCACAAGCTAGCAGATGTCCCCTTTTTGGGCACTGACTTGTTCAGGCCTGGGGTGGAGGGCCACCTCCAGTGGATCGAGAAGTCCAATGCCACCTTGGACTCCATTGCATCTGCCCAGAAGGACAATGGCCACCATCAGCAGCGTAAGCCCTTTCATCCTTCCGCTCCTGCGGTATGTCCGGCTCAGCAAGATCAGCAACAGGGCCAGCAGGCTCATTCTTGGTGCCCCAAGGCCAAGTCTATTGCTTCCTCAGGAAGCCCGGAAGTAAAGGTCCAGGCGGCCCCTTCGCCGGTTCCTCCTCCAAGCCTGCCCAGTTGCAGGGTGCTATCCCCAACCCCGTCACACCTCCCCTGGGTCCTCCTGTGGGGGGCTGGCTCAGCCACTTCCTTTCCGCCTGGTCTGCTACCACCATGGACCACTGGGTGCTGGAGGTGGTCGGTAGGGGCCTGATTCTGGAATTCGAGCAGGCCCCTCCCTTTCGAGCTGCACCACGCGGGTGGCTACCGGATCAGTAGCCTCCTTGTTGGCTCTCTGAGATGACATAGTTCTGCTCCTCCACAAGGGGGTAGTCAGCTGGGTGGCAGATCCTCCTCCTTGCCTAGGGTTTGTGACCAGTTACTTCCAGGTTCCAAAACGGACGGGGGGCTGGTGCCCCATTCTCTACCTACACGACCTGAACAAGTTCCTAAGGCCGCATACCTTCCAGATGGTCACTTTGGCTCAGATCATACCATTCCTGGAACTGGACGTGTGGTTCTGCTCCCTGGATCTTCAGGACGCGTTCTTTCACGTCCTAATATGTCCGTCCCATCAGCAGTTCCTCCGCTTTCAAGCAGAAGGGAACCTCTTCGAGTTCTGGGCCATGCCCTTCGGCCTTTCTTCAGCTCCCAGGGTCTTCACCAAATGCATGGCAGTGGTGGCAGCATTCCTGCGGCACCGAAGGGTCCGGGTCTACCCTTACCTGGATGATTGGCTGACAGCAGCCCCTTCCAGGTTGGAGGCGGTGTGGTCCAGGGATCTGGCCCTCCGGGTTTGCTCTCAACTAGGCCTCCTTATCAACAAGACCAAGTCGGAACTCGTGCCTTCGCAGGTGATCCAGTTCACTGGGGTGGAGCTCGACTCTCTCCAAGCCAGAGCCCGGTGGACAGGGCCGAGGTCCTTTCCTCCATTGCCCAATCATTTCTGGTTGGGCAATTGCACCCTGCCCGGGACTTCCTGCGCCTTCTGGGTCTCATGGTGACCTGCAACAGCGTGGTCCGTTCAGCCCGCTGGCATATGCACCCCCTGCAGTGGGGGCTGGCCCGCCAGTAGTCTCAACGCTCAGGTCTTCTAGACCAGCCAGTCTCCATGACCCAGGAGATGTGGGACGGCCTGCAGTGGTGGCTTGTCTCAGCTCATCTGCAAGAGGGTATCCCGTTTGTCTGCCCCGAGCCGACGGTCATCTTGACCAATGCCTCTCCGATGGGTTGGGGTACCCATCTGGGGGAGCACAGGGCCCACGGTCTCTGGTCCCTTCAGGAATCCTGATGCCACATCAACCTACTGGAGCTCCGAGAGGTCTGGCTAGCCCTAACCACCTTTGTTCTGTTTGTTCGGGGTCAAGTGGTCCAGGTCCAGATGGACAACACCACGACTATGTACTATCTCAACTGACAGGGCGGGACGCACTCCTTGCCTCTGTGCAAGGAGGCTTTTCACATATGGTCTCTCGTGCTCAGTCTGGAGGTGGATCTCCTAGCCATCCATGTGGCAGGAGCCTCAAACAGTCTGGCCGATGCCCTCAGCCGGATAGGCGATGCATCTCACGAGTGGTCTCTCCTGCCAGAGGTAGTGCAAGACCTGTTCTCCCTCTGGGGCACACCTCAGGTGGACCTGTTTGCCTCCAGGGAGAATGCGATGCTGAGGCTGTTCCATGCTTGCCTCCCTCAGCACGGCTCACTGCAGGGGGATGCCTTCTCGAGGCCGTAGACCCCAGGCCTCTTCCAATACTTCCCTCCATTTCCCTTGATCCACAAGGTGCTTCTCAAGGCAAGGAGGGACAAGGCGCAGGTGATTCTGGTAGTCCCAGACTGGCCTCGCCAGTTCTGGTATCCAGATCTCCTCAGCCTCAGCTCCTGGCTACCGAGGCGGCTTCCAGCCGCCTGGACCTGCTCTCCGTCAGCATGGGGAAGTTACTCCATCCAGACCTTCAATCCCTGTACCTGATGGCCTGGTTCCTGAGTGGCTAGAGTTCCAGGCCTTGGGTCTTTCCATCGAGGTCCTCAATGTCGTTGAGGCATCCCATAAGGAGTCAACCAGAAAATGTTATGCTTTTAAATGGAAGACATTCTCCATTTGGTGTCGGGGCAAGGAGTTGGACCCCTCATCGTACCCATTGGCTAGCATTTTGGACTACCTGTGGTCCCTTTCTCAGCAAGGGCTTCGGTTGACGGCCCTTAAGATACACCTGGCAGCCATCTCTGCTTACTGGGCGTGGGCCAGCAAGCAGTTGGTGTGCAGGAGAAGGTGGTCTGGCATTTTTTCAAAGGCCTAGATCACATATCCCCTCTAGTGCGTGAACCTCCACCTCCGTGGGATCTACTGCTGGTACTGGCCAAGCTCATGGGCAAGCCATTCGAACCGATGTACAGGTGTGATATCTCCCACCTGTCGTGGAAGACCGCCTTCTTGATGGCTATCATGTCAGCTAGAAGGATTGGGGAGCTCCAGGCACTTTCCATCGAATCTCCTTACCTGGTCTTCCACAGGGACAAGGTTGTCCTGTGCCCCCACCCGAAATTTCTTCCGAAAGTGGTGTCAGAGTTCCACCTGAATCAGGTGCTTACTCTACCGGTGTTCTACCTGAATCACACCTTGGAGGCTGAGTACAGGCTCCATACCTTGGACATGAGAAGAGCGCTCGACTACTATAAAGAGCGTATGGTGGAAGTTCAGGGAGAGGTTCTCCAGCTGTTTTTCACCTATGCTGAAGCTGCACCTGGCAGACCTGCAGCCAAGCAGAGGATTGACAGGTGGATCACTTCTTGCATTGATCTCTGCTATAGGTTGGCGGGCAAGGAGCCTCCCAGAGGGATAAGAGCTCATTCTACCTGCCATACTGCTGCGACTGTGGCTGCTTCTAGGGATGTCCCTATTCAGGAAATCTGCAGTGTTGCTACCTGGAAGTCAGCACACATCTTCATTTCTCATTACCACATCGACCTCGAGTCACGCCATGGTGCTGGTTTGGGGGCCTCAGTTCTCCAGTCCCCCTTTCCTAAGTAGGGGGTGTGCACCTTGCCTCCCTCCTCCCGGAGAACTGCTAGGAGTCTGCCTACAAGTGTGGATTGAACGACATATCCGCATCCCTAGAAATGCAGCTTACTCACCTGTAACAGAAGATCTTACTTAGAGAGGCTCTTGCAGTAGGTAATTACAAATAGGACTGAAGCCAAAAGGCGTTGGGACCCCAAAGGAAAATTTCTAGCTAGCAGTCTCTGGCGAGGGACCACCCCATGTCAGGTGACCGACGTCAGTAAAAAGGGGCGGTCCCCCATGCCTGCCTTCCAGTTCTTTCCCGCCGTTAGCTCGTGCACCGCCTTGCGGTTAAGTTCACTGCTTCGCAGTCAGTCGTAGGTAGTTTTACCACCTATTTTCTACTTTTTTCATGATTTTCATCAGCCTTACCTACAACTGCCGTGTATGTCGTCCCCGACTCCCTCCGAGCACAAAAACAAGTGCGATTCTTGTGGCGCCCAGCTCCCACATAAGGACTGACATTCCCAGTGCCTTTTTTGTCTAGGCCCCGATCATCCCGTCGAAGTGCCAGCTCTGCCAGCAGTTTAACGCGGCCACCTGAAAGCGGAGGCAGCAGTCCCTGGAGGCCCACGTTCTTAAACAAAAAATGACCTCCATGGAAAGGAAAGTGAAAAAACTCCAGCAGGCTTCGAATCCTCCAGAGGGCCACCACAAGAAGCAGCACCGGGACTGGGATTCCTTATTGGTCGCCTCAGCCTTGGCTGGGGATGTGATGTTGCAGGTAATGCATCCCCTGGGAGGCAGTTCCATGGCGGCCGTCTTGGAGGTTTCCAAGGCGGTGTCAACCCTTCTGTCGGGCTCGTGCCCCTCGAGAGCCTCCAGGTCTAAGGAGGCAGTTGCTCCCAGTAAGGTTGCCGCCGTGCGGCCTTCTGGTTCGAGAGGCCCCGATAAGTTGGACGTTGGCTCCTCCGACACCCGCCCGGTTAAGGTCACCAAGACACCCGATCCTGCGGGGCAACGCACAGCCTCCAAAGTGCCTGCCAAGGCCACCCCTCCTTCGTGGCCGTCGGGTGCTGGGTCTGATAATTTGGACACCGGCTCCTCCCACGTCCGCCCGGATCCCGCCGATAAGATGGACATTGGCTCTTCCGATGTCCACTCGGTTTTAGAGCCGACGACGGACCCTTTGGGCCTAACCGTCGTCCTGAGCTCGCCGCAACGTTCATTACCTTCCAAGGTACCGGCGTCTCCTTTGCTGGACCCCGGGGATGGTAATCCTTGCTCGGGTGACACGGAGGAGGTGGGTACCCTGCTGTTGGGTCTACCTCCTGCTGGGCCAGATGACCCGATGCTGGATCCTTGGACACCGGCACCAACGCCGGCCTACCCGATGCCCGACAATATCCCATTGCCAGATGCCGCCCCATGCCGGGCCTCCCGTTCAGGGCCAGCCTGCTGGGCCATTTCCGGGGCCCTCTGCTCCTGCAGACCCCCCCGGTACCTGGGTATCCAATTCCGTCCTACCCGATGCAGTCCTACCTAGGCCCGCAGTATCCGGCAGCCCAATACCCAACGCCACAGTACACAGTGCCCCAGTACCCGACGCCGGGCTTTCCACCGTCAGGATACAGATACGTGCCTTACGGATACCCTCAGTATCCATATCCCACTCCTCCTCCACCGCCCCCTCAGCCACCGGTGGATTTGAAGGAGACTCTGGCTTCTTGGTGGGCTGAGGCCAAGGCTCAGCTCACCAGGGAGGTAAAGAGCCATCTTCCGATGCTGGTCCAGGTTCCAGACCCCCTACGTCGGAGGTGAGAGACCCCCTCCCCACCTCCGGATATCAGAGGTGAGCCTCCGGTTCCAGGGCAGGCAGATATGCTTCCCGAGGGCTTCCCAAGGGGTCCGTTCCTCCCCTGTGCCGGGAGGAGGAGTCTTCATCCTCCTCAGAGACCTCGAATGACTCAGACGGTCGTTCCAACCCGGACAACGAGCCATGCACTCCGGACAAGCCCAGACCAAGGACTCCTCCGAAGTCTCCTCTGGAGGATTTTTCCTTTACGGAGTTGCATAAAATCCAGGCAGTTCATCAGTGGCATTCCTTAGAGCCAGATCCATAGCGTAAGAAACTCGCTGTGCACCTGGATCTGCACGAGACTGTTCCTACCCTGGATCGAGCCTCATGCTGACCTTGTCTCCACTATTTGGAAGCAACTGTCGGCATTAGCCCCTCTTCCTAGGAAGTCAGACAAGCTTTATCAGGCTCCAGAGGGTGTTGACTCTTTAAATTCACACCCTCAAGCTGATTCGGTCGTGATTAGCACCGCTCACGGCTGGATGGCTAACCCCAAACACTTGAGCTCGTCACCACCCGACAAGGAATCCCGCCTTCTGGACTAGTACAGGAAGAAGATCTATGCTTCTTTTTCACTCTGTATAAGGGCCTTGAATTGCGTTGGTCATATGGGGGATTACCAGAAGTCAATCCTCAGCGAGGTGGAGGCTAAATTGGACTCCCTTCCTGAGTCTCAGACAAAGCAGGAAGTGGCTGATCTAGGCCGGTCTGCGCGTTCAGCCAGTCGACACATGCTTCGTGCCGCGTACGACGCAGTGGACACTGCCGGTCAGAGCTTGGCATTCACCGTGGGTTTGTGGCATCATGCCTGGCTCCGGGTGTCTGGTTTGGTCCCGGAAGTGCAGTCTGCTATCCAGGATGCATCCTTCAGGGGTTCAGTGCTGTTCAGTGGCGATGTCAAGGACATCATCACCGATCTGCAGGAGAAGGGTACTGCACTTAAGTCTGTCGACTCCATGTACAGACCCTCAGGCTCAGCATCGTCTATTTCGCAGATGTTCTCAGCAAAAGGCGAAACCTCAGGGAAAGGGGGCCAACAAACATCGGGCCCCTCCGGCTGCCAAGCCCCACCCACCGAAAAAAGCAGCGGGGGCTTCAGCCGCGATGCTGCCTCACACCTCCTGACTCCTTTCATCTCTCACAGCCTCTGGGCCTTCCAGAGGAACCGGTAGGAGGGAGATTCTCCCTCCATCTACTGAGTTGGGAGAGGATCACTTCAGACACTTGGGTGCTCCAGCTGATCACAGAAGGACACTCAATTGAGTTTCTTCAGAAACCTCCTCGAAAACCCTCTCCCCAGGTCATCTTACTCCCCAGAACACTTTCTTCTGGTTCAGGAAGAAATATCCTCGCTTCTTCTGATGGAGGCGATAGAGCCCGTTCCACCCCAACTAAGGGGGACGGGTTACTACTCCCATGTCTTCCTGGTCCTGAAGAAATCGGGAGATGTGAGGCCAATTCTTGACCTCAGCTCCCTGAACTTGTTTGTGGGGTAAAAAAGGTTCAGAATGCTCTCTCTGCAGAGTCTTCTGCCCCTTCTTCGGCCGGGACAGTGGCTGTGCGCTCTGGACATGCAGGATGCTTACCTGCATATCCCTATTCACCCTTCCCACTGCAAATACCTGCATTTTGTATTCCAGGGGGACCACTACCAGTTCAAGGCCCTCCCATTTGGTCTTTCCTCGGCGCCCCGAGTGTTCACCAAATGCCTTTCGATGGTAGCAGTCTACCTGCGTAGCCGGGGGTACAGGTTTTCCTGTACCTGGATAATTGGCTCCTGGCAGCCTCGTCCATGGAGGAACTCTTGCGCTTCCTTTCCCTTAACCTGCAGGTTTTTACCTGCCTGGGTATTACCGTCAACCACGCCAAGTCCCACCTGATCCCATCCCAGAGGCTCCAGTTTATTGGGGTGATCCTGGACACTACCTCCGGCATAG
Source organism: Neoceratodus forsteri (assembly GCA_016271365.2). NCBI lineage: Eukaryota > Metazoa > Chordata > Ceratodontiformes > Ceratodontidae > Neoceratodus > Neoceratodus forsteri. The sequence goes on from CM028135.1 coordinate 146,821,131, forward strand.
CATTCCTGCCACTGGACAGGGCAGCCTCACTCCAGGCTTGGGTTAGCCTGTTGTCCAGACGCAGGTGGGTCAGCACCAGGTCGGTCCTTCGCCTCCTCAGGCTCCTGGCGGCTGCTATTCTGACAGTCCTTCATGCTTGACTCCACATGAGAATCTCTCGGTGGACACTTCGGTCTCAGTGGGATCGGTTGGTGGACGACCTAGATCAACTAGTTCTGGTCTCCAATTCTATGGCTCAGGACTTGCAATGGTGGATAGTTCAGGAGAACCTTTGCCGGGGAGTTTCCTTCTGCCTTTCTCCTCCATCCCAGATGCTGACTACAGATGCCTCGGGTGAGGGTTGGGGAGCCCATCTCAGGTCTCACAGGACCCAGGGCTCCTGGTCCAAGCTCGAGAAATATCTCCACATCAATGTGCTCCAGCTTCGGGCCGTGCTGTATGCTCTTCAGGCTCTGCATCTGTATCTGGTCCCCAGACATCTGGCTGTCCAGACAGACATGTGCGTAGTCTGGTACATCAACAAACATGGAGGAACTTGTTCCTACCCTCTCTGCAGGAAGGCGATGCGAGTTTGGGAATGGGCAGTTCAGCACAACCTTCACCTCACGGCAATCCACGTCCCGGGGGTCGAGAACATGTTGGCAGACCACCTCAGTCGGTCGTCGGCTCACGCTCACAAGTGGGAACTAGATCAGGGGGTGGCAGACAATATCTTCCTACACTGGGGAACACCACAGGTATACCTGTTTGCGTCTCCTCTCAACGTAAAACTCCCCACCTTCTACTCGCTCGCTGCAGGGCGTGGCATTTTTTGGAGAGATGCTCTGTCTCTAGACTGGAAGTGCAGATTCGTCTTTGCCTTCCCCCTGATCCCCTTGATTCCGAGGGTCTTACAGAAGCTCAGCTCGGAAGGAGCTCGCGTGATCCTAATCGCTCTTTTCTGGCCAAGGCAAGTTTGGTTCTCTCTTCTGCAACAGTATTCAGAGGAACCTCCTCTTCCTCTGTCACAACTTTTGCTGACCCAGGATCAGGGGACCCTGGTCCATCCAGGCCTCAAGTCCCTTCAGTTGCACACGTGGCTCCTGCAGACGTAGCTCAAGCTTGTTTTGGGGTTTCCCCGTTGGTAGCTGAGATTCTGGTGGAGGCCAGAAAGCCCTCCACTAGATCTACCTATGCCATGAAGTGGAAACGGTTCTCTGTTTGGACTGCTTCCAAAGATTTTGAGCCATTCTCTTGCTCTGTTAGACGGCTTTTGGATTACTTGAGCCATCTCTTTGATCTGAGTCTCAGTCATTCCTCTCTGAAAGTTCACATGGCGGCCATCTCTGCTTACCATGTTCCTTTTGGGGACAGGACTTTCGCGCAGTTGGAAGTCTCTAAGACTTTCCTTAGAGGGGTTTTCCACTTGCGACCCCCTATTTGTGCCCTTGCCCTTCCATGGGATTTAAATTTTTATCCTTGAGAAGCTTATCTGCCTCCTTTCGAGCCGGCAGCCTCTGCAGACGTAAAGTTCCTTTCTTGGAAGACCCTCTTCCTAGTGGCCATTACTTCTGTTCGAAGGATTTCCGAGCTTCAGGCCCTCTTGTGCAAAATCCTGTATTTGATTTTCCACAAGGAATGTGTGGCTCTGCGTACCCAACCCTATGTTTCTCCCTAAGGTGGTATCAGAATCTCCGCTGAATCAATCCATGGAGCTGCCTGCTTTCTTTACGTAGCACTTCAGTCAAGGGGAGTACTTCTTGCATACTTTGGATGTTCACTGAATCCTGAGATACTACACCACAAGGATGAAGGGTCTCAAAAGACTGATCAACTGTTTGTCTCTTTTGCTCGTAAAAGAGAAGGCAATGCTGTTTCTAAGCAATACCTATCTAAATGGTTGGCTCATTGTATCACTTTCTGTTACAAGTACAAGAAGACCCTGCCAGGTCAAGTCAGAGGACACTCCACCAGAGGGGTCACTGCTTCCGCTGCTTGTTTCAAGAATGTGTCAGCGGCAGACATCTGTGCAGCTGCTACTTGGACTTCTATCCATACCTCTACAAAACACTACAGTTTGAACATTGCCTCTTGCCGTAGAGCGGGCTTCAGGTTGGCTGTTCTGCAGGGTTTTCTTTCCTAGGATCTTCACAGCCAGAGGGTCTACTTTTGGGTAGTTTTCCTCCTCCCGTTTGCTTCTGCTTGTTCCAGACTGTTTGGGACTCAGTCCTATTTGTAATTAACTACTGCAAGAGCCCTCTCAAATAAGACAGTACTGTTACATAAGAACTTACCGTAACAGTAGATCTTCGAGAGAGGCTTTTGCAGTAGGTAATACCTTTCTGCCCTCCATCCCCCTAAGGCTTTTCAGCTCCTTTTCCAGTGAAGGAAACATCCGCTTCTCTCATGTCTTGCCTTTTTTGGCCTTTGGTTGGAAAGAACTGGAAGATGGGTGTAGGGGACCGCCCCTTTATACTGACGTTGGTCACCTGATGTGGGGGCGGTCCCCCGTCAGAGATTGCTAGCTAGAAATTTTTCCGTGGGGTCCTGACGCCTGCCGGCTTCAGTCCTATTTGTAATTACCTACTGCAAGAGCCTCTCTTGAAGATCTACTGTTACGGTAAGTTCTTACAGAACTGTGCTTTCTAGGAGTGGTATATGTTGTTCATCCACACGGACCCACCTGACTTCCCCAGCTGCAGGTGCACACAACCTGGCTTCCAGCGGGCTAGATCTGGCATCCTGGGGTGGAGCCAAAGATTTTACCACCCGGGTGGGTGGGAAGAGCCAGCTTGAAGACCTTCTGGACCATCTTAAAGCGGCATGGTACCTGCCTACAAGTGTGGATGAACAACATATACTACTCCTAGAACTTCTATTACAGGTGCGTAACCTGTATTTTTCCAATATCATAGTATATGCAACCTTTTGAAACTATTGATTGGTCCTGCCAAATAGGGTGTATTACTGTGATGTACATGAGTAACCTGTAAAGGCAAAAACACATATCTGTTGTATAGTTATGTGTGTATATGAAAACAACATTGCACATACCCCAATAATGTGAAGCATATGCAAATGTCCATGAATTAATTTGGACTGGCTCAACTTTAAGCAAAATTGCAGGGCACCAGAAGGCTTTACAATACAGTCAGCAAAGGCTGGGAACAGCAAACACAGACGCATGTTTTGTCCTCATTTGGACTCCTCAGTGTGCCATATCTGTATCTCAGCCCAGGGAGAGGGTCAGCCTATAGGGTATCTTATTTATATATAGATATATATCTATCTAGATCTATAATATGTATTTATATATACATACACACACACACACCCTCACCCACCCACACCCCCACAGAGTAGTGCCACAGGGTTGAGCAGGCTGTCTAATGTTAAACCCCTAACTAATAGCTTTGCCACCATTCAGTGGATTTGTACAAACTTTTACATAGGTGATCTCTAGGGCAAGGTCTCTTGACGTGCCAAGTTTCATTCCGGTTGGATGTTGGGGTTTTGAGATCCACAAAGTGAAAAATAGTTGGGTTCCCTTCCCCTTCCCCTGGGTTTCGTCATTGCCTAGCGCCCAGATGGTTTGGTATTTTAATCTGCAGCTTTCAGAAGAGAAAGGGCTTGGTACAGAGTGGTGCATTTTGTCAGTTTGGTGGGGAAAAAAATTATGAATCCCTTCTAAAGTTATAAGGATTTGAAATTGATTCTGAGCATGCTCAGAACATTCTTTTGGACATCTGTATCATATGAAAAAGGATTCTGTTTTGTATGAGGAATAATCTTGTTTTGTGAGAACATTTTTCGTACAGCTGATATATTGTTTCTTCTCCCTTCCCAATTTTATCATGGAAACACACAAACATGTGTGTCTTGCTAATCTGACCCCATTAGGTGGATTCTGCAGTTACTTTTTGGAAAAATGACACAGGACTGTTAACTGCCTCATGAAAAAATAATTTTAAAATGTTTTCTTTTTTGGTATGGCCATACTAAATGAGATTGCCTCCATACGAAGAAAGAATTTGGACTTTTATTTTTGACATTATTTAATTTTTTGTGTGAAGGAATCTTTTTTTTTTCGTGAGATTGTCAATCTCACAAAAAGATTTCTTCATGTGAGAAAAGAATTAGGACATCGTTTTTTTTTTCTTCCATATTTCTGCTTAACAATCCATAACACAGTCTGTAATTGCAGTCCGAGAACAATTTATATATCAAAAGAAAGGTCTTAATGAGTACCACAACAGTAACACATGACACCACCCAAAAAATGACGGGCCATACAAAAAAATGGATAACATTGCAACTTTAACCAGCTATAAGTCTGTCAGTAACTGGAGTTAAGGGACATTGGGCAGGATATTAAGACTGCGCCGGGTAGTGGCGCAAGACTGGGTGCAGCACAACTGGGCTGCGCCGGGACCAGGCGATATTCAACGGAAATGCGCCATGGCTCAGCACCGTTGAATATGGCACGGTCGGTGCACATGCTGTGCATAGTGCAGTGGCACTGCACCAGTACAAGCCACAGAGAGGGAGCATGGAGATGCATCAGTGCAAGTGCAGTTGTGTAGGTGCATCACCTGCGATATTCATCCAGGGGCATGCAAATGAGGCCATAATCTATGCAAGGTGTAAATGGGGCCATTTGTATGTCATTATGGCCCAATTTGCATGTGTTTTGCTGGGCATCCCAGTGTAATGTGCCTGGCACCCTGCCAGGCTGCTGTTGGGGGTTGGCTCCCTGGTGGGCTAGTGTAGCTCCCCTCTCCTGTATGCCCGATCGCAGACAGTAGTACAAATATATTGCACCCTGATCTAGCGGTTCCCTCCGCTGCCCGATCGTGGGTATCTGTATTAATAAACCAATCCCTGGTGGTCTAGCGGTCCCTCCGCTGCCCGATCACAGGCATCATATTAAAAGAACATTTCTTGGTGGTCTAGTGGTCCCCCCGCTGCCTGATCGTGGGCTGTTGTAATTGCAGAATGTAGGCTGGTGGTCCAGTGGTACCCCTCCCACAGAGGACCCCCAGCCACCTGGCACCCTCGTCCAGCGTGGGTGGCAGCACACTGCCCAGCTATCCGCCGATGACACAATACAGTATGATCTGTATACCTATTGGTCCACAGTGTGGACCAATGGGCATACAGACCATACTGTACTACACAGGACCAGATATGTGAATGAACGCGTAGACCACCTGGTGCAACGGAACCCACTGATCAAATCCAAGGATGCCCATTGGATGGTCTTCGCAGCTGCAGGTTGTGACCAATCCTTCCTCTGCTTCTGCATTCATGCCACTTCAGCTGGGCTCGTCTTTTATGGGCTCCTTCAAGGAATTGTGCCAGTCTCTGCCAAAGCTTCGGTCAGGGATGCACCAGCAAATCTAAATCTAAGAAAGAAAAGACTTGTCATCGAATGTGGGATCGGGAGTGCTCTCGGTCAAGGGCCTCCGATTCCCATGCTTCTCCAGATTTGACTTTGGTCGAATCCTCAGCCTTGGCTGCTGACTTCACAGTAACCCCGGTTGGCCTGTCAGCTGAGACGCTGATCAAAGTCCCATCCAAGATTTTTCTCAAACGACCGACCAGTTGTCGACCGAAGAGGACAATACTTTCTTGTCTAGGACTCTGGTCCTGCCGCAGACCGGAGGGACAGATCAGTCCATTGACCCACCACCTCTGGTACTTGACCCTGACCAGGGGCAGCCTGGGCAATAGCATACTCCTTCCAAGTCCTGCTGCTGGTCCCCCTGGAGGTTGAGGTCTTTGTCTTCCTGTGGATCAAGCCGATACTGCCGAGATCGGCACTCCCGCTCTTGGAACTGATGCTATTCTTCATCCTCTGGTGAGGAGAGGCTTCAGCGCAAGATCTTACTTTCGAGAGGGTTCCTTCAGTAGGTCATAACACATGGGACTAGCGCCACCTGGTGTTGGGATCCAACAGCAGACTTTTCCAGTAATGTCCGACAGGGGACCGCCCACCCGACATCAGCATGACCCTATATTGTGGGCGGTCTCCATGCCCACCCTCCAGTTCTTTCCCACTGTCTCCTTGTGCAGCTTCCTTTGGTAGACTCGCTACAGCGATCGCTGTTTTTTTTTCAATCATTTTTTCGCAAAAAAAGTTTTTTATTTCTCGCGTTCTATGCTTCTATGTCTTCTCCAACTTCTAAAAAGAAGTGCAAATCCTGTGGCACCCAGATCCCACACAAGGACGGTCACTGTGTGTCATCTGTTTAGGCCCAGACCATAACATGACCACTTGCCCAGATTGCCTTCCGTTCAACCAGGCCACTTGGAAATGGAGGCAGCAGGCTCTGGAGGCCCATCTTTTGAGATCCACTTACGCTTTGAAGTGGAAACCTTTTTCTATTTGGGCGGACTCCACGGGTTGGTACCCCTTTACTTGTTCAGCCCTGCAGTTAATGGAATACCTGCTTCATCTTTCAGATTCTGGGCTTTCTTATTCCTCTTTAAAGGTTCATTTGTCAGTCATTTCGGCTTACCACGTGCTGGTGGATGGTAAACCCGTGGCTCAGTTGGAGCTCTCCAAAACCTTTCTGAAAGGGATTCTCCATCTGAAACCCCCCATATGCAGCCCTATACCACCTTGAGATTTTAATTTTGTGTTGGATAAGCTCATTCTCCCTCCTTTTGAACTAGCGATGAGCTGTGACATGCGCTACCTTTCTTGGAAGGTTCTGTTTTGGTTGCCATTACTTCTGCTCAAAGGATCTCTGAGCTTCAGGCTCTGGTTTGTAAAGAGCCATATCTTATTTTTCACAAGAACTGGGTGGTCCTTCGCACTCATCCTAGGTTCCTTCCTACGGTGGTATCAGAGCTCACCCTGAACCAGGCGGTTGAGCTTCTGGTGTACTATCCGGCCCCAACAAATAGAGGTGAGGCTCTGTTGCACACATTGGACGTGCACCGTATCTTGAGGTGTTACACCTTCCGCACCAAAGAGTCACATAAAGACAACCAGCTCTTTGTCTCTTTCGCCCCCAGGTTTGTGGGAAAAGCTGTATCCAAGCAGTGGCTTTCTAAGTGGCTAGCCAACTGCATTCGCTTCTGTTACCAGAAGTATGAAAAGCCTTTGCCAGGGTCTGTCAAGGCTCATTCCACTAGGGGCGTAGCTGCTTCAGCAGCCTTTCTCCATAACGTTTCTGCAGCAGAGATCTCTGCAGCAGCAACCTGGAGTTCCGTCCATACCTTTACAAAGCATTACAATTTGGACATTGCTTTTGCAGGGCCTTCTGTCCTAGGCTGGTTCCTTTCTAGATTTCAGTTTGTTCCTCCTCCCGTGTTTTTCTCGGTCTCTTTCGAGAGACTGCTTGGGAATCTGTTGTATGTGTTATGAGTTATGACCTACTGAAGGAACCATCTCGAAGTGAGATAGTACAGTTACGTATGAACTTACCGTAACAGTAGATCTTCAAGAGAGGTTCCTTAAGTAGGTCATGTTTTTCCCTGCCCTCCTTCCCCCAAGTTTTTGCTTTTTGGGTCTCCAGACCAGCTTCCTCTCCTTCCAGGCTCCAGTGGGAGAACTGGTGGGTGGGCATGAGGACCGTCCACTGTATAGGGTCACACTGACGTCATCATGTGATGGGTGGGCGGTCTCCCATCGAGCATTGTTGAAAAAGTCTGCCATTGGGTCCTGATGCCAGGTGGTGCTAGTCCTATGTGTTATGATCTACTGAAGGAACCTCTCTCAAAGATCTACTGTTATGGTAAGTTCTTACATAACTGTACTTTGCGTCAATGCTACGAGGACTTAATGTGACAACAGTTGGTGTTAACCGGTGTCAAACTAACCCCGGTTTCTATGCCAGCCATCACCTGGGTGTCGACCGAAAGGCAGATGCCTTCTCCTTCTACGGAACCTACCAAATTGGTCCCGGCTTGGCCACCTCTGGCATCTCCACCGATTATGGTGGCTATTTGGGCAGTGGTTCCAGCAGTTGGTGCTTTATCTAAGGAGTCTTGACCGGCCAAGGGACTTCTGTATCTGCTGTCGATCAGTCACCCCTGACTGTCCATGGAGGGTCAGCGGGGACTCGAGCAGTCGACCTCTCTTTGACAACTCCTCTGAGTCAGAGAGTTCCTCACTGCACTCCTGTCCAGCTGATGTAGAGTTAGTGGGCACTCTCAAAGGATGAGGATCCCACATCCTGTCTAAGCCTTCTCTGTCTGATCTTGGAGTCTATGGGTATAAAGATGGAGCCCGTGCAAAAGCAGGCTCATTACCTGTTAACCGAGATCCTTGACCAGGGAGACTCTCCAGATGCCTTCCCGGTGGCAGAAGCCATCATTGGCCCGCAGCACCTTGCTTCCTGCCCTGCACTTTCTGCCAGGATGGCCCACAAATACGCGGTGCCCACCGGTTCCCTTTCGGGATTCACAGAGAACCCCTTGGCCAAAGGCTTGGTGGCTGACTATGTTTTTAGGTGTTCTGGCTACACTGGGGACATTGACAAGCCACCTAACAAGGAGTCCAAGAAGTTGGATCATGTGGCTAAGAAGGTCTACGCTTCCTCCTTGCTTGGTCTCTGCCAGGCTAGCTCGGCCCTCATTGTGGTCCACTTCTCCCATGCCCTACTAAGCACTTCAGATGAGGAGCTCCCTCATCTGCCAGTGGACCTTCAGACCACGGTCAAACCAGTCTGGGACAAGGGCTGGGCTGTAGCCAAACTGCTCCAGACAGCCATGGACATTGGGGATTCCTGTGCCTGCTCCATGACGTCCTCAGTGCCCATGCCCCACAGGGCTTGGCTGAGGATCTCAACCTTTACGGTGAGCACTCGGCACAACCTGGCAGATGTCCCCTGCACTGGCACCAACCTGTTCATGCCCGATGTCACCTCACCAGCTTTGAGAAGTCCAATGCCACCTTGGACTCCGTGAGATCTGCCTAGAAGTACCCTAAGGGCTCAAAACAGAAGAGGAAGCCCTTTCGGTTCACGTCCATTCCTGTGGCCAAATTAGCCCAACAACATGCTGGCCCAAGTCTGTAGCCTTGGTGATCTGTAAGCTGGGAGGGAGAGGCTTTAGTGGTGCCTCAACCAGGCCCTCCTCCTCTAAGCCTGCCCAGTGACTAGATGAGGGGTGCCTTCCTCATGCCCGTAACACTTCCCCTAGGTCCTCACATAGGGGGCTGGCTCCACCACTTCTTTTCTGTCTGGTTCACTGTCACCATGCACAGGTGGGTTCTAGAAGTGGTGAGTCAGGGTGTGCCTCTGGAATTCAAGCAGTACCCTCCTTGCTGAGCCCTCACTCCACGGGAGGACTTGGTTTCCACAGACCTGCTATCAGCTGTCAGAGATGACATACCCCCACTCCTCTGCAAGGAGGTAGTGGTTCCTGTTGCAGATCCTCCAGAACACCCAGGGTTTGTCTCCAGGTACTTCCCGGTGCCAAAGCAGATGGGGGGGTGGGGGGATTGGCACCCCATTCTAGATCTGCATGACCTGAATAAGTTCCTCAGGTCACGCACTTTCAGGATGGTAAAATTGTCTTGGATCATAGCATCTCCAGAGCAAAACATGTGGTTTTGCTCCCTGGATCTTCAGGACATGTTCTTTCACTTCCCAGTCCATCAGTCTCATCGAAGGTTCCTCCGGTTTGAGCAGAGGGAATCCTCTACGAGTTCCAGGTCATGCCATTCGGCCTCTCCTTGGCCCCCAGGGTCTTCACCATGCAGTGGTGGTAGCTTACCTGGCACACCAAGGGATCCGGGTTTACCCCTACCTGAATGACTGGCTGATTGCAGCTCCCTGAAGGCAAGAGGTAGAGTGGTCCAAGGACCTGGCCCTCCAGACCTGTGTCTCCCTTGGCCTCCAGGTCAACAAGGCCAAGTCATAACTCATGCCCTTGCAGGTGATCAACTTCATCGGGGCGGAGCTTGATTCTTGCAGAGCCAGGGCCCTACTCCTGGTGGACAGGGTGGAGGCTCTCTCCTCCTGTGCCCAATCATTTCCGGTTGGGCAATTGCGCCCTGCCCAGGACTTCCTGCGCATGCTGGGCTACATGGCGACTTGCACAGCATGGTCCATTGGGCCCACTGGAGAATGCATTTCCTGCAGTTGGAGCCGGCCAGCCAGTGGTCTCAATGCATGGGTCACTTTGACCAGCTGGTCACTGTGGCCCAGCAGATGTGGGATGCCATCCGCTGGTGGTTAGTCCCAGCGCATCTGCAGGAAGGGATCCAGTTTGTCCACCCCGAGCTGATGGTCATCCTGATGACGAATGCCTCTCCCACTGGCTGAGGTGCCCACCTGGGGGAACAGAGTCCACGGGTTCTGGATCCCTGAGGAGTCCCGATGCCACATCAACCTGCTTGAGCTCCAGGCAGTTCATCTGGCACTGACTGCATTCGCTCCGCACTTTTGGGGTCAGGTGGTCCAAGTCCAGACTGACAACACCACAACTAAATACCTCAACAAGCAGGACAGGATGCACTCCCTGCTCTTGTGCAGGGAAGCTTGTCGAGGCACAGGTCAGGAAGTATAGAACACCAGGAGCAGTTTCAAAATTCGAAGGTAGTGTTTTTTCTCGAACAGCGAATTAAAAATAAATATTATTCAGCACAACCATTTACAAACAGTGAAAATGAAGTCCTTCTTATGAAGGTATCTCTTAATTCCAAGTTTTATTCTCTGTCTCTCGCTGTCCTTGTCTGTCTAGCAAAAGCATTGCTGCTCTTTTTATAAGGCTTTGTCTGAGAACTCATTAAGAGAGCCTGCTACTCACAGAATGTTCTTGTAAGTTTACAGAATGATCTTGCCAGTTCTATTCCTTGCAGGTTCAGCAAAACAGTACATGGTGTCTCAGAACTGACCTCTTGTTGACCGCTCTGCAAAGTGCTTAACAACTGCATCTCAAGTTAATCCCTTGAGTTCCAAATAGCTTTTTGCAATTATTTCAACAGTATAACTATATACAGTTTTAAACAAAGGGATACCGTTTCACATAAATTCACATACATTTTTACACCTGCAGATATACAAGGGGGAACAAAAGATAGAAATAGCAAGGGCAAGCAGAGAGATGGTGAGAGGCGGAGAATTGCAAAACCGTGATCAGTTCCTAGGTCTTGCAAGAAAATTTGGTTACACAACCAGACAGACAAGACAGAAAAGGAGAAGATAGAACAGACCCTTCCGTTTAAACTCTTTATGCTTAAAAAATGGGGCAGGGTCTTATTCAACCCTGTCACAAAGCTCTCCGTGTCAGGACCCTCGCGAACAGCCTGGAGGCGGATCTCCTAGTCATCCATGTGGCAGGAGCCTCCAGTCAGCTGGCGGATGCCTTCAGCTGGGTTGGCGAGGCATCTCATGAGTGATCTCTTCACCCAGAGGTAGTTCAGTCTGTTCTCCTAGTGGAGCACCCCTCAGGTGGACCTGTTTGCCTCCAGGGAGAATGCAAAGTGGAGGCTGTTTTGTTCCTGCCCCTCAGGAGGGAACGCTGCAGGAGGGCGCCTTCTTGAGTCCCTGGACCCCAGGCCTCTTCTGTGCCTTCCTTCTTATTCCCTTGATCCATAAGGTGCTTCTCAAGGCCAGGAGAGACAAGGCACAGGTGATCCTGGTGGCTCTGGACTGGCCATGCCAGTTCTGGGACCCCGATCTCCTCAGCCTCAACAGCAGGCTCCTGAGGTAACTTCCCCTACATCTGGAGGCACAGGTGATCCTGGTGGCTCCGGACTGACCAGACCAGTTCTAGTACCCTGAGCTCCTCAGCCTCAGCAGCAGACCCCTGAGGCATCTTTCCCTACATCCAGACCTGCATTCCATCAATCTGGAAAAGTACTCCACCCGGACCATCAATCCCTGCACCTAACAGTCTGGTTCCTGAGTGGCTAGAGTTCCAGCCTTTGGGTCTCTCTGAAGCCATCTTCACCATTGTGGTGGCATCTTTGAAGGAGTCTACTAGGAAGTGCTATGCCTTCAAATGGAAGAGATTCTCCATTTGGTGTCAGGGCAAGGAGTTGGATCCTTTGTCCTGTCCAGTGGCTAGCAATCTCTACTACCTTTGGTCCTTCTCCCAGTCAGGCCTTTGGTTGATGATCCTTAAGATGCATCTGGCAGCCATCTCTGTTTACCGGGCATGGGCTGTCAGCAGCCAGTGACACAGGAGAAGGTGGTCTGGTGTTTTTTAAGGGCCTTGACCACATTTCCCCTCCGGTGCGGGAACCACTACCACCATGGGACTTGTTGCTGGTTTTAGCAAAGCTCATGGGCAAGCCATTCGACCCGATGCACAGGTGTGATTTCTCACCTGTTGTGGAAGACCACCTTTTTGGTGGCTATCACATTAGCCAGAAGGATCAGTGAGCGCCAAGTGCTTTTGGTGGTGTCTCCTTACCTGGTCTTCTACAGGGACAAGGTTGTCCTGCGCCTCAACCCAAAGTTCCTTACAAAGGTTGTGTCGGAGTTTCACCTTAACCAGGTAATTAATCTCCCAGTGTACTTCACCAGTCACACCTTGGAGGCTGAGTACAGGCTCTTACTCTGGACCTGTGGCGAGCGCTCAGTTTACTACAAGGAGCACATGGCTGGAATTTGGGTAGAGGTTCGCCAGCTATTTGTCACCTACGCTGAAGCCGCACCTTGCAGACATGCAGCCAAGCAGACGATTGGCAGGTGTATCACATCCTGCATTGATCTCTGCGATAGGTTGGCTAGATAGCCTCCTGAAGGTCTAAGGGCTCAATCCACCTGCCATACCACTGCATTGGTGATTGCTTCCAGGGATGTCCCTATCCAGAAAATCTGCAGGGCTGCTACCTGGAGGTCAGCACACACCTTCATTTCCCATTACCACATTGACCTAGAGTCACACTGGGATGCTGGTTTTGGGGCCTCTGTTCTCCAGTCTCTGTTCCCTAAGTAGGGGGTGTGAGCCTTGCCTCCCTCCTCCCGGAGAACTGCTAGGAGTCTGTCAGAAGTGTGGATAGAACATCATATCCCCGTCCCTAGAAAAACAAGTTGCTCACCTGTAACAGTAGATCTTCCATGGAGTGGTCTGTTACAGCAAGTAATACATTTGGGTCACTGCCAGAGGTCGCTGTGGTGCACAGAAGCTCTTCTAGCAGTCTTTTTCCAAGGGTTACACACACATGACCTCACATTCCTGTTTCCTATAGAAGTGTGGAAGTCCCTGGTATCTTCAGTTAATTTTCCCACCATCTTCACCTTGCACACAGCAGCTAGAACAACTCAGTAGGTCATCTACCAGAATTTGAGTTAGAGGCGGAATTTTTTTCTGCATCATCAATGAGAATTTGAGCTTAGACACGGAATTTTTTTCTGCATCACTTCATCGATGAATGTACAAAGAATCTACAAGCAAAACAGTGCTATTTCATTCCTGCTGTTGCGGTAGAAAACTACTGTTTCAATAACCATACTACTTGTGTAAGGTGTCTGGGACCCACTCACGACACCACCTGCTGCACACATTGCCAAGAATTTAACTAGTCAACCTGTCGTCGATGGTTGCAGGAAATTAAATCTTATTTAATGGAGCAGAAATTGTCTCTACTGGAGAATCAGGGGCCTCGTCCCAAGAGCTCTGCCATCCACTAATTCTCACAAAAGGCACAAAAAAAGAGAAGAAGCCCTCCTCAACTTCTGTGCCCTGACACTCGTCGGTTACTGTCAGAGGTGCCCCACCGTCGACGATGCATTCACACACTGCCTTCTCGTCGGGGGGTTTTCACCCTCTCATTGAAGGTGCTTTCAGGCGCCCTTATGGCAGTCTGTGAGGATCTCTTTATGGTTGCTGTCTATGTCCTGTCGACAGGGGCTTCTCTCGCATTGACGGTAACATCATTTCAGCATGCTACTATTACTGCTTCCCCAGTGACCCCATCGATGACGGGTCGAGTTCCAATGGGTAAACTTGTGGTATTTGCAATGCATTCTGCCCCGCCTCCTCACAGGGTTATTCTCATAGGGGCCAGGCGGACAGGGACCAGGACCCTGGGCTTTACCACTTAAGTGCAAGACCTGCTCATACCACATGTCCAATCCCCTCAACTATCCCCTTGGTTTCCCAGCAACCCCCCACCCCCACCCAACAACATAACCCTCATTCCGTGGACATTGCCTCTGTGGTACAGCAGGTTTTGCAAGACATTCAGCACACTCAGCCCTCCGATACAAGGGAGCTGAGTCAGCTGTCCCATTTTCCTACTCCTCTGAAACGTTTCCAGGGGGGACAGAGATCCTTCCCCCACCCTGGTCACTTCCTTTGTATATAGATGACTACCTCTCAGATGAGGCTGACTTTCCGGTAGAATTTTTCCAGAGATCTTGAAGATGACAATTTTCAGGGCTTAGATTTCCAGCCCCAGTTCCCTCTTTTGGATATTTCTTCTCTAAATGAGAACTTATCCCACCAAGCAGCTGCCCTCTCCTCCCGATGACCCATCCTTCCATGAGATGATGGTCCAGATTCAGAAAGTCATGGGTTTCTCCACTACTGAACATAAGTAACGAAAGGATATGGCAGACTATCTAGAATTACCAGAGGAGCCAGTACTAGTGGTACCCCCACTTATACAAACTTAAAACGCTATGCTTGCCGCCTGGAACCAGCCTTCCACTGTTTCGGCCGTTCCACGAAAGGCGGATCGCCTCTACTAGGCTCCTCTGAATCATCCTTTCCTATCCACTACTCCTGAAGCAGATTCTGTAGTGATTACAGCTGCTCATTATCGTACTAAAAGGCCAAAACACATGAGCTCCCTTCCTCCTGATAGAGTCCCGTAGGACAGATTATCTGGGGAGTATTCCAAGCAGGTACCATGAACCTCAGAATCCTAAATTATATAGGACACATGGTCAAATACCAGTGTACTCTCTGGTCCTTGGCCACAGACTTGGTCAATAAACTCCCTCCTTCACAAGAAATGGATCAGTTACTGGCCACAGTATCTACTGGCAATTCCATCTCCCAACATCTACTTTGTTCGGGATATGATACGGTCGATACTTTGGCCCGCATGTCAGCAACTGGCATTACCTTGAGTTGCAATGCTTGGCTTCACGTCTCAGGCTTTACACCAGATGCACACTATAGTGGTCAGTGCCCCTTTTAATGGCTTTAAACTCATCAGCCCAGGTACCCAAACACTGACAGATGATCTCCAGGCTTCAGGCCGGACACTACATACAGTACATGGCATGTACCATACCTCCCAGCCAGCATACTACCCTAACTCCTCCTTTTATTCTAAAAGAGGTGGAAAATACAGAGGCTCACATAGAGACAGATCCTGAGGTCTTTCCCAACCTTCCAGAGCCCACACCTTGGCCGCTAAGGGCTTCCGTCCTTCTAGTGGGGCTAGTCAGTCCACCTCCCAGTGACCAACTGGGGCTTTGTCCACGCTTCCTCGACCAGGCCTTAGAAGCCATGGGCAGTCATTTTGCCCTCCATTTAGAGGCCTGGCAAATGATCACTTTGGACAAGTGGGTACTTTAGATCATTCAGAGAGGCCGCACTCTGGAACACATTTCCATTCCCCCCCTCATACCCCCCGCTCTGTCCAGTACCCACCCAACCACATCCCCATTCTCCAGGAGGAACTCCAGTCTCTTCTCACTGAAGAAGCCATTTATCTAGTACTGACGGCAGAACACCGAAAGGGGTTTTATTCCCATTTCTTCCTGGTACCCAAACAAACTGGGGATCTGACTGATACTAGACCTGAGACAGTTGAACCAACACATACAGTACAAAATGTTCTGCATGGTCACCCTGAACTCCATCATGCTAATGTTGAAACAAGGGGATTGGCTACATGCCCTGGATATGAAGGATGCTTACCTACATATCCCCATCCATCTGGCCCATCACAGGTTTCTTCATTTTCACCTGTTGGGGAAAACACTACCAATTCCAAGCACTCCCATTCAGCCTCTCCTCTGCCCCAAGAGTGTTTACCAAGTGCCTAGCGATAATGGCAGCAGCCCTACGATGGGATGGGCACTTTGTATTCCCATATCTGGATGATGGCTCATCAAGGCAGAGTCCAAAACCTCCTTACTGTCCTCCCTTCAAGTGGCCCTGACCTTATCCCACTCCCTAGAGATTATAGTCAGTTGGCCAAAGTCCAATCTGACCCTTACACAGTTGCTTCAATATATAGGAGCAGTCCTAGACACCATCTCTGCCAGGGCTTACCTCCTGGCCAACAGACAAGACAAGCTCCTATCTCTGGCTTCTTAGATACAAACCCAGAAAGTAGTCACAGCCAGACATATGTTACGTCTCCTAGGACACATGGCTGCTACCATTCCTACAGTAGCATTTGCCTTTCTTCACATGAGACCTGTCCAATGGCTTCTCCAAAACCAGTGGTCTCAACAGGAAATTTTGAAGACAGAATCAGCCACTCCCAGGTTGTGGTCCGCCCTAGTATGGTGGACCCTCCAAACCAATCTCTGTCATGGCATGCCCTTCCAGTCCCCCACCCCCCACCCCACCCCAGCAGATGTTGACCATGGATGCATCCCTAGAAGGGTGGGGTGCGCACCTAGGACACAAGGCAGCTGGACCAGTTCTGCCCCTCCTCTCTACATCAGTCTTCTGGAGATGAGGGTGGTCCGCCTAGCCCTCAAAGCCTTTCAACCTCACTCATCCCCTGGACCATTGCTGATTCAATCAGACAATGCCTTAATAGTGTTCTACCTCAACAAACAAGGAGGAACGAAGTCCCATTCTCTTTGCAGAGAGATGACTGCAGTTTGGCAGGAGGCTATACGGCAACATCTTGTACTAATAGCTGTCCATCTACCAGGATAGCACAATCTTTTGGTCAACCTTCTCAGTCACCAGTCATCCACACATGAATGGACACTTCATTACGAAGTGCTCCGCACTATCTTCTATTTATGGGGGACCCCACAATTGGATCTGTTTGCCTCCCCAGCCAGTCACCATCTCCCTAGATACTATTCCATTATCCGGAGCAAAAAAGGACAGTCTATAGATGCCCTGTCCTGATCATGGACAGAACTCTTCTTATATGCCCCCCCATCCCTCTCCTGCAAAGGACTCTACTGAAATTACAACTCAAACCTGCCACCATTATTCTTATAGCCCCTCTGTGACCTCAGCAGGTTTGGTTCCCCCTGCTCCAACAGCTCTCAGTGGTGGAACCCATTCCGTTACCACTCAGACCAGATCTCTTTACTCAGAATCAAGGGACCCTGCAACATACCAACCTGAAATCACTACACCTCCACACATTGCTTCTGAGGACGTTTTCATAACACACCTTCAAGTGTCCTCCTCTGTGGCTAATATTCTGTTAGCCTTATGTAAACCAGTGACCAGGAGAACTTATAACGCCAAATGGAAACATTTTTCCATTTGGGCGGCCTCTCGGACATTGGATCCTGGTCCACCGATAAAAGTATTGGATTACCTAGCCTCAATTGCTGGGACTGGATTGAGCTATTCCTGTATTAAAGTCCATTTGGCTGCAGTTTCATCCTTCCATGAACCTCTTGATGGCAGATTACTGTGTCAACATCATCTAGCCAAAATGTTTTTAAGAGGAATATTACATATTAAACCTCCCATCAGAAGACCCACTCCTCTGTGGGATCTCAGTTTTCTGATACAGAAATTAACTCTTGAACCCTTTGAACCGGCAGCCACTTGTGACCTCCATTTTCTTTCCTGGAAAATACTATTCTTAGTGGCTGTCACTTCGGCTTAACATATTTCTGAGCTTCATGCACTCGTGTAAAGAACCCTACTTAATTTTTCACAGAGTGGCACTCCGTACCAACAGTGTCTGAACACACCTTAAATCAATCCTTGGAGTTACCAGTATATTACCCTGAACACTCCAATCAAAGATAATACCTCCTACATACCCTAGATGTCCATCATATATTATGATACTCTACTAATCCTACTAAATTGATCAGGAAGACATCTCAACTTTTTGTCAGCTTTGCCTCAAAGAGGGAAGGTCTCCCGGTCACTAAACAGACTCTTTCCAATTGGCTAGCACACTGTATCTCATTTTGTTACACAATATAACAAGCCATTACCATGGCCTGTCCAAGCCTACTCTGCCAGAGCTATGACCACCATAGTGGCCTGCTTTAAAGGGGCCTCTATCACAGATCTCTGCAACGCAGCTACCTGGTCCACAATTCATACTTTCACAAAGCATTACAACTTAAATGTTGCTTCGTGACATAGGATAGCTTTTGGCCAAGCTGTCCTACATGGCCTCCTGTCATAATGTCCTCCCTTCTTGGGTTTATTGCTTAGGATTCATCCCAAGTGCATTACCTGCTGCAAGACACCACTCTGTGGAAGATAGTACAGTTATGTAAGACCTTACCATAACAGTAGATCTTTGAGGAGTGTCTCTTGCAACAGGTACGTTCCTGCCCTCCATCCCCCCCTTCTCTAGGAGAACAAATTCTGGTCCAATGACTAATGGGTTGAGATACCCATGGTACCTCGGCTTCCCCTCGGTCCTTGCTTAGTGAGCTGAATCCGGCAGGGGAAACTGAAGATACCAGGGACTGCCCACACTTACAGTATATAGGAAACAGGAAGGTGATGTCGTGTGGGCGGCCCCTGGAAAAAGACTGCTAGAAGAGCTGTCGTGTGCTACTGTGACCTCTGGCGATTACCCGAGTGTATTACCTGCTGCGAGAGACACTCCTCAAAGATCTACTGAGAAGGTAAGGTCTTACATAACTGTACTTTCTAGGAGTGGTGTATGTTGTTCATCCACACGAACCCACCTGACCTCCCCTGGCTTTGGTGCACACTGCTGCTTCCAGCAAGCAAGATCTGGCATCTTCGGGTGGAAACGAGGGAGTCACCACCCGGGTGGGTGGCAGGAGCCAACTTTTTTTTTTATTTATTTAAAATATAGTTTTTATTAAAAAAGGAAAACTTATTAGTCATACATCAGCAATACATTGGTTTACACACAAAGTAAAGAAATGAAATTTATTTATCCAGTGGGTTTACAATATTATGTAGGATATGAATAGTTCATAGTGAATGCAAGGTTATGAACATATCTTGTCCACAATATTATATTTCTGTTCATTATAGTCACGAATAGAGGAAGTCTAGAATTAATCTTGGGTAACTACTCTAAATCAATATTCGAGTTCTATTACTGTCATGCCCGCATCCAGACTTTCTCATTGGCTCATTCCTTCTCAGCGTGGGGCACCAGTTGTCAGGGTTTAGGCCATGGAAATAAAGGCCTACCACTGCTTGAGTTTTGATTATAAAAAGGGGGTGGAGAATGTAATGGTCAGGGATGGGGAGACTACCAAGACCTCCTTAGGGCCTAGTGAAGCTTTGTCAGGGAAAACATTTGGGGTCTTTAGTCATTACATGCATAATCCAGAGATTCCATCTGGAAGAATACAGATGACTTTTGTCATTTAGTGAGTGAGTAATCCTTTCCATCTTATAAATCTTGTTGACTATGTTTCTCCAGTTTTCCAAGGAGGGTATCCGAGAAGTAAATCACATCCTAGTGAGTGCTTTTTTGGCTGCTGTTAGTAAAATACCCAGCAAATACCTACAGAGCGGTCTATGGAACCCTTCAGGAGCCTTAACAGTGGAACATTTTAGCTGTAAGGTTGATAGGTTCATTGTAGAATTCCTCAAGTTCCAGTTGAAGAGAGCTGAAGAAGGGCTGTAGGGTAGGGCATGCCCACATCACACGTGATAGGTGAGCTCTAGGTTCCCCACATCCCCTCTAGCATTGTGAGGCACCACCTGAAGTGTAGTGGGCTGTGATGACTGGGGTTCTGAAGTACTTTATCAGGTGTTTCCAGGAGTATTCTCTCCATTGTGAAGAGCTAGTGATCTTAGAGGAATACACCCATGACTGCCTCCATTGTTCCGAAGTTATTTGGAGGTCCAACTCTTGTTGCCAGGCCAGCTTAACATGTGGTGAGGGATATTCTATTGAGCCAAGTAGGGATCTATAGAGGGTCAAGATAAGGTGTTCTGTAGTCCCTGATTTTATAATATTTCCAAAAGTTGTAATGGGAGCTGGGTGGGAGTCCGGGTGACTGACGTCCACTGGAAGGGAATTAAAATAATGACGTAATTGGAGAAATCTGAAAAAATCATCTTGTTGGAGGCCATATCTCTGCTGGACTTCTGCAAATGATTGGAATAGGGGACCTGTTGTTAGTTGTAGGAGGTATTCCAGAGATGATCTAGACCAACGCCAGTAGGTCAGGTCCGTGCTTACCGTGGGAAAATCTCCTATGTAGGAAATTGAGCAAATCGGTGGTAAAAAGGGAGTTAGATGTAGTGCCTTTCTGATTGATAGCCAGGTTTTAAACTGAAACACTGTCCAAGGAGAGACAGTAAGTGGTGTTTGGGAGTGTAGTGTTTGAGCGTATAGTCCAGCAAAGAACTGCACATCCGGCAAGGATTCCCTTTCCATCTCCAGCCAGGTTGTGTGAGGGTATCCCAGCTGATGTAGCACTATGAATCTTACTTGAGAGGCTCAGTAGTATAATTTGAGGTGTGGTAAGACTAGGCCCCACCCTTTCCAGAGGCATACTTAGGGAAAGGTATTTAACCTTAGGGCTCTGTCCGGCCCATATAAACCAGGAAATTATTTTATTTATTTGCTTAAAAAACTGTGGAGGTAGCATTATAGGGATATTTTGAAATAAGTATAGTGCTCTGAGAAGTATCACCATATGCACAGCACTTATTCTCTTAGTGAGGCTGAGGGGGAGTACTCCCCACCTTATGGGATCTTCATTTGTTTGTGTTGTGAAAGTGGAGTAATTATTTTGAAATGCTTTGTTGGGGTAGCAAGCCAGGTAGACCCCTAGATATTTAAGTTTTTCTAGGTCCCATTGAAAGGGGTAGAGTGTTTTAAAGGGTGGTGGTGGGGAAAAATTAAATGTGAGGGCTTCTGTATTTGTGGTGTTTTTATAACCTGATATTGACCCAGACTCATCTATTAATTTGAAAATTGATGGTACGGAGGAGACAGAGTTAGTTAAATAAATCAGTGTATCATCTACATATAGGGGAATTCAGTGTTCATTCTCTCCTGCCTCAACCCCTGAAATCTCAATGGATTCCCTGATAGCCTGTGCCAAAAGCTCTGTATACAAGGTGAACAGGAGAGGAGAGAGGGGGCACCCCTGTCTTGTTCCTCGACATAGAGGGAAGTCTCTGGAGTGATGCCCCAAAACCTTCACACATGCACATGGGGTGGAATATAGGTTTTGTAGGAGTTTTATAATGGGATTGGGGAAACATAGAATTTGATGGCAGATAAGGGCTGCTTGGCCCACCTAGTCTGCCCAATTTCCTACCTAACAGATAAGCTGCAGATCCTAGTTAACCAACAGCTTACTTCCTCCTACCCCCCCCCACTAGGACTGCCTTATGTCTGTCCCATGCATTCTTGAATTCCCCCACTGTTCTTGACTCCACGACCTCCTCAGGGAGGCTGTTCCATGCATCCACAACCCTCTCTGTGAAAAATACTTCCTCACATTACCTCTGAGCCGTCCCCCCTCTATCTTCAAATTGTGCCCCCTTGTTCTTGCACATCGCTTTTCTGAAAGATGCTACCCTCTTGGAAAGCCAAATTTTTCCATAGTGGAGTACAGGAAACTCCAGGAGACCCTGTTGAATGTTTTTTCAGCATCTAAGCTGACTACTAGAGATGAGGAGTGACCCGTATACATTTCTTATATTACATACAAGGCTCTCCTGATGTTATCCGTGGTGGTCCGTTTCTGTACAAATCCGGTCTGATCTAGTGTAATTATGGAGGGCAACATTCCTTCTATTCTGTGAGCTGCTATTATTGAGGTAAAGTATTTATAGTCAGCATTCAGGACAGAGATAGGTCTGTAGGAGGGGCAGAGTAGTGGGCTTTTGTTTGGTTTTAGAATAACAGAGACTGCTGCTTGCAACTTGGAGGTGGGGGTTCACCTTCACACACCTCATTGAGAGCTCTAAGCAGCGGGGAAATTCTATATTTTTTACTGGTTTTATAAAACTCAGAGCCATAGCCATCTGGGCCTGGTGCTTTCATTGTCTTAGATTTGGCTATTGCTACTGCAAGTTCCTCTTGGCTGATCGGTGCCAACAGACTCTCTCGTTGGATAAGGGACAGTGTAGGTAGTGAAATCTTCATTAGGAAGGTATTTATTGCTTTGGAAGACTCCAGTTTTTCCGGGGTATACAGGGCCTGATAATCTTTAAACGCATTAGCTATTTTCTGTAACCTAGTATGTATCGTACCAGTTAGTTACTCCCTACTTGACTGGGCCCTTGTCTGCTGCCCTGACCATATTTTTGCTGCTGGGATCATGTCTGACTCCCTGAGTGACCACTCCCCAATCTTTTGTGTGTAACCCCTCACCCCTGCTTTTTAGCCAAACGACAGGTGGCATGCTGTTGAAGCTGACAGCAGTACCTGGTGGGGACTGGGTTCGGGGACAATGAGGTTACTCAGCACAGGGGACCTAGGTTTGACTACTCTGCACAGGGGCATCCAAGTAAATCCGAACAAAGGAAGCAAAAACTGTAATGTCCAGAACCAGGAATGGGATTCTTCAGTGTGGCTTTTATTCACATCCAAGCTGAACAAATAAAGCAAGACGAACCACCATGGGGCTACATTCCTGGTAATGCAGATTAGAGACAAACAGAACACTTTATCACCATTTTCAGCCCTCAGGCTCTAAACCCACCAGGCACACAGCCCGGACTTGCATGCAGCTTTAGGTACACAGCCTGACTTGTACACTACTTGGGTTTTCCCCACTGGCTCGGCTCTCCTGCCGGCCACTTGATCCGCGGTCCATTTGAGGAATGAACCAATTATCCTGTTGTGGCTCCCCAAACCACACTAGAGTCTTCGACTCCTAGAGAGAATTTTCCTTACAATCCCACGCCTGGGTACTTCCCTCATCACTGGCCAAGTGCCTGAGGTAAATTAGAAATCCACAGAAGAAATCCGTAGAGGTAGACCTGGTCACTAAAGAAGGGGGGGCCACCCACCTCCAGCTCCCACAGCCCATACCCGGCCATTTCTCTGGAAACTGAACAATTTCTTTACTGAACTTTCAAATGTAGATTCTGGGTAGACGTCTGTCACATCTCCTCTACATATTATTTGCATCCCAACAAGCTCTGGACTTGAACCTACTTTTACTTTGCTTAGCCCATTACTCTAGGCTTCCCAATATTTAGTAGTTCAATCCCCACATTGTCACACAAGCCCCAGGGTGAAAAACATAGGCCCTTTTAGCAAGAGCAGACACTCACCCTCACGTTGCAGGTGCCCCACAGGCGACTCACAAATATTCTTGTTCTCCCAAATAAACACTGGAACACATAGACAGCTTTTCCTTCACAAGCAGAACTAGGGGGTTGCCACAGGAATCTGCGGGAACCCTTTTCCTGCCCCCCCAGAGGGTGGGGGCACTGAGACCCGAAAACAGCGGTCTCAACCACTTCAGTTATCTTTTGTGTCTCTCTTTAAGGTGGAGACACACACCCTATTACTTAAAAGTAGCCCTCTGTCAGGGCTGAGGCTCCTAGAGCCTTCACTGAGCTGCTTTACCAGCAAGCTCCCTACTTCACACTCACTCACTGAAGACTGACTGAAGACAGTGACTTCAAAACCTCCCAACATTCTAACTAACTCCCTCTGCTGCAGATTCCAATGTGACTCATGCAGCTGCGATAGTTCTATTGGTGATGTCATTCCTCAGTCTTAACTGAGACTGAGAACAGAGTGAGACAGTGTGAAACCCATTTAACTGGAGTTTCACAGGCTGCCTTCCCTGACTACCACTAGGTCTTACTGGGATTCTAGTAACCCCGGGTAACAAGGGGGTTACACTCGCCCTTGACCAGGAAAATGACTGTCCGCAGTCATTATTTACCCGGTCTTAGGCCATCCCACCCTATGTGTTACCTGCGGAGGGGGGTGATCAGGCCCCTTCCTACCATGTACAAGCACAGGCAGGCAACACTAAGGGCCTAGAGGCCTTTAGCTGACATATCAGCCTCTACTCTATTCACTCACAATGGATGCCTAGTGGCTCTGGTAGAACTATCCAGAGCATAGCCCTGATAGATCAGCACTGCAGTCCCAATGGCCATTCAGGACCACAGCCTGTCTATCCCCCCTAACTCTCTAGGGAAAACCTATCTGCCTTTAACCTAATACCCCCAAAACAAAAACAACCCGGGGATCTCCCCGACCTTGGGCAACCTGCAACCACACACCATTAAAATACCACATTTTATACCATGTTACTGTCTCCTCCCTACCCCCACAACCACACCTGTGGAAGGAAAAGGTTAATACAGTAATAACAACAATACCAACACCACAGTACTTTAAATTTTTACACACTAAAGTACTAATGAGGAACTCCGATGAGCCCCTCCTCCTCTTGTCTTCTCTTCTGTCCTCCCAGGAACACCTGTAAGAAAAAGAAAGACAACACACACTCCTAATCTGCATACACAGTCTACCTAAACCCCTACCATCAAAACACTGGAGAATCCCAAAAAGATTTTTTTAGAAAAGGTAGAAAAACAGTATTTACATTAGAAAGCAACAACATTATTTACAATACACATTTGGGGGGATGGAGTGCCCTAAAAGTCCCAACTAGTGACCACAATGCCCGAAGGCTAGTCCAATAAAGAGTGTCTCCTGGGCTGAAGCCCGGTGAAGCACAGTTCTAACAGGCCAAAGTCCCGAAGGGGAGAGTCTTTGAGGACAGTTCACACATTTTGAAGTCTGCTAGTGTAGGGTATGTACTGCAATGTCATAAAGATAGAAAAGTTCACACTTACCAGCCACTTGTAGAATGGAAATTTTGGGACCGACCTGCACCTCTGATGAAGACTCTCCCTGGCAGCATTTCTTCCGATACAGCTGGGCGGACATCTTCCAGGAACCACAGAAGGGCACATCTGGGAACTGCTGGACTGATGTCATCTCTGGAGATGGAACCTTAGAACAGGAACAAAAAGAAAACAGCTGGTCTGACGTCATCTGATTACTAGGCGATGAACAGGATACAGCTGGGCTGGTGTTCTCTCTGGATCTGAAGTCATCTGGTGGGCCAGTCGATGGATTCTGGGAAGGCCAGTACACTGTAGACTGATGAATGTGGGGCACCTGAGTCCTGGATGTCCATATTGGTGGATCAATAAAGGCACTTCACAGTCTGGTGTGGCAGTATTGACTACCACTGCTCGGCTCTCCATTTTGTAGGCACGGGCACATTTGCTGGGAGGTCCTTGCACTGAGGCCAATAGTACTGGAGGTCAGGAGCTTGAATTATTAACCCGTCTGGGCGCACATAATTCACACAGTGGGAGATTTCACGTCCCTCTCAGTCCACTATTCTCACTCGGTCTATAAACAGTGTCCTGCCTCTCTTCCACTGGGTATACTTTTCGTGGAACAGTCTGTTCTTTACATGCTTGTTGGCCCCAGGATGCACACTTTTCATTGCTTCATTCCAGAACCAGGATTTCTTGCTGTTCTCAATCTCCTCCCAGACTTTCCGAGGAAAGGTAGGAAAGGTCATACCATAGATCTCATTTGCCTTCCTATGAACCAGTCTCTCCTCTTTACTTGCTTTGGTCAATCTGAGACCGCTGGCCTGGCTTGGGGGTGGCCAGTCCTGGTTCTGCCAGCTATGCATCCTTAAAGAAATTAGAAACGGATCCCTGACTTCTTCCTCTTGCGAAGCCAGGGCAGTGGCATTGCCACTTTCTTCCATACATTTCTCCGAGGCAAGATCTTGAGGCTGTGTACCCGTTTCTTTTTCACAAGGCCACATAGGTTCCCCCTCATCTTCCTCTTCACTGAGGATCTGAGCCCAGGAGTGAGCAGTCGTTCTCACTCCTGATACTATCCACTCGTCACTAGGCACGGAGGTCGACACCTCCCACTCAAAGGCCTCCCGCATCTCATCTTCGCCTAAGAGACTTGGGCTAGGCCCCTCCAGGGGTCTATTGATGCTTTGTCCGAACTTTCTTTCTGGGATCCAGCATCCAAACTTCAACTCTGGTTCTGTCTCCAACTCTGCACCCTCTGGCTTTGTGCCACACTCCCCCAAGGGGCCTTCCTCCACAGGCTCCGCCTGATGCTGTGTGCTGCCAACTGCAGATTCCTGAACCTTTGTCCATGTGGGAGCCAACCGGATTGAAGGCGCTTTATACAAGCCATATTTTTCTAGGCATCCAGCACAGTGAGGAATCATGAAGACGTCCCTTCCAGCTTTCAAGCATATTTGACATATATGCACTGGAAAACCAGGAATCGCCACATGAGGAGGCAGCTACCCTCCATAGCACCACTTTTCAATATCCCTCAGTCTATTTACTGCTGCTGTTACTGCAACCCGGGCATGATCCGGGTAATGAGCTGGTCCTGAGGCCGTAACTGCAGAAAACAAACAAAAGTTCACTGTAACTGAAAGTCCCAACTTTATTGAACACACTCTTTAGTTGTAAAATGGCTCCTCTGCTGCTGTGTTTACTTTACTACCCCACCCTGTAATGGCGACGGCAGCACTCCTGTGCATCAACATTCAGAATCTGGGTCAAGCCACTGCGCACCCGATTTACACAAACTACTGATAACATTTGCTCAAACTGCACAACTTGCTCTATTCTTGCTTTAAACACATTTAAAGGATTTTCCACAGACTTTTTACATGCTGGAAACATTTATTTGATTCACAGTCCCTTAAAGCTTCAGGTTTTTAGCACAGGATTGCCTGTATAACTAGTGCTGCACATTGGCTACAACCCACAGTCTCTCTCTGGCTCCAAACTTTAAACTGAGGCTGAATTCATTTCTATGCACACAGTCAATGGCTTAACAGACTTGCACTTGCTGGCAGGACTTGACACAGTCATTACTTGCAAAGCGACTACACTGCTGCACACACATTTATATGGCATGGGGCAGAAAATCACTGTTTGAGCAGTTTTTAGGTTGTTACTTACTGTTATCAGTAGCAGTTTTGCTGCGATGGGGAAAAACGGCCTGCAGCCAGTTCTTGGAGGCCTCAGAACAGAAACGGGTGGGCAGTCCTACCGATCGTCTTTTCAACCACCACTTTTGCAATTCTGACGATCGATTAGCGGGTTGAGCCCGATTTTAAACTAGAAAGTCTATTTTTACAATGTTTACAGCAATTTTAACACTTCGCGATGCTCCTCCACTAGCCAGTACACGCACTCCACTCACACTCCCTCTCGAATGCTGGGGCAGTCACTGTAGAGCTGGCTGAGGGGCGGGACTGATCTCAGCCTGACCAATCACACGACGCCATGCAAATGAGCCTCTTTTTCCTCTCAAGGGCTCTTCTTCTCACGGCGATCGTCAAGCAGGCAAATTTAAACTGCAGAATGCAACTTTTTTTCTTTACCAACTGACTCCACGGCGAGAGCCCATTTCAGTCATTTAACATAGCCATTTACACCTGCAAGTCTCTCTTTTCATTCCAAAAAGCATTTCCAACGTCCAGGGCACAATTTTCCTGTTGCTACCCCTAGTCTTCCACACTTTTCTTTACCACAGTTCATTTTAAAAGCATTTCAAACGTCCAGGGCACAATTTTCCTGTTGCTATCCCTAGTCTTCCACACTATTCTTTACCACAGTTCATTTTAAAGCATTTCAAACGTCCAGGGCACAATTTTCCTGTTGCTACCCCTAGTCTTCCACACTTTTCTTTACCACAGTTCTTTTTAAAAGCAGGCAAAAACGTTGTAAACAATTTGATGCAGGACCAGGGCACACTCTTTGGCTTTACTGCTCCTTGGTAAAGAATTGGCAATTTTAAACAGCAGCACAAGATCCACAGCACACAGCAACACATTAGGGAAATTGCTTCAGCTTTTTGGGCTACCCACTGCCAGATAGCCAAAACGCTAGCCCCCTTGCCCGAGCACCTTCCTTCCAGAACAAAATCCAAAGTGGTGCCTCCATTTTTGTAACCCCTCACCCCTGCCTTTTTAGCTAAATGACAGGTGGCATGCTGTTGAAGCTGACAGCAGTACCTGGTGGGGACTGGGTTCGGGGAGGATGAGGTTACTCGGCACAGGGGACCTAGGTTTGATTACTCTGCACAGGGGCACCCAAGTAAATCCGAACACAGGAAGCAAAAACTTTAATGTCCCGAACCAGGAATGGGATTCTTCAGTGTGGCTTTTATTCACATCCAAGCTGAACAAACAAAGCATAGATGAACCCCCATGGGGCTACATTCCTGGTAATGCAGAT
Source organism: Neoceratodus forsteri (assembly GCA_016271365.2). NCBI lineage: Eukaryota > Metazoa > Chordata > Ceratodontiformes > Ceratodontidae > Neoceratodus > Neoceratodus forsteri. Next base: position 146,849,448 of record CM028135.1, read on the forward strand.
TAGTGACAAACAGAACACTTTATCACCATTTTCAGCCCTCAGGCTCTAAACCCACCAGGCACACAGCCTGGACTTGCACGCTGCTTTGGGTACACAGCCCGACTTGTACACTACTTGGGTTTTCCCCACTGGCCCGGCTCCCCTGCCGGCCACTTGATCCGCGGTCCATTTGAGGAATGAACCAATTATCCTGTTGTGGCTCCCCAAACTACACTAGAGTCTTCGACTCCTAGAGAGAATTTTCCTTACAATCCCACGTCTGGGTACTTCCCTCATCACTGGCCAAGTGCCTGAGGTAAAGTAGAAATCCACAGAAGAAATCCATAGAGGTGGACCTGGTCACTAAAGATGGGGGGGCCACCCACCTCCAGCTCCCACAGCCCATACCCGGCCATTTCTCTGGAAACTGAACAATTCCTTTACTGAACTTTCAAATGTAGATTCTGGGTAGACGTCTGTCACATCTCCTCTACATATTATTTGCATCCCAACAAGCTCTGGACTTGAACCTACTTTTACTTTGCTTAGCCCATTACTCTAGGTTTACTCTAGGCTTCCCAATATTTAGTAATTCAATATCCCAGATAAGCTGGATAAAATAGAAATAATTGAACCTTTGGGCTTTAGTGATCACAAGGTAGTCACTTTCTTTTTAATAGGAACTAAAAATTGTTATAGGGAAATTAAACATCGTTATAATTACTATAAGGGTAATTATAAAGAAATAGAGGGAATATTATTAAAAACTGATTGGACTACATTATATAAAGATAAGAACGCAGAAGAATCCTGGTCTATTCTCAAGGATAAGATATATGACCTTGGAAAAAAAATGTATTCCCAAAATCAAAATAAATAATCAAAAAGGTAAAATTCCAATATGGTTAACCCAAAAATACAAAAACAGATAAATAAAAAACAAAAAGCATTTAGAAAACTTAAGGCTGATCCTAGCGAAGCAAATAGAAGTAATTACAAAAAAAAAAAACTTAAATCTACTAAATCCCACATTAAAAAAGAAAGAAAATGTATTGAACTTAAATTATCTACATTGGAATTTAATCCTAAATCTTTCTATGCATATATTAATAAAAATAAAATTTGAATTCTTCAATAGCTACCATTGTCAATGAAGGGAAAACTGTGGAAAGTGAATTAGATGTTAGCAATGTATTTAATAAATATTTCGGGACAGTGTTTACAAATAAAGATCCCTTAAAAGATCTAGCATATGATTATTTCAGCTCATATGAAGAAATTACCGTGACAGAAATAAAGGAGGCTATTAAAAGTTTAAAAGAAACATCTTCTTCCGGGCCAGATAATTTAAATACATGCTTTATCAAACAAATTTCTGATGCACTTCTGTACCCTTTATATATGATTTTTAACAAATCATATATGTATGGAGTAGTCCCCCAGGATTGGAGGGTAGCTACTGTGATACCTATATATAAGAAGGGTAACAGGAGTAGGGTGGACAACTATAGACCCATTAGTCTCACTTCGGTGGTGTGTAAAATTATGGAAAGAATATTGAAAGCAAGGTTAGATCTAGAAATACTAATCAATGGTCTAGTGGGTAATACACAACATGGATTTTGTAAGGGAAGATCGTGTACCACTAATCTTATCACTTTCTATGAAAGTATAAGTAGTAGTTTGGATAGAGGAATTCCAGTTGATGTTGTGTTTTTGGACTTTAGAAGGGCATTTGACAAGGTCTCCCACAATCTCTTAGTCTTGATATTAATCAGATTGGGATTTAATGGATATGTTGTTAAATGGGTTGAGGAATGGTTGAAGGACAGAAGCCAGAGTGTTAGAATTGGGAATGTAGTTTCATCTAGTATTCCTGTTGCTAGTGGAGTGCCCCAGGGTTCGGTATTGGGTCCTACCCTATTTGGAATTTTTATTGGTGACCTACAATTGGGGGTTAGAAACCAAATCAGCAAATTCGCAGACGATACTAAAATATCAGCTGAGGTGGATTCAGAAATAAATATTAACCTATTAAGAATGGATTTAATGATCATAGAAAAATGGGCAAATGATAATAACATGTGGTTTAACACTGATAAGTGCATGGTGATGCACTTGGGTAAAAAGAACCCGGGTGTTAATTATGCACTATGCGGGAAAGAAATCCCGACTGGAATTCAAGAAAAAGATTTAGGAGTTATAGTTATCAATAAATTTAATTGGAGTAGCCAATGTATTACAATAACTCAAACAGGAAATCGCATTATCAATGCTATTAAAAAATCATTTATAACACGTAATAAAGACTGTATAACAAAACTATATAAAGCTTATATTAGACCACATACTGATTTCGCATCTTCATTTTGGGCACCATATTTGGAAAAGGATAAGAAAATTATCAAGAGTTTGCAAAGAAGAATGACCAAACTCATCCCTGACATAAAATTCCTACCATATAAAGATAGAGTGAAATCCCTGGGTTTATACGATCTACAAGCAAGACAAGATAGAGGAGACTTGCTGTCGTTTTTTAACATCTTAAATGATGAACATCTGATGAAATTAAGCGGACTAACATATATGAATAAGGTATATGGATTAAGATGTAACAACAGACAAATTAAAGTACAAATGGCAAGTACTAATAAAAGGAAATATTTCTTCACAGTCAGAACTGCAGCTCTGTGGAATTCCCTGCCACAGTATATAGTTGAAGAAACATCTTGGGAAAAGTTTAACATCCAACTAGATAAGTTAATGTTGGGCAGTTAAAAACTTCCCCCCACGATTGTGGGGAAAGTGGTCTCGATGGGCCTAGTGCCTTCTTCCACTTTAAAAAAAACGAGTAATACCGAGTAATCCCCCACATTGTCACACAAGTCCCAGGGTGAAAAACATAGGCCCTTTTAGCAAGAGCAGACACTCACCCTCACGTTGCAGGTGCCCCACAGGTGACTCACGAATCTTCTTGTTCTCCCAAATAAACACTGGAACACATAGGCAGCTTTTCCTTCACAAGCAGAACTAGGGGGTTGCCCCAGGAATCTGCAGGGGAACCCTTTCCTGCCCCTCCAGAGGAAGGGGACACTGAGACCCGAAAACAGCGGTCTCCACCACTTCAGTTATCTTTTGTGTCTCTCTTTAAGGTGGAGACACACACCCTATTACTTAAAAGTAGCCCTCTGTCAGGACTGAGGCTCCTAGAGCCTTCACTGAGCTGCTTTACCAGCAAGCTCCCTACTTCACACTCACTCACTGAAGACTGACTGAAGACACTGACTTCAAAACCTCCCAACATTCTAACTACTCCCTCTGCTGCAGATTCCAATGTGGCTCATGCAGCTGCGATAGTTCTATTGGTGATGTCATCCCTCAGTCTCAACTGAGACTGAGAACAGAGTGAGACAGTGTGAAACCCATTTAACTGGAGTTTCACAAGCTACCTTCCCTGCCTACCGCTAGGTCTTACTGGGATTCCAGTAACCCCAGGTAACAAGGGGGTTACATGTGCATGGTCAAACAAACCGCCTAAACTGGATGCCAGGATTACAGAGGCCAGGAATTACACCAGACTTGTCACCAACAATTTCTGCTCTGACCTTCGTGCCATCAATTGGCACCCCATTCTCACTCTCCCCACCTTGGATGAGGCCCTAGAATACTTCACCTCTTTGTTTCTGTCCATGGCTAATGCTCATGTACCACGCAAGACGCTCAGGGTACAGGGAAAGTGTCACAAATGGCTAAGTCCAGGCCTTAAACGCAGCATGTTGCTCTGTGACAAGGCCTGGGGATTGTTCAAATCCACTGGGAATAGCACAGACTGGGAGAAATATAGAGAATTAAGGAATTACTCCAAGAAAGCCTCCAAATATGCCAAAATTAAGCACCTGCATGATCTCCAGACTAGTCACCTCCGTGACCCCAAGAAATTCTGGAGCCAAATAAACCTGTTACTTAAGGGTGCCTCCCCGCACAGGATGGAGCTATGCTCATCGGAGACACCTTGACCAATGACCCCTCCATAGTAGCGGAGGCCTTCAATGTCTCCTTCTCCAACCTAGGTGGACCCACTTCCCATATCCCACCTGGTGATCCCCTCTCCGGTGACACCACCTGGGAAAACGCACGACCCCAGTTTCACCTCAAACTCGCCAAACCTTCTGAAGTACTGCCCCTCCTGCTCAGGATTAACTCTGATTCCTCACCAGGACATGATCTGCTTGAACCTAGACTGCTGAGGGCTGCTGCTATTGCCATTGCCCTCCCTGTCACTTGGCTCATCAACAGATCCTTCCTTGAGGGCACGGTCCCAAGCAAATGGAAAGTAGGCACCATAGTCCCGGTTCACAAAAAAGGGCCTAAGGACAGAGTGGGGAACTTCAGGCCTATTTCTATTCTCTGTACTCTCGCAAAAGTTCAGGAGAGACTGGTCCACAACCAGCTACGTGACTACCTAGAGTATCACTCCCTCCTGGTCGATATTCAACATGGCTTTAGGAAAGACCATGGCACTGACACGGCCGTCATCTGGCTCACATCTGATGCTCTTGATGCCACGAACCAAGGCTCCCTCACTGGAGCCCTATTTATGGACCTATCAAAGGCTTTTGACTTAGTCAGCCACAGCCTGCTGCTTGCCAAACTTCACCTCCTTGGTCTAGATGGCCTCTCCTACTCCTGGTTTGAGAGCTACCTACTAAACAGAAGTCAAAAAGTCACCTGGAAGGGAACGCAGTCCAGTGTCAATCCAGTGGTCTCATGGGTACCCCAGGGCTTAATCCTGGGCCCCTTGCTCTTTATTCTCTTTGTCAATGACATACAGATGGCTCGTGGGCCAAGCAGTCTCATCCTTTATGCTGATGACACTGATGTCTGCTGCAGTGACCCGGTACCCAGTGTCATCACTGCTAAACTCCAATCAAGTCTCACTACACTTGAAGCCTGGTTCTCCACCAACTCTCTATTACTGAATGAGGAGAAAACGAAGGCTGTCTTGTTTAGGCCCAGGCGCCTCGGTCCGGATAGGAGTGACCTTCTCCAGCTTAAACTGAACCAGGGGAAGCAGGTCGAGGTCCTCGACAGGATCAAATACCTGGGGATACTTCTTGACCATGAACTGTCCTACAAGCCCCACATCGACTCACTTACCAAGTCCATCCACCAGAGACTCGAACTTCTCCACCGACTGGAAACTCCCTCACTGATGGGGCTCAGAGTGCAATCTCAAACTGTACACTCCTCCCCTACCTCTTCTATGGGGCCCCCCTACTGCAGTTGCTACGAGAAGGGGAACTCAAAAAACTAACGGTACTTTACCACAGAGTTGCACGCTTTGCCACAAACTCTCCTCCTAGGAGACATCACTGTGAGGTCCTTACAGACCTCTACTGGCCAACCTTACACCATAAACTGGCCTACCCCACCTTCTGCCTGACTTATAAACTCACCCCGCCAACCCTCCTCCTCACCTCCATGGGCTGCTAAACCCCAGATTACAAAACAGAGAAATGAGGTCTTCGTCCAGCTGGCCCCTAACCATCCCCCGAATACGCACCAACTCGGGTAAGCGCTCTTTCTCTTACGCTGCCCCATACCTCTGGAATATGCTCCCGGCTAATCTGGTCGAGAGGCCCTCTCTTCAAGGATTCAAGGCCGGCCTTAAGGTCTACTTGCTGGAACTTAGCCTATGTGGCTGCACTCGCTAGTCCTCCTTTCTCCTACCAGACCAAATGTTTCTCTCATGCCCTGTTGTCAAATGGCTGAACTATGACCTCTACTAACTCTGTATTGTTACAATTGTTCCACCGGACTTGCCTCCCTGTAATTACTGTCTGTCCAGTTGATACTGTCTCAGTTCTACTCCCTTTACTACTGTCTGATGTATGTAATATTGGTGTATGTAATTTAACCCCGGGTCGCCCCTGAAAAAGGGACCAGTGGTCTCAGTGGGTTTACCCGGTCATCAAAATCTAAATAAAATAAATAAATAAATAAAATAGTGGCTATTTAATTTAATTTTAGTAATTACTGAGGCATGCTTCTACTTACATAATATGTAGGCCAAGAGTCGAGAGGTTCTCGGGCCTACTTCATAGTATTTCTAACATAAAAAGGTCAGAGCAATCTCAATTTGTTGTAGGCAGAGATTATCCGATGTCGACTTAACATCTTTTATTTGTTGCAGCACTGTTTTGTCGCCTTGGTGGTGTACCTGTTGCAAAAAGTGTATCCTCTAGCCTCTTCTGCCTTTCACTACGTAGGCTAGTTTGTTTGGAACTATATTAGATGATGTGCCCCCTCAAGATAGTTTTCAGCATGTCTCAGAGGATCGATGTAGAAACCTCCAGGGAGTCATTCTCTTTGAGGATCTCCCTGGTTTTCTCCTCAAGGAACTCGCGAAAAGGCGCGTTCTTAAGATAATATGGATTTAGGCGCCATTTAGTGGAGCGGCGCTCTTGCCCTGTGTTCCACTTAGTAATCACCGGGGCATGATCTGAATGCAGGATATTCCCCAACTTACAATCCACTAGACAGGAAAGGTTTTCCAGCTGGGTATAACAGTGGTCAATGCGAGAATATGCTTTGTGGACCGATGAGTAATGGGTGCATCCTCTAGTGTGGGGTGGAGAGACCTCCAAATATCAGCCCAACCGACCTCCTCAACAAAGCGCTTGAAGGTCTTGTGTGGAGCCAGCTGCTGCCTGTACACGGTATTGGTGGAATCCCAGTTTGAGTGTGGAGCTATGTTAAAGTCCCCGGACAGTATGGGCCACCCCCTTGTCCAGAAAATGTTTTTTAATTTTAGAGCTGGATCCAGCGGGGAGGTACAGATTTGCCAGAGTGACCTCTGCCTCATGGAGCCAGCCCCTAACTAGAATGAGCCTGCCTTCAGGATCAGATCAGGAGCCGGAGTATTGGAGTAGGGTATTATGTGAGATCAAGATTGCTACCCATCGTTTTCCTGCCCCTAGGGTAAGAGGAAGAGTACACTGTCGTATCCAAATTTAGCAGGCTTACCATGTTCATGCTTAATCAAGTGAGTCTCCTGTATGAATAGAATTTCTGAGTGGATTTTTTTAAGGTGGGACATCACAAGTGAACGCTTGAAGGGGCTTGTCAAGCCATTCACGTTTAGGGAGTACATCTACGTATGCTGCACCATCATGTCCCTTTAATAAGTCTCTGCTCCAACCCTCCCTTGCTTCCAGGATGAGCCTTTCTCAATGCAAACCACCTTGTTTGTGTTCTGCTAAGTGTTATTGACCATTTTTTTTACTTGTAAACCAGATGAAACATCTTGAACTGGGGGAAAAACTCTGTGCTGCTATTTTCAGCCTAACAACTGTTGTAGAGGTTGCCAACTGGGCTTTCTCCACCAAAACAAAATTTGTGTGGGCTTCCATGTCCAGGCCCCTATTAGGGGGTTGGACAGCCTGGCATTTGCTTGGCCTAGGGGGAAGGGATCCTGCGAGGATCCTATAGACGCATTTTTCTACGTCTAGTGGAAAGAGGGAAGTTGTGGGACATCATGAGATGTCTCAGCCATTATCAGTTGTAGCACTTCCAGAAATTCACATCTCCCATTCTGCTCTTGTCTTTTGTCTATCGGGGAGGGAGAGGATGGGGGCTGGGAGTCAGCCCTCAGGGACACAGTGATCCAACGGCAGAGATTAGTGACAGATCGACACCTCTGTAACAGGGGGATCCAACTCCACTGTCTTCTCAGGAACAGAGAGGAAGTTTGGGGGGGGTCCACAGTCCCGGAGCTACGTCAGTTATAGGTTCTTTACACCATTGAGCAGACCAACATTAAACAGTTGAATACAGTTTGAGCTAAAATTTAATTCACGTGCATATTAGTGCAACCAGTATCTCTGATACCACCCCCAACAAACCACCCAAGATCACCTGTCAGGGCAAATAGCACCTATTTGATGCATTTCTCTCTTTTGACTGTGCACCATTGTGAGTGGGGATGCACCAAGGTGCTACTGAGTGAACAGGGAAAACTATCCCAGCCTCCCTCTATAGCTGTGTGCTTAAGTTGCACATCAAACCCCACCCCTCCTGTTCTGGAGTGCAGAGGAGCAGGAAGGCGTCCTAGGACGATAACCTCCTGGACTCTCCAAAACTCCAAAGGCTCCTCCCACTACTTAAACTGATAAGGGGCTAGTTCACCCATACAGGGTTCCAGGGGACTCCACCGGAGCTTTGGGTAATGCCCTAATGTGGGGCTGTTTTGTTTCAAATGCATATTATAACCAGGGGAGTCCCCCACATCCACCCAAGGCCTCCAAACATGAAGGGGTTAATATCTATAGCTAATACCCCAACATTGCCATTACAAATTCCAGTGTCAGTTTGAGAGTAGTCTGTAAGGCATTGAATAGTTGTGTGGATCCCCTTGGAGCAGGGTACAGTAGTGCTCACAGCTTGTTGTTCAGTAGTCCTCCCACTCTGGAGTCTCCCGAAGAAACTGTAGATCAAACCCTTGGGGCAACTCACACTGTCCAATTTTTTCAACTGGGAGCAGTTAATGGAAGGTCCTTGCTAAGCACAGCCTAGTTTGTGATGGCTAGTTGCTTCAGTGCGGAGCCTGAGGGGGGTCTGGGTACAACACGGGAGATGAGTTTCCTTTCCTTTTCACTGTAAGTGGACCAGAGAGCCACTTCAACTCAGCAATGTTTCTTTGCCATCTGGTCCCGAAAGGGACCATGATCGCATGGGGATTTCATCAAGGGACTGTGCTGGTTAGGGCGATGAACCGCAGGGTAGGACATGTCTTCCTACACATCAGTAGGCCCACTCCATAGGCATAGCTTGCACAGTCCCTACGTGATCCATTGTTGAATCAAACTGGGAGTGATGTAAGGTAGGCCTCTGAGGATTTTATTTAAATACAAAATACTGGAGACATGCAAATATTCTGGGCACATCACTCTTAGTATAAAAGGGGTGGGAAGGACAAGGTACCGCCCGCCAGGCCCGCCTAGTCCCATGGGACAGCAATCGAGGGAAAAACTGTCGCCCCAAGGGAGAGTCCCAGTCCACTCCCTTCCATCGGTTAATCTGGCTGGGAAATGTATTGGGAGATTACTGATTACCCAGCCTAAAATGAGGGGAGTGCACTGGATTTACCTCTGGTAAAATCAACATAGTGTTTTTCAGGTGTTCTCAGAGGGGGGGCCTGGGTCAAAGTCTGGTGCTGAGTTGTCTTGTCACAGAGAGAGGCCACAATCTTCTGCAGGTCTGCTTCTCCCTGCTGCCTTCTTTGTTGTTTGTGGGTGTTGCTTTGCCACAGTCTTCGGGATAGCTTAGCGGCCAACGAAGCTGTACCCTTGGGATTAGGGGCCTGCATCTGGGGGACTGCTATCTTCTGTAAGTTCAGGTCTGATGAGGCCGCCTCTGCTGACTCATAGGTTTTAGTGCCATCTGGGAAAAACACCACCAATTTAGAAGGGTAAGGGGTGCGGAATCTGATATTTTGTTGTTTTAATGCTTCTAGAGCTGGTGCGTAGGCATGTCTTCGAGCAGCGATTGCTGGAGGGTAATCGTCAAAGTAAATCCTCGCTGTTTTGTGCAGGATTGTCCCTTTTTGCCAGGTTTTATGCAGTACATGCTCCTTCTTCTGATGTCTAAGGAACTTTACTACGATTGATCATGGTCTTGCGTTTGACTGCTGGAGTTTTGGGCCTACGGTCCAATTTGCCTATTCCTTCTCCAAGGTGTAGTTGGGAGGGATTTCCAGCTCTGCTTTTAGGAATCGCTGCAAGAACTTAATCATATCAGCTCCCTCTTCACCTTCTGGTATTCCTGTTATTCGTCAATTGTTGTGGCGATTAGGAGCCTCTGCATCCTCAGCCCTTTCCTGCAAAGTTTCAACAGCTTGGTGAAGTTGCACCATGGCCCTCTCGGCAGAATCTAGCCAGGTGTCTGTACTGGTGAGATGGTCCTCCATAGACTCCTGGTGCTTTGTGAGCTTATCGATGTCGGTTCTTATGGCTGTCATGGTGAGTTGCATCTCATTTCTAAAATCACAAAGCTCTTTCAGGATTAGTACTACTTGTTTCTCCAATGTTCCGCCTCCCCTATTGCTGGGTCTGGGAGGCCTGCTTCAACTCGAGGAGCAGGAGTCCTCACTGTCGGAGTGAAATTGGTCTCTATCCACAGATTCCTCCGGGGTTGCGTGGCAGCTGCCCCTCCGTCTGGGCATTTTACTGTGCTGTTAATGCCAAAAATTGGAATTCTGAGCAGAAGTTAGGAGTTTTAAAAGCAGTAGTAGTGACAGCTAAGATAGTGTTGAGGTTTCACGCTGCTTCTAGTCTCGTGACATCACCGGAAATCCTCGGGAGGAGCCACCTTGAAGACTTTCTGGCAAGCTCTTAAAGGGAAAGGACACTGCCAGAAGTGTGGATGAACATCATATACTACTCCTAGAACTACTGTTACAGATGAGTAACCTGTTTATTCAAACCCCAGGAATCCCTCAGTATGCTTAAGCTAATGCAGTCAGCCTCCTGTGTTGAACTGCTTGGAGAGAATGGAATGTATGTAAATGATGGAACTCTCATTAGCTTGTGCCAATAACTGCTGTCTCTAGTAACTGCTGTGTTTTGATAACACTCAGATTAATTTCTCTGCCTACTAGTTTGGATGCCTTGGAGAGCTTTCCTTAACTTTCTTCTAATGTTATTGCTTTTTGTGTGGTAACATTTTTATTTGTCAATTGCTGCACCTATTCAGGTTAGTTAGTTTAGTTTTAGTTGGTTTTTGGTATATTTTTTGGTTCTTCAGTCGTTCCAGGGAACTGCTGTTCCTGGTGTTCGTTTCTTTTTGCCACAAAAATGATTTACTTGTTAGCATTCTGGTTCCTTGCTAGAAACTGTAGCGCTATCTTTATTTTAACTTTTGGTGTTTGTTAGCCACTCCTTTCCCGTCAGGAGCCGAGCGCTTTCATCGGTTCCCTGCGTTTAAATTTCTCTTAGGGAACCAATCGCTTTTTGGTATTTTACATTGTATTGTATTCGGTCGAAGAAACAATTAATTTTTCTTCTGGTATATTTTTCTGTTGTGCTTGATACTCATGTCAGAGACACCTAGGCAGAAAAAAAGACTGGACCTACTGGGTTTAAAAATTGTATAAACTGTGGACAAATTGTGGTCAAAGCTGACAGGCACAATTTGTGCATTGTGTGTTTGGGAACTAGTCACTTCATTTGCTAACTGACATTTGTTCAGAGCTTACCTATCTGGAAAGTCTCAGTCAAAGTTGTTGATTCTGTCCCCCCCCTCCACCCTAGCTCCCTATTAATACTGGTGTGCCAAAAGGATCAGTCCTAGGCCCCATGCTTTTTTCTGTCTTACTAAATGAACTTCCTATGGTATGCACATCATCCTCTATCCATATGTATGCAGACACTGCCCTGTTTACTTCAGGTCAGTCTCCCACTGATGTAACTACCAGACGTCAAGTTGACTTTGATCAAGTTCAGCACTGATTTAGATCACATCAGCTCTTCGTAAATGCCAAGAAAACAGTCTCCATGATCTTTGGCACTAGGCAGAGACTCTATAGGCTCGTCTCCCTACCCCGCTTCCACATCCTTGATGGGACTATACTAGAGGATGCCTCCTCTTTTCATTACCTTGATGTCTGGCTAGACCAGCACCTTAACTTTTCTGTTCATGTTCATACCATCCTGAAAAAATTGCGCCCCAATCTAGGTGCCTTGTACAGGAACTGCAGCTGTCTTTCCCTACCGGTAAGGCGTGAACTTGTGCAGAAAATTATACTCCCTATTTTTGACTCCTGCGATGTAGTCTACAGTGCCACTCCCAAGTCCTTTCTAACCATATGGGACACCCTCTTCAACTCCTTCTGTCGCTTTGCCCTGGACTTTCCTCTTCTCACTCATCACTGTGTCTTATATCGTTCTCTAGCCATTTCTTCACTTGACAACCAGTGCCTCTCTCACTGCACTAAATTCATTTCCAAATATTGGTTTGTCTCTCTCCCACCCTATCTTGCAGCCTGTATTAGCTTTCCTCACCACCCACCCACCCCTTCAGATCCCAGGACACCCATTCCCTTGCCGTACCACACTGATTAACTTCTGCAGGCCAACCTGCATTTTCATACTAATTCCCTAAACTCTGGAACCAACTGCCTCCTCAAATTAGACACTCATCGAGTCTTCACTCCCTCCCTCCCTCTCTCCATCCCTGCAAAACTTCCTCTCTCTCAACTGCTCCTGCTTCTAGTTTGCTCTGCCCTTCAGTTCCTCTCATTCAGTTCATCCACTGTACGACTAGCCACATCCTTTCCCTCTTCCTCTTCCACCATCCTACTTGACTGTGTATCTTTCTCTGCTATAGCACTTAACTTTTGCCTACTCTTCTACATTGTATATTATTTGTTTTATTTTTGCCTACTCTATTCTTGTACTTATTATATTTGTTGTCCAAGATTATATTGTATAATTTATTTATTGGAGTTTCAGATAAACACCTTTGAGCAAACAGGGCTCTTTTACAAATGTTCTACGTCATGGAAACTGGACCAGTTAAGACAAGACAGGCAAATTAATAACAGATAAACTTTACAGTATGGTTTCAGTACAGGAGCCGCCAAAGGCTTTGTCAAGGATCAAATGAGAAATTAAGGATGCAATTGAACACACCACCAGTCATTGTACACAGTATGCCTGGGGCAGTTACATGTGAGGTAGTGCTCTTACAAGTGCTAAAAGAAGGGCAGAGATAGCTTAAGGTATGGACTTAGCAGGAAATAAACAAAGTTCAGCAGTGGGATGGAGGGAAAAGGGGTAAGGCGGTGAGGGGGCAAAGGATTAGGTGTGAGGTAGAGCAGGGGGAGGTGATAGGATGGGTGGAGGAGAAAGGAGAGGGAAATAGGGCAGGAAAAAAGGGGAGAGAGAGAAATAAGAACTAGAAGAGGGCAGGGAGATTTGGTGGGAGGAGGAGGAGCACAAGGAGTGAAGGGAAGCAGAGGTGGAATGATACAGGGGGGCAAGGGAGTGGCTAGGAATGGCTGGCGAGGAATATGGGAAAGAGATGTAAATATATCGCTGTTATGAACTGTTACATTGTTGCTCCTCCTGTACGCCCAGGACGCACCAGGAGATGAGCAATTGTTTTTGCTCAGTATGCTTTTCCTGGTGGAACTTTTCAGTAAATAAATAAAACATTTGTAAAACCTTTTACCCTAAAACTTTGAAAAAGAGGGCAAAAAAACTGGAAGAAATGGCCACCTAAGCCCACTGAAGAGGCTTCCTCCTCAAAAAAAGAGGAAAACAAAAGAGCCAGTGGACCCTAAACAAACAGATAAACCTGACTCTTCAAAATCCAAGGGACCGGTGGAACCAGCTACTGACCTGGTTCCTGCAAAACGAAGCACAAAACAAAACATGTCACTGCACCTCCTACTGAAAAAGGAAAGGAGCTCTCAGCAGACTGGTAGACAGACAGACAGACAGACAGACAGACAGACAGACAGACAATACCCTAGGCTAAGGACATTGCCAATGCCTTAGAAATCTTACAGACCCTCCAGGCTGTTTATCTCTTGGTTCCCTCCTCAGTTCCATCTGTTCCTGCTTCAGCTCCCCCCACTCAGGAACTGGCATACCTATATGAAGAACCAGAGGAAGAGGAGGGGGAACCCACTGAGCCAGAAGTCTCCCCAGAGCAGGACTTCGGTTCCCCCCCGGGGACTGGAGGATTATTAGTCTGGGGAGGGGAAGCTAGAATACATAGGGGTGGGAACAAAGATGGTCAATTGGATAGTGAACTGGCTGAATGGAAGGCAGCAGAGAGTGGTGGTGGGGGGACTCTCACCACCAAGGGAAGTGACTAGCGGGGTGCCACAGGGATCGGTACTGGGACCAGTGTTTGGGATATTCATAGCCAATATCTCACACGGGGTCCAGAGTAGGATCAGTCTGTTCATGGATGATATGAAGATGGGAGCTGTGGTAGATGACATCAAAGGCTGGAAGGGACTGCAGGAGGACCTGAACAAACTGTAGGCATGGTCAGTAACATGGCAGCTGGGGTTCAATGCCAAGAAGTGCAAGGTACTGCACTTCAGAGCTAGAAACCGGGGAGGAGCTAACAGCTGGGAGGGGGACAGCTGGAAAGTAACGCAGAGGAAAAGGATCTGGGGGTGATTATAATGGGCAGCATGAACAACTCTGCTCAGTGCAGGAAGGTGGCGGGAAAGGCCAGTATGATGCTAGGGTGTATAGCGAGGGGAATCTCCTCCAGGAATAGGGAGGTGATCCTTCCCCTGTACAGGTCTCTCATCAGGCCTCACCTAGAGTACCTTGTGCAGTGCTGGCGCCCATTCCTGAAGAAGAACATCAAGCTGTTGGAGGGGGTGCAACGTAGGGCAACAAAGATGATCCAGGGATTTGAGGGAAAGTCCTATGAGGAGAGATTAGCCAAGCTGAACATGTACTCCCTGGAAGAGGAGAAGAGGGACAGAGGGGGTATGACTGAAACATTTAAATATCTCAAGGGGATAAATAAGGTTAATACAGAAGGGATTTTCCAGCTTAGAAGAGGGAGGGATATGAGAGGGCATCAGTTGAGGTTGGAAGATTCAGGAGGGAAATCAGGAGACATTTTTTCACCAAAAGTGTGGTGGACAGGTGGAGTGGTCTGCCCGAGGGGGTGGTGTCCTGTAGAATGGTGGGTGGCTTTAAGAGGGGTTGGAAGAAGGCTGGGGGGTTATGGTGAAGGAGGGTGGGGCAGCTGCAAGTTAAGGGGCTAGATACACAATCGAGCAAACTCGATAGACTGTATTGCCTGCTACTGCTGGTGTTTTCACATGTTCGTAATTCTTTTTTTTTTATATATAGCTATTTGGTTCCTGTTGCCTCCTCCTGCCAACTGGTGCTGGGGACGCATATGCTTTTTTTGTAGGTTTTCTCCCTTGGCCCCCGGGCTCCCGACATACGGCTATGCGAGCATATGCAGGCACGCTTTGCACCCTGTGGCACCAGCTCAGCCCCTTCCACCTCCTATTACTTTGCTACCCCCTTTCCACCTGCGCTACCCACCAGACCTCCACCCGGTAGGAGTGGAACTACGGGGGCGCCAACCCACCCCCACCTCCCTCAGGAGAGGAGAGCTGCCCACCAGTATACTCAATGCTGCTCTGCCCCCACACCAGCACGCCAATGACTCGAGGTCATTCCCAAACCCAGGTCACTAGCGTAGCGCGAGGTAAGGCGTCCAGCACCTCAACCCTCTACGCCACCAGAATGGCTCTGTTCATAAATCTTTTGTGAGATAAAGGGTTGATACCCTTAATCTCTTTATCCAGGAAACGGTGGAGGATGAGAAAGAAGTGGACTTCTTGGATACGATGGGTCTCATACCCACTAAGACACTCTTATTATTAATCCATAAGTCCCTGAAGAAAGCTATGTTAAAAATTCTGCAGAACTCCAATTCTGTTCCAGGGTAGTCAGAAAAGTATCAGCTAGATAAATCAAATGCTGATTTTCTTTTTACGCACCCAGGCCCCGAGGGGATGGTACAGGCTGCTGCATGTGATAAAGCTAGGGTACCTTTGGCTTCCCACCCTCTTGATAAGGATTCCAGGAAGATTGATGCCATGGGAAAAAGGGGTACCTGGTAGCTTCCCACCTTGTCAGACAGGCCAGTTATATGACCTAGGCAGCCCAGTACTAGAAAGCCCTTTGGTATACTGTACTTGCCATGACGGATAAGATCTCTGGGGAGGAGGCAGTGGACCTGGTTGAGACAGCCAGAACAGCCCTGGATGCCACAAAATACCAGTTTTGTATGGCTGTGGACATCAGTGATACTGCTGCCAGGCTTATGGCCCTCACTGTATCTATGAGGTAGTTTGCATGGCTCAGGGATACAAACCTGTCCCAAGATAACCAGGCTAAGGCCATGGATTTCTCCTCAGTGAACAGCTCTATTTCGGGACAAGATAGAGGCCTACATGAAAAAAGTGTAAGAGTACAAAACCCTTTACAGAAGTAATTATGCCAGAGACGGACCTTCCACTTCCTACAGATCCCAGTTTATGGGAGGCAGGGGTAGGGGATCCTACTCCAGGCCTTCTTTTCCAGGCCCAAGCACTGCCAGACTACCAGCAGAACAGGGGGTACTTTAGCGGCAGAGGCAGAAGGACCATAAGAAGGTGTAGAATGGTAATAGCGAGCACTGGGCAGGTGGTACAGCTCGAAATCATTTACCTCAATGCAGAATGGTCGAGAGCACTCACCCCTCTTAAAGGTGACAAAAATAGGCTGTTTCTTCATGAAAAGTCCTTTTATTCAGCCAGGTTTACCACATCACACAAAACAGTTTATAGTAAGCCTGAAGTCCGGTGGTGGCAAAGCCCCCAGTGCTGGAGTGAAATGTAAGGAGGTGGTGGTATGCCACCACCAGACTTACTGTTTTGTGTAATGTGGTGAACCCGGCTGAATAAAAGGACTTTCCATGAACAAACATCCTGTTTTGTCTCCTTTAAGAGGGGTGAGTGCTCTCGACCATTCTGCATTGACCGTGAGAAGGTCCGAACCAGCACCTCAGGCCAAGGCTCAGCTGAAGCAGAATCACTGATGTGCTTGCACAGGTCATCTCCTCCTTACCAGTAGGTGACCTGCTAGCTCACTTCCTCAACGTATGGCATACCATCACCACAGACAAATGGGTCTTAAGGTAGTGAACCAGTGCCTGTCCCTAAGTTTCAAAACACTCCCCAAGCTGAGAAGCAGAATTTTCACTCCAGCAATCCCAGCAGAAAGGACTTCACTGGAGTCAGAAGTAGCCAACCTTCTGCTCATCAGAGCAGTAGAGCCTGTCCCTTTGTCTCAGTGGGGCAAAGGCTTCTATTCTGGGTATTTCCTCACCCACAAGAATGGTGACTGGTGACCCACCCTGGATCTCAGACTCCTGAACAAGCATTTGTTAAAACCAAAGTTCAAAATGGTCACTTTTGCTATGATAATCCTAACTCTCCGGCAGGGGGACTGGCTGGAATCCTTGTATCTCAAGGATGCCTATTTTCACGTCCCAGTCCGACCCAGCCACAGAATGTACCTAAGGTTCAGACTTCCTTAGGCCACTACCAGTTTGCAGCCATGCCCTTTGGCCTAACTTCGGCCTCCAGGGCATTCACAAAGTGCCTAGTCGCAGTGGTTGCTCACTTGAGAAGGCAAGGGGTCAGAGTATTCCCGTACCTAGATGACTGTCTGGTCATAGGACAGTCCCCTCTCAGCACACCAAAGACTCCCTTGCTCTCGCTCAGAGCACTTTGGAGTCTCTGGGATTCCTGATAAATGCCCAGATAACTCAAGTGGAACCTGTACAGGTCCTAGACTTCATAGTGGTAGAATTGGATACTGCAAGGAAGGGCTTTCCTTTCCTAGGACAGGGTAACAGTAACCAGTATCCTGGAACTGGCAGGATCCTTCAAGCTAAACAGACCCAGGCCAGCAAGGCACTTCATGCAGATATTGGGCCACATGGCAACAGCCACAGCTGTGGTGCCAGGCTCAAGGTTTCAGATGAAAGACATCCAGTTCCAAGAGCTCACTGGTCTCAAAAGAGGAATCCTTTGCCCAAGTTGGTGTCTGTCACTGAAACCCTACTACAGGCCCTGCAGTGGTGGTTGGACAGAGAGAACTTCAGAGAGATAACTCCTTTCAGAAGGAAAATCCATCAGTGGTGCTTACCACAGATGCCTCTCTCTTAGGATGGGGCACACATGCTCGACTTCACGCCAGCAGTACATGGTGTCTCCCCCCCCCAGGAATCACTTCTGCACAGTTTATCTGGCTCTTCAGTCATTTGCACCTCCGCTTAAGGGCAAGGTAGTGTAGGTCAGAACAGACACTACCACCATGTATTACATCAACAAACAGGCACCAGGTCACCCTTACTGTACACTGAGGCCATGAAGGTATGGAACCTGGCCTACTCCATGCAAGTGTCTGTCTGTCTGCCATCCACCTACCAGGAAAGGACATTCTGGCAGACTCCCTCAGCAGAATCAACCAGAACCAACACAAGTGGTCCCTGAACACACAGGTGCTGCAATCAATGTTCAGAAGGTGGGGCACACCAGAGATGGATCTCTTCGCATCCACAATCATCAGCTGCCACAGTTCTGTTGCAGACTTTCAGCCAAAGGGACTGCACCAGTGGATGCCCTATCATTGGACTGGTCAGGTAGACTCCTTTATGCCTTTCCTCCTTTTCTCTGTTGCTCAGAGATCTGATAAAACTCGGGTCACAATCAGCAACAATGATTCTAGTGGCACCAGATTGGGCAAGATAGCCTTGGTATTCCTTCCTGCTAGCTCTATCAGTGTTGCAGTCAATTCACCTTCCTCAGAGGCACAGTCTCCTGAGATTCTTACAGGGCAGGATTCTGTACCTCAGTCTCAAGTCTCTTCACCTAAAAGTTTGGCTCTTGAAGACTTAGAATTTGCCAGTTTGCACCTCTCTGAAGATATCCTGAATGTCCTCAGGGGTTCTTGGAAACCCTCAGCCAGGAAACCTTATGCTTCCAAATGGAAGTTTTTTTTTTTTTTTTATACAGCTGTTTGCTCCTCGTGGCCACCTACTCCTTCATCGTGCCCCTCCCAGGGAGCCATTGCAAACAGTAACAGAGAGACTTACATTTTGTAATTTTTCTTCCCTCTCCCCCAGAAGCACCTGTGCTCAGCAAGCATGCACATGCTCCCTGAAGCAAGTGCTTCCTCCACCCTCCCTACGTTGGTCCTTGATTCTGCTCTGACAACCGACCTCCACCAGGTGTCAGCTGAGAGCTAGGGGCCGATTGTTCCTGATCCAGGAGTTGAGAGCAGCCCATCGACCACTACAGTCAGTGTCCCAGCCCTTCCCCCAGCCAGCCCCTGGTGAACCAAGCTTGCTTCTTAACTCAGGTTGCCAGCATGGTGTGAAGTGTGGCATCCAGGACCTCAACCCTCAGCACCACAGGGTCAGCTAAATGGAAAATGTTTTCTATCTGGTGTGAACACAGTAGTATCAGTCCCTCTAGGGCAGGATTATCTGTCCTTTTGGACTATCTGACCCATTTGTATTCCCTGTGCCTTAGGCCTTCTACCTTGAAGGTACATCTAGCTGCAATCTCTGCATATATTTCAAGTGGTAAGGACAGATCTGTGGTGTCTCACCCTGTTTTCAGGAAGTTTTTTTAAAGGTCTCCTTCACCTTCACCTTCACCCTTTCCTTAGGGAGCCAGTTCCTGCTTGGGACTTGAACATTTGTATTGCCAGATCCATGGAGCCTCCCTTTGAGCCTGTGGCAACTGTAGACTTGAAGTATGTTACCTGAAAGACTGTTTTCCTGGTGGCCATTACTTTGGCTAGGCAAGTGAGTGATCTATAGGCCCTGTGCACAGATCTGAACTACATTTCCTTCCACAGGGGCAAAGTGGTGCTCAGAACAAAAAGGAAATTCCTTCCTAAGGTGGTTTCAGATTTTCATCTGAACCAGTCCATCACACTGCCAGTCTTTTCACTGCCAACTCCAGCTCAGATGAGCAGAAATTGCATAGCCTGGATGTCAGAAGGGTAGTCAGCCACTACCTTGACAGGACTAAAGCCTCCAGGCCAGAGTATACCCAATTGTTCCTCACTCATGGGGAAGTGCATAAGGGTAAACCAGCTTCCACGAGAACTATTGCATGCTGGATAGTGGCCTTAATACAGTTCTGTTACAGCAAAGTTGGTAAGCAGGCCTCCTGGGCCTCAGGGCACATTCTACCAGGGATAAGGCTGCATCAGTAGCTGCAGCAAAGGATATCCCTTTACTGGAAATTTGCAGAGCAGCTACAAGGAAAACTGTTCACACTTTCACCAAGCACTACTGCTTGGACATACAGTCCAGAAGTGATGCCAAATTTGGCACAGCAGTTCTGCAGAACTTTTTCCCAAGATAGATTTTGTACCCAGCCTCCAAAGGTACTGCTTAGTAGTCTGCATTAGGGATTCCTGGGGTTTGAAGATAAAATGACTTACCATAATAATCTTGTTTGTTCCAGGGGATCCTTCAGTATGTTTAAAGCTCCCACCCTGCCTCCCCTTCCAGAACCAGGAAAAGGGATCTTGTATGCTGCATTCCTGCTGGTCACTATCTGTTGATCTTCTAGTTAATTGTTGAGCATTTAAACCAGTTGGTGCTATCTTCTTACAGGGACAATGGTTTGGGGGAATTTTTGAGGTTGGATTAATGTTGGTTAGAGGGTCCTCACCCTATCTGGCTTCGTAATGAATCTGAGAGTTATCAGAATGCAGCAGTTTCTAAGGGCAGCAGCTTGAAATTGGAACGAGCCAATGTGAGTGCCATCATTTACATACATTCCGTTCTCTCTGGGGCAGTTCAACACAACAGGCTGACTGCATTAGTTTAGGCATACTAAGGAATCCCCTGTAAGAAACAAGATTACTATGATAAGTACATTTTTCTTCCAGGTCACTCTGTGCAATCCCAGTTCAAGATTATGTTTCCTTTGGAGTCCCTAGCTCTGGGCAAGTTCACAAAGTCCAAACTTCATGGTTTTTATGGAAGACTGGAAACCATAGGCATGAGGGTGGAACTGTCCTCAGCATGATTTGACCCTATGCATTGTAAGGTAAGGGGCCCTGTATGAACAAAGGCCTGGAGCTCACCAGTTCCCCAGGCCAATAATTTCTAACTGGAAACACACCTCATAAAACCAAAGCTCCAGTGGAATCAATAAAAAATATTCAAGGAATGCCAGGGTCTGAGAGTGTAGTACTAAGTTCAGGTCCCAAGGAGAAATCAGGAGCTGACAGACGAATGGCTTCTGCTGACTGCTGTAAGAATATGGATGATGACCATGGTGGATCCCAAGAAAGTTCCCACGGTTGGTCCCCCAACATCAAACCGAAAGCAAACCCCTGCCCTGTAGGGTGCTTATTGCTAGACCTTGTTTGTAAAATCCAAAATCTATGGACCTTGGCCTTGATGGGCCTAGTATTCTGGGCTCTGGTCCAAGAGAAGACAAGCAATATTCTGCCAAAAGCTGCCAAGGGGACACCTTCCTGGAGCTCATAAAGGTGACAGCCACTTTTTTGGCAACCTCTGGTTCAGGAGACTTCTCTTGTAAGAAGTCAGGCAGCCAGCAGTATTGCCTTCAGATTGGATGCAGGAATTGTCCCTGACCAAGCAAACTGCCATGGAGTGGGAGTCGAAGAAAAAAAAAATGGTGCCTGCAGCACCAGATTTTACTGATATAAAAACCACATCCTTCTTGGCTACTCTAAGACTATTAAACTTCCTCTTGATCACTGAATCTCTTGTAGCACCCAGGGTAACAGTAGAAGTGGTGAAAGCAAATATGCACTATTGTGGACCCACTCCTGTGATACAGCAAGTACCACTTCCACCACGAGCACCAACAACTGACTAAAGGACCTCCATAGCAGAGCATTCTGCTTCGTGAATATGACCAGCTGAGAATGATTGGACCTCTATACAGCAGGTCTAACACCTCTGAGATCACTCCCCACAGGTCCTGTCATGAATGAAGGGGTTTGGACATTGTTACCCGCCAGGAAAACTGCTGTCGGGGACAGCAGATTGTTCTCCACCCAGTGAAGGGCCGTAGTCACTTCATTAAGTATGCTTGTGCTTCTTGCACCTCCGTGACTGTTGTTGAAGGCCATGGTGTTAACTGATCTCATGTGCACTGCCTGCGACCAAATTCGGTCCTTATAAAGTGTCAGTACTAGATAAACTAAACACCAGATTCAACAATACCTATGGGGAAACCTCCCCCCTAGCCCAAACGTGGCCCTCCAGTACAAGAACCGCACCACAGTGAACATCACCAAGGGCCACTACAGCCCATGTCAGGCACCCTCTATTAACTTGAAGATGCAACTCATAAAAACTTATAGAAGCCTCCACCTTAAGAAAAAACTGAAAGACAAATAGTTATAAATGCTACAAGGATAGCACTTATCCTGCTACACCTATCTGGGAACGTTCATCCTAACCCAGGGCCCTTTACTGCAGGCAATAACATGACTCAAAGCAAGGGCTGCCTGAAAATAGCCTCCATGAACATCGGAAGCCTAATGCCGAAATTCATGCAATTCCAAGCCTGGGTCCACCAACAACCAGACATTATAAGCCTAACTGAAACCTGGCTGACCCCAAAAATTATGGACTGCTCAATAGCGCACCCAGGCTACACAATTTTTAGGCTGAACAGAGCACACAAGAGAGGTGGGGGATGCCTCACATACTTTCGGGACAACATGTAGGGCTGTACACACCCCTTTTCCAGTAACTCCCCTGTGCACGAACTACTGGCCACTCAAATCTTGCTAGGGGGCCAGAAAAAGGCACTCACAGTGATCTCGGTATACATTCCCCCAGGGAAGGCTAAATTAGGACTGCCTAAAGTTAATGAACTCAAACAAATCAAAAAGAACTCTGAGGTCCTGATTACAGGGGACTTAAATGTTTATTTATTTAAGCATTTTACCAGGTAGGCATACTGAGCAGAGTACCGCTCGATTCCAGATGCGCCCTGGGGGAAGAGGGGATAGGGAGAAAAATACAGAAATACAAATAGCAAATACAAACAACTGTACAGCTAATGAAAGAAGAAGAAAAAAATACAATGGAGTAAATTTAGAATATGAACACCTACATTTAGATTGCCTTGAGGAGAAAGACAATAATGCAACCAGTATTGGAGATTTCAGTAGGACAGAAAGCAGACCACTAGCTGCTACCTGAGGGTCCTGAATGCATGGCAGTATTTGTCTGCCTGGGTTGCAAGAAAGCAACATTGTGTAGTGGTAGCGATAGGGGTCTGTGAACAGTGGGGGAATTCAAACATGCATGGGACAGACATAAGGCAATTATAGTGGGGGGTTGCAGGAAGTAGGCTGTTGGTTAACTAGAATCTGCAACTTATCCAATAGGTAGGGAAATGGGCAGACTGGGTGGGCCAAGTGGTCCTTATCTGCCATCAAAGTCAAAGTCTATTGAACATCAAGTGTGGAGCAGAGCTGCACAGTAGAAAAGGCATGATGCTAGGACCTCAGCAGTGCAAGTTGCATGAGCAAGTAGAGGAGAAGTGCATCTTGAGGAGGGAGTTGAGATGTAGGGGCTCGAGGTGTGTCTAATGATGACTGGCAAGGAGTTCCAAATCTTTGGCATCCGATATTTAAAGGCAGCCTGGCCAGTGGGGGTGGACATGTGTGGGATGTGGAGTAGCTGGGAATCAATGTTTCTGAGCAAGTAAGCTGACGCTGGGAGGGCTGCTAGGGCTGCTGCAAGGTAAGGGGGGGGAGGGTATTTGCCCAAAATTTAGCTGTGGTCCTAGCACAATGTATCAGTCTCTGATCATGGAGGGAAGGGAGGTCTAAAGACTGGTAAAGGTCACAGTGATGGGTTGAGGGGGGGCAATCTAGGGCAAAATGACAGAAGGAGTGGAAAATAGGATCGAGTCTGGCTAGGGAGGACTTGGGAGCTGCACTGGTGACCACGTACCCATAGTCCAGTACTGGGAGGATCATTTTTGGACAATTGCTGAGCATGTTGGCAGGGGGATGCAACTTTTGTGGTGGTATAAAGCACCCAGCATAGGGTGCAGTTCCTTGTGGATAGCATCGATATGCTCCAAAAAGACAAGATGCTGATCAAGCCAGACCCCAAGATATCTGAAGGACTGGCTCTGTAAAGACAGTAAGCCTTGCAAGGATCTCATTGACACCACATACTTTACCCAGCTGGTGTTAGAACCAACTCACCATAATTACAAGACTGGTAATAATACCCTCATTGACTGTGCACTGGCCAGTTGCCCGGAGCGGGTGAAGGGGGTCACTGTTTTACCGGATTCCCCGATCATCTGCCTCTGGTCTAACAAACAAGATAAAGTTGTGCCTATAATGATTGAGAGTAGAGTACTCAGGAAAGGCAAGCCTAATGACTTCAAAGCCAATCTTGCCAGAGTTGACTGGAATGTGCTGGATAAAATCCAGGACATTGATATGGTGTTAAAGTTCTTCACAGGTAGGTTTAATATCATTTGCTACACCTTCGCACCCTCAAGAAGGGGCAAAGTCTGTGGCACATGGAATAGGTGGCTCACTAGAAGCGTAATGGAGATGATGCATCATAGAGACAACCTATGGCATAAGGCTAAAGCCTCAGGAATAGCTTATGACATGCAACAGTACTGTGAAGCTAGGAACAAGTGCTCCTATGCCATCAGGGCAGCCAAGGCCAAACACTACAAAGATCAACTTGATAAAACTTGGAGTAATGGTAAAAGGTTTGGAGACAACATGAAAGAGTTGCTAGGTAAAGCTGATAAGAAAGTACCCTCTAAGCTTAGCCTTAATGGTGGCACCACGCTGGACCCTCTAACCATTGTCAACTCCTTCAATGTTGCCTTCACGGATTTGAGCTCTGTCCTCCCTCATGATTGCCTGAATGACTCAGTGGCTGTATAAGATGACACTGTCTCTCTTAACAACCACCCAAAATTCTATTTCAGGCATGTCTCAGTAAAGGACGCTAAGAAATACATAAAAAGAGTGCTTGGGAAAACAAGAATAGGTAGCGATTTAATTGACATGAGGATGGTGGGACTCATCCTTGATGAGGTAATTGTCCCAATCACAAAAAATTTTCAACAAGTCCCTCTCCTTGGGAAAATTCCCCATCCTGTGAAAGCAGGCACTAATCACACCAGTGTACAAAAATGGTGACGGAGCTTCCACGGCCAACTATAGGCCCATATCCATACTATCCCCACACTCTAAAGCACTTGAGAGAATAGTGTCAGTCCAGCTTACCGAATACCAGGCTAAATACAATCTACAGTTTCAGCAACACGGCTTCAGGAAAGGTCACAGCACCACCACTATGTTCACCAAGCCATGGATGATGAAAGCCTTGTGGGGTCCATTTCTATTGACCTAATGAAGGCGTTTAATATGGTCAACCATAAGATCCTCCTACAACTGGCAGACCTGGGCCTGTCACCAGCCTCAGTGGGCTGGTTTAGTGACTGACTAGCCGCCAGGAACCAAAGGGTAAAGATCAGAGCAGTGTTGTCTACTGCCAGAGAGGTCTCCCTAAGCGTCCCTAAGGGATCCATCCTAGGCCCTCTACTGTTTAGTCTCTTCATAAAAAACTTCCTGTATCATGCCCCAGTAGAGTCATCCTTTATGCAGATGATGCAGTAATTCTGAGCCGAAGCCCAAATATAAGTGAACTGGCAAATAAACTGCAGTCTACCTTCAACTTGTTGGAGGACTAGTTTACAAACTACAAACTTCTCAACTATAAAAAAAACAAGGTAATGTTACTAACCAGCCCCCACCTTAGGAAAAATAATCCCATGTTGATCATCACCAACAACAAGAATGCCCCACTTGAGCAGGTACAGGTATTTAAATACCTAGGTATTCACATCGAATCCTCGTAAAAGACACAGAAAATACCTCACGCCCGATGCCCTGCGACTATCAGTCATGAGTTCTGTACTGTCAGTGGCTGATTATGGCCTAGTGGTATACAGCGCAGCCTCTGACACTGCCTTAAAAAGGATCTCCACTACACTAAATAAGGCCTGCAGGCTTGTCCTAGGGGTTGACAATCAGCTGCACACATGCCTGCTGTATAATCACATAAACTGGCTCAACCTTAGGGACAGGATAAAATTCCAGACCTGCATCCTAGGCAGAAAAGCACTGCTAGCTCTTGTACCACCTTGCATCCAACAAATGTTCCAGACAACTAGTTCCAGCACAATACTTGTGGGACTGCACGCTGCGCTTTCAAGGTACATTTCAGAAGAACATCCGTTGGGCAACAGTTCTTCTCCTACAAGGCTCCGCAATGGTTGAATGATCTCCCAGTCCGTATAACTGGCTTACAGAGCCTGAGGATCTTTAAAACACAACTTAAACAGCACCTTGCCAACTTATCCACTTGCAACTGCTTCATGTAATACCTACTTCCCTATGGCAGATCCATCCCTTCACTTAGTAGCAGCACTTAGCCTCTCACCCTGGCCACCCGTACCTATAGTAACAACCCTTACAGCACTTGCCTTGTGAATCTCTAATCCCCCCATCCCATCCCTTCGTGTACCTGAGGACCCCCGCAGTCCAGCTTTGTGCCTCACCACCTATGCCTGTGAAGCTGCTCCTCCCACTACCCTCTCCCTCCAATTCACCCCACTTTTGCCTGGACACTTACCATTCCATCATACTACTGACTTCCCTTCCCCTTCCCCCATCCCACTTAGCTTTATCACTAACTAAGCTCTGACACAGCCTTCCTCTGGTAGTACAGGGTTTCTCTTTCCATCTCTATAATCTTTTCTATTCTTTCCCATTCTCCTTTAATTAAGATCATTTAGTAGTCTGAGTTCTATACATATTATGTCTCTGCTCTTTACACTAGAATGTATAAACAACTCTAGAATCTGTAACTGAGTGAAATTATTGTTTAGAATCTTGCCAAGTGACCTTGTAGTTGATTCTTGTAACATTGCCATTTTCCTGCATTGTATGTCCTGTCTAGACGTGGAACCTATGTAAACGAGCTTCCAGCTCAAAGAATGTTTCCGAATCAGTAAACTTGAAACTTGAACCACTGCCCTTGTTTCCAAAAACACTACCTTAAAAAAAACAACCTGTGGGCTCTCGACTGTCTTGACTGGAATCTGGGCTAGACATGCCCCCAGCTCAATGGACTGGTTCCAAGAAGGCACTGAGGGGAATCCCTCTGACAAGTCTTAGAGGTTTTCCCACCATAGGACTGACTGCAACACTGACCTGGATACTGAAATAGGACCTGCTAGTCCTCTGATACTGGGAACCTGACTAGCAGCATCCTGTGTTGGAGAGATCTCCTCAGAAATCTGGCCCTGGCTGGTACCAATTTTATAGCTGCAGACATCAGTCCCAGAAAGTGGAAGTCTGTTGGCAGAACCAACTGATTGGGATCTCCATCACCAAGTCTCCTGAGCTAGGTTTTCCTTCCTGGTTGTGGAAGGGGAGAACCCTCTGCCTGGCTAATACACCGCTCCCAGGTGCTCCAACCCTGTGACGGTGTTGAGTGGGACTTCTTCCTAGCAACTGTCCAGTCATACAACCTGAACGCCCAGTGTCCTAGTCCCCGATTGCCATGCCATCTACATCAATGGAACTCTGAGCTCCGAACAGAGAGTGACTCCCTTGAATTGCTAATCTTCAGAATTTCTCATGCAACTGTTGGACAGACTAGTGTACTCTAAATTGATGAATGCTAAAGTCCCTGGACTGCTCAGATAATATGCTTCAGGTACTGTACCTCTGTCTTGAATGTCATGAGTCAGACTGATTTGCTTTACTGCTTCAAGTCTAGTGTATGCAAGAAACCCCTTGACTTCTTGAGTACCATGCAATTGCAAACGAATAGGGGCCCCAGTCTCTCCTCACTGAGGGAACCTGTGCTGATTGCCTTTATCTGGATCAGGTGATCCAAGTGTAGCTTACTTGAGCACTGTTTCTCAACTGGGTCCATCACTGGGAAATTCGGTAGCCTTCCACTAAGGTAAAAGTTTAGGAAGAGAGATGCATTCGCGTACCTCCACTGCGAGGACTCTCCTTTCCTTCCTGCACTACACACACACACACACACACACACACACACACACACACACACACACACGCAGTTCCTTGATGCTGAGCTAGATTTTGGTTGCGCCTTAGGTACTGACAAGTGTTCTTCCTAGTCCAAATGCCATTCAGCTCCAAGCTGAAAGGTAACACCCTTTTAAGCGACATACTGTACTGTTAAATTTTTAGACCCCTGATCTGTGGTTCAGTGTTACAGCCACATCCTGCAAGGCTGTCTGACAGAGAAGGCTGAAAAAGTCGACCTCCACAAACTGTGCGTGGCTGCAACATCCAGACAATAGTAGACCAACAGAATGAGCAGTAAAACATTCATCCCCTCTGGCTCTGGTAGGACAAACCTACTTATGTTAATGATCCAGTGCAAAAATGTCATGGAAAAACAGAAGAGGCATACAGCATTTGTAGATTGATACCAGGCAAGGAAAAAACTCATCTGCATGTCATGTCCTTTTTTTTTTTTTTATAAGGTAAGGGGATGTGCTTTTCACTGCATCACAGCCTTTTATCACCAGGGAATCTCTAATTTATTAAAAAAGACAAATGGTTAGCCCTAAGCTTCTGTGGCTTGCACCAGTCCGCCTCAGCCCATTCCCTCACTGGAGCCTGGTGTACTCGGCCCTCAGCATTGACGCAGCCCTCTCCAGCTTCCTGCATACATTCCTGCCTGCAAGCAACAACTTCGCGCCCTTCATCCTCCCCCGCCTCTACCCCAGATGACCTCAACCTCCTCTCAAGTGGCTCTTGTGTCTACTGCCTCCTAAGCACTTACTTTATTACGTTTCTCAGTGTGTGCACTCTATAAATGTAACTTTATATTTCTTACCCCAGGAGTCCTTTAGCATCAGTAACTTTAGCAGTTAGCTGGCTATGTGCAACTGCCCCGGAGGTATGCCTTTAAGAGAATTTTATTTAAATGAGCTTCAGGCATTAGCCAATCAAAAAACAGGAGGAGGAGGAGGAGTAATCTGAGTGAGAGCTGCCTGAAGGCTTCAGAATTTTTTCTCCACTCGGCTGAGCAACATTGCCAACTTTCCTTGTTGACAGCCTCCTAGCGTGTATCTGGATAAAGTTTTCATCATAAATCTATTCCTATAGTGTGCCAAGTGAAAGTTTTACATTTTTGTTAGCAACGCACTCATTTTCTATTTTTAGCGTAACCACGCTATTTTGACTTCTTTTTTTATTGCGACTGTTCATTTTCTATATTATTTTTACTGCTGGTGCTTAATTTTGACGGTTCTTTACTAATGCAATTCATGAAGGAACCGTTGAATTCTGTACTTTTTCCTTACTTTTTATCTCAGACCTCGCAGGTTTTATTGCGAGGCAACCAATTGGATTCAAATGTTTGACAGTTGCTTGACTAGATTAAATCCCCTACATAAAACTGGACCCAAGTTCATCTGTCACAGGACTGGCCGGTGGCATCACAGCAGAAACCTGTGCGCAGTTGACTGGTGTAACTGGGTTTCTATTAGATTGGCACTGGATTTATTTATTTAATTTAAATTTTGGTAACCGGCTAGGCCCTCTGGAACATTGATGGTCCCTTTTTCAAGGCTTACACAGAGTACAGGAAACATCCATCACAGCATGTAGTACACCAAAGAATCTTACAACAGTGGTGCAGACATTTTTGTTAGAATCAGACAGTTGACATTTGTCAGCATTGATAAGTGCAAGGACCAGTGCTGTTTCCTACTTTCAAACCCTATCTCCTTATTGATTGTGTTCTTGAGCAGGTGTCCTCCTTAATTGGGTCCCATGGGGAGACCTCAATTGACGTAACAGCACAGGGGCCCAGAGCCAAGGTGTGATTTTAGTGCTTTCTTGTAACCTTTGTGAGAGGTGCTATCCTGTAACTCTCTCGGTAGATTGTTCCAGAGTTTGGGTAGGGCTACCCTGGCCGGCCTCTGACCAAGTGATGATTTGGCTCTAGGTATTTTGAGTAGTGTCCTATCAGCAGACCTGAGCTCCCTCCTGTTTGTCTTAGGGGCAAACAGGTCTCGCAGACCTGGGGGGGCTCGGTTTGTTGAAGCCTAAAAGCCAGGCACAGGGAGGGATATGCTAATCTAGCTTCAAGGAATGGCCATTCTAAGGTCTGGAGCACCTTGCAGGGGTGCTCCATGCGATGTGCCCCAGCAGTAAACCACCTGACCCTATGATAGCGTGTGCTCAGCTGCTGTCTTTTTGTTGTCCTCAGAGTCTGGAGCAATGTCGCTCTGTAGAACAGAGTGGGTAGTATTGTCCCGTTACCGACCGCTATTCTAGTTTCTTTGTTCAGAAAGGGGTGAAGCCTGTAGAGAAGGCCCAGTTTTTGGTTAACTACCTTTGTGAGGTGATCCATATGCTACTTGAAGGAGACCTCTTGGTCCAGGTGCATTCCTAAGTATTTGATACTGTCTACTACTTCGATCCCTGTTCCATTTACGGTGGAGAGGGATGGGGGTTTGATCTCTTTGGGCCAAGTGTTTTTAGGACAAAGAGCATGGCTTTTTTCTTTTTGTTGTTCAAGACCAGGCTGTTTACCTGACACCATGCTTCAAGGGTTGTGAAGTCTTTATACAGCTTCAGGTTTAAGGACACCGTGTCCTTCCCTGTTCTGTACAGCACTGCGTCATCTACATATAGCAGGACTTTACTCCTTCCTCAGTGTAGGGGCAGGGTGTTTATGAACAGGGAGAATAGTAGAGGGCCTAAAATAGACCCCTGTGGAACTCCCTCGGTTACTGGGTGCTGATCTGATCTAGCTCCCTTCCACTGGGCCATTTGTGTCCTGCCATGAAGGTAGTCAGTGAACCACTTTTGGGCTAGTGCATCAAGACCCAGTCCCCTAAGTTGTCCTAGAAGTAACTGGTGATCGACTAGATCAGAAGCCTTGGTTAGGTCAATGAAAACTGCCCCCAGCATTTTGTTCTGATCTTGTACACATTAGTGGTGAAGCTTATCAGGGCCGTTTCTGTACCATGTCTTTTTCTAAAGCCATGCTGTTGGTCTACCTGCAGGTTGTGCATTTCCAGGTAGTTATTAACCTGTTGGTAGACCACCTTCTCCAACAGCTTGCTTAGGGTGCAGAGAATAGAGATTGGTCTGAAATCTTCCATGTCTTCTTGAGGCCCACTTTTCAGGATTGGGGTAACCAGTGCAACCTTCCAAAGGGCAGGTATTTTCTCTTTTGTCTGGGACCTGTTGAATAGTTAGGTTATAGATCCTGCAATGATGGGGGCTCCAGTTTTCAGCAGCTTGGGCTCAACATTGTCGTGTCCCGCAGCACCTTCTGATTTCAGGCTCCAAAGCAATTTTAGGACTTCCCCTGCTGAGACCAGTTTAAGGTGAAATTTTGGGCCTTGAGAAGGGTTCACTGGGTTCATTTGGCTTCCCTGATCTAGGCTGGGATTGCTAGTCCTGAACCTCTGCAGATCCAAAAATAAGTCATTGGCCATGTCTTTAGGGGTGGAGAGAGGTGTCCCATTTGTTTATATTATTCCAGTCCCCTTCCTCTTCTTCCCCTCAAGTAGTGAGTTTATGTGCCCCCAGAACTTCTTTGGACTGGAAAAGTTCCTGTTGCTCACTATTGTCTTTCCCAGGAGGAACAGGAGCATAATTCTTGACAGAGTTTCTTCTTAGCTACTTCACAGCAGCTTGAGTTTCCTTTATTCATATTTACAGTTTTTAGATTTGTGAGGGACTTGGGCAGCCCCCTTGGAAGCTACGTTTACTGGCTGAGAACTGAAGGCTTCATCAGCCCCCTGCTTACACATTTATTGTTACTACTCTTAATGGCCCCTAAAGGATAGATCCCAGTACTACAAAAAACATATAAGGGGATTTTAAAGTAGACAGAGTTTTAACTGGGGCAGGACTGGCCGGTGGCATTTCACAGAAACCTACACACAGTTGTTTGTGATCAAGATCTTGGGTCCTGTTTGTTAAACTGGCACATAGCAAATAAACCCAATAAGTATTATGGCTGAGGATATATCAAGGCTAGCCATTAGGGGCCTCCCTGCTGACCCTTCCTCAGACAGGAGTGCAGTATCCAGACATACACTCTCTTCACCTCAAGGCCTGGTTCTTGAGGAGTTAGAGTTTCCATCCTCACAGTACTCTGAACATGTCCTTAAGATACTGAGGATGGCTAAAAAAACAAACACTAAGAAGGCTCATGCAGCCAAATGGAAAAGGTTTTCCCTCTGGTGCAAGAGCAAAAAGGTCGAAGCCCTTTCAGCTTCAGACCCTCAGCTGCTAGATTACCTGGTACACTTACAGGCGTCAGACTTGAAACCATCTCCCTCAAGCTATACCTGGCGGCAACTTCGGCCTACCTTTCGGTGGGAAAGAAAAAATCTGTTTTTTCCCACGCCATATTTAAACAGTTTTTCAAAGACCTCTTGCACCTCCAGCCTCCAATCAGGGAGCCTATTCCTCCTTGGATTCTGAACCTTTGCATAGACAGGCTTATGAAACCACCCTTCGAGCCTATGTCCACTACCCACATCACATTTGTAACTTGGAAGACAGTCTTCCTGTTAGCCATTACCTCAGTCAGGAGGATTTCCGTGCTACAGGCCCTGTGCACTGAGCCAAATTACATCATCCCTCACAACGATAAAGTTGAGCTCAGGACAAATAGGAAATTTCTGCCAAAGGTGGTTTCAGAGTTCCACTGAAACCAGTCCATTACTCTGCTAGTCTTCTTTACTGAGAAATTCACTCCTGGCAAGCAAACGTTCCACGGTTTGGATGTCAAAAGAGCCATCTTTTACTACCTAGAGCATACTAGACAGTCCAGAGGCTCTTCCACTCAGTTGTTCCTCACCTACAGGGATGTAGGCAGATGAAAACCAGCTACCAAGAGAACTGTTTCCCATTGGTTGGTCTCTCGTAATAGATTCCGCTATGTCACCAACTTCCAGTGGGGCTCAGGGCCCACTCCACCAGGGGCACTGCAGCCTCACTTGCAACAGCAAGAGACATTCCCCTCCTGAATATCTGCAAAGCAGCTACCTGGAAATCTGTGCACACTTTTGTGAAACACTGTAGTTTGGATGTGCAGACCAGATTTGATGCCAAATTTGGCAGGGCAGTTCTGCAGAGCGTCTTTCCTAAGTAGGTTCCCTTCCCACCTCCCACTCGGTACTGCTCAGTAGTTGTTGTTTTACCAGAGTAACACACTAAGCTGAAAGCTTGTTTACAGGTGCGACCTGGGAGCACAGGGAAGTTAAGTGACTTGCTCAAGCTCACACAGTATGCAAGTGGGGGCTGTGGGATTCAAACCCAGGTCTCCAGATTTGTAGCTCAGAGCCTTAAACCACTGCGCTATACTGCCTCCCAAGTAGTCTGATAAAGTTACTAATGCTAAAGAACTCCTGGGGTAAGAAGAAAAAAATTACTCACCGCAGTAATCTTCTTTCTTCCAAGGGGTCCTTTAGCGTCAGTAAGCTCACACCCTTCCTCCCCAGTTCACCTGTTGGAGAAGAGCTCTATCACATCTCTTACCAAATTTGGAGTTTCTTATTGATGAATTTTTAACTTGTGCTGTTGTTTCTGTTTCCACTTTTGTGGACATTTGCATGTTTTTTGAATCCTGTTGATTATTTTTCGGGGCATGTGCCCTCGTTTTCCTTTGAAAACATTCTGAAGCCTTCAGGTAGCTCTCACTCAGCTCACTCCCCCTCCTGTTTTTTGATTGGCTAATGCCTGAAGCTCATTTAAATAAAATTCTCTTAAAGGCATACTTCCCGGGCAGTTGCACCTAGCCAGCTAACTGCAAAAGTTACTGATGCTAAAGGACCCCTTGGAAGAAAGAAGATGACTGTGGTGAGTAATTGTTTTCCTCCTGTCACTTGACCTGAAATGACTTTCTCAAGACTGATGTACTCTATTGTTAATGAACTATCGCTGTAACATATGCCCATCTATCTCAATGACCAGAATCTACCAGTTCTGCTGTATCCGTTGTTTATGTAATATTGCTGTAACTTATATCTTGTAACAAATTGTATGTACTCCAATCTGCCCTCCCCCGGGTCACACCTGGAATCAAGCCTCGGCCCAGTGTCCCTTTCCCACTTATCAATTGTTTAAATAAAAAAAAAATTCCTGAACTATAACCTCTGCACAGCTAAAGAAAACACGGAGCCAGGCCAAAGTAAATAGTAGGAGGCTCTCATCTAGATCTCTTTTATGCCTTCAGCCTTTTGAAGCTGCAAGGCCCTACCAGCTACCATAATAAGCTAGGACAGCAACTTGCAACAAGCAAAGGAAAGGAATGGGAACATTTCTCTTTGTGCTCTCTCCACTCCCTCTCCTCCTTAGAGGGACATTCTTCCTCAAACAGACAGATCTTGTCCATTGGGTCAGGATTCTCCACAGAAGCCCATATCTCCTCCTCCTGACTTTCTGTTGTCAAGAATGGATGCTGCCTGAGCAGGGTCACACAGCTCCGGTGCACCTGGATGTGCTTGTATGAATCCCCCTGACCTGAAGGGCCCGCTTGGGTTTGACTGTTTTCACAGGTATGGTCTGAGGCCTAACCTGTGGATCATCAGCATACAGCCTCTCCAGAAAGAGAAGCAATAAGGATTTGTGTTACTCTGCCTTACCACAGCCAGACAGTATCACAGGTGACCTATTCTCTCAGCCCACTGGTTCAGCTAGGTGAAACCAAAATATACATTTTATATTGCATTAACTAACAACAGTATGATCTGAAATGGAGAGGATCTTGAACAATGGCACCATAAATAATGGGGACCTTGAAGCAGCAGATTTATTCAACTATTTTTGCTCAGTCTATTCTGAAAAGAAACATAGAAACATAGAAATATAGAAGTTGACAGCAGATAAGGACCGCAAGGCCCATCCAGTCTGCCATTTATTTTTCTACCTTATAAATGTGCCATCGGACTTTGCTCTGTCAATGGCCTATCTATTCATACTGTAACCCCCCTGTTATCCGGGGTTAATAGAATCCCAGTAAGACCTAGTGGTAGGCAGGGAAGGCAGCTTGTGAAACTCCAGTTAAATGGATTTCACACTGTCTCACTCTGTTCTCAGTCTCAGCTGAGACTGAGGAATGACATCACCATAGAACTATTGCAGCTGCATGAGCCACATTGGAATCTGCAGAAGGGAGTTAGATTAGAATGTTGGGAGTTTTGAACAGTGAGTGAGTAGTCTGTAGTTGGAGATTGTTGTGTGAAGAGCACAGCAGTTCTGTGCATAGGCTCTTGGAGCCTCAGCTCTGAAATAGAGCTACTTTTAGGGAAAGATGTGTGTTTCCGCCTAAAGAGGAACACAGTAAGCTGTTCTTTAAGTGGTGGAGACCGCTGATACGGGTCTCTGTGCCCCATCCCTTAGGGGATGGGGGTTGAAGGTTTGCCTGCTATTTCAGGGGCAACCCCCTGGCTACTGCTAGAGAAGAAGCTGCCTTATTTTTCCATGTGTGTGTGGGGTACAAGAAGATTTCAAGATTCGCCTGTGGGACACCTGCAACCAAAGGGTGAGTTCTGCTCTTTCCAAAGGGCCCATGTTTCACCCGAACTGTGTTAAAGTGGGGATTGGACTGCTGAAGTAGTGGGAGGCCTAGAGTAAAAGGCTTAGCCAAAAGTAAAAGTATGTTCAAGTCCAGCACAAGGGGAAAGTCAAGACATGTAGAGGAGATGTGATATACGTCTACCCTGTAATCTACATTGCCAAGCTTTCAAAAAGAGTTGTTTAGTGTCCATAGAAATGGCCGGGTATGAATTGTGGGAGCTGGAGGTAGGAGACCCCCCATCTTTAGTAACCAGGCCCACCTCTACGGATTTGCTCTGTGGATTTCTACTTTGCCTCATGCACTTGGCCAGTGATGTGGGAAGTACCCAGACGTGGGATGGAAGGAAATTTCCCTTAAGGAGTCGAAGGCTCTAAGGTGGTTTGGGAAGCCACCAACAGAAAACTGGTTCATTGCCATATGGACCACGATCAGTGCGAGCGGGGGAGCCGGGCCAGGGGAAAAACCCAAGTAGTGTACAAGTCGGGCTGTGTACCCAAAGCTGTGTGCAAGTCTGGGCTGTGTGCCTGGCGGGTTCAGAGCCTGAGGGCTGAAATAGTGAAGAAGTGTTCTGTTGCCCTTATCTGCATTACCAGGAATGTAGCCCCGTGGGGGTCCGTCTATGCTTTGCTTGTTCAATTTGGATGTGAATAAAAGCCACACTTTAGAATCCCATTCCTGGTATTGGACATTACAGTTATTGCTTCCTGTGTTCGGATTTACTTGGGTGCCCCTGTGCAGAGTAGCCAAATCTAGGCCCCCTGTGCCGAGTAACCTAGTCCTCCCCAAACCCAGTCACCACCAGGTACTGCTGTCAGCTTCAACAGCATACCACCTGTCATTTTGCAAAAAGGCAGGGGTGAGGGCCTTACAATACTCATCTGTATTGCTCCCTTATGCCTTTCCCATGCCTGTTTGAAGCCCTGCACTGTATTCATATCCCCCACTTCCTGAGGTAGGCCGTTCCATGCATCCACCACCCTTTCTGTGAAAAAGAACTTCCTCACATTACTCCTTAATCGGCCTCCCTCTAATTTCATGCTACGTCCTCTTGTCCTGCAATTTTTCTTATATTGAAACATGTTAGACTCT
Organism: Neoceratodus forsteri; assembly: GCA_016271365.2. NCBI lineage: Eukaryota > Metazoa > Chordata > Ceratodontiformes > Ceratodontidae > Neoceratodus > Neoceratodus forsteri. Next base: position 146,885,781 of record CM028135.1, read on the forward strand.
TTCACCTTGTTAATGCCCTTAAGGTGTTTGAATGTTTCATTAGTATCACCTCTCTCCTCCTTTGCTCTAGGGTATACATATTGAGTTCCGTTAATCTGTCCTCATATGTTTTCTGATGCAGTCCCTGCACCATTTTGGTTGCTCTTCTCTGGACTGCCTCAATTTGGTTAATTTCCTTGAAAGGTGTGGCCTCCAGTACTGCCGCAGTACTCCAAATGGGAGCCTAATCAGTGTCTTGTAAAGAGGGATTATTACCTCCCTCTTCCGACTTGTGATACCCCTACTAATACACCCTAGCATCCCCCTAGTCTTACCTACTGCTTTGGTGGTCTGCTTGGATGATTTCCGGTCATCAGTGATGATGATGCCCAAGTCTCTTTCTTCCCTTGTGACTGCCAGCAACTCCCCTCCCAGCCTATAGGTGGCTTCAGGGTTTCTCTTCCCTATGTGCATGATTTTGCTCTTCTTTGCATTAAACCCCAGTGGCCACTCTTCCGACCATTTTGCTAGTTTATCTAGATCTCTTCTCATTCTGCCCACCCCATCTGGATCATCTACTCTGTTGCAGATCTTGGTGTCATCTGCAAACAGACAAATCTTACCCTCCAGTCCATCTGCAATGTCACTGATGAAGATTTTGAAGAGGACTGGCCCCAGGACTGATCCCTGAGGTACCCCACTTGTGACTTGCATCTCTTCTGACTGTATACCATTTACCACCACTCTCTGTTTTCTGCCCGTCAACCAGTTTGCCACCCAGTTGACCAACTTCTGATCCACCCCGAACCTACTCAGCTCATTAATTAATCTTCTATGTGGAACAGTATCGAAAGCTTTGCTGAAATCAAGGTAGGTGACATCAACTGCTTCCCCTTGGTCCACCACTCTGGTTACCCCATCAAAGAAATCTATGAGATTAGTTTGACAGGACCTTCCTTTTGTAAACCCATACTGTCTTGGATCTTGTGCTCCTATGGATTCCAGGTGTTACATTATCCTTTCCTTAAGGAGTGCCCCTGTAATCTTGAGCACTACTGAGGTAAGACTGACTGGTCTGTAGTTCCCTGCCTCCTCCCTGCTTCCACTGCTGTGGAGCAGGATCTCATGAGCCCCTCTCCAGTCTTCTGGGACCTCTCCTGTGCTCAGAGACTCACTAAACAGTTCTGATAATGGCTCTGCTAGTTCCACCCTTAGCTCCTTTAGTACCCTGGGATGTATGCCATCAGGTCCCATTGCCTTGTCTACCCTGAGCTTATCGAGCTCTTGTAGGACCCTTTCTTTTGTGAAGGGACTAGTGCCTACCTCCTTCCCCCCTGTGTCCATGGTGCTGAGCTATGGGCCCTGTGCTACCTTCTCTTCAGTAAATACTGAGCAAAAGGGTAAGACTAATGAAGTCCTTAAAACTCACTTAACCAACACTCATCATTTTACTGTTAAGAATATCATCTCTGCTTTAAGAGAAATTAGAGGTAATATTAGTCCTGGCTCAGATGAAGTCTACCCAAGTTTCCTCAAGCAAATGGTGAGTTTTCTGTCATACTCACTAACAGTCCTATTTAACAAATCATGGGACATGGGAGCACTGCCAAGGGACTGGCGAAGGGCAGTAGTCATTCCTGTATACAACAAGCATTTGTCAATGCCGAATGTTCACTTGCCGGTATTTGCAGTGGTGTTTGGTACTGGTACTGGCTTTAGAGGAGAGAGGAGGCAGCAGTGAGAGCAGCGGGTGCTGCATGATGTAAACTGCTTTGTAAATGGTCCCAGAACTGATCCCTGAAGTACCCTACTGGTCATTCTCCCCGATTGGATCCAATTACTACCATCCTCTGCCATGGAACAAATCACTTTTTGCCCTGGTGGCCAGTTTGGCCACCATACATAAAAATCTGGTGGCCAAAAATGTTTTTAGGTGGCCAATTGTTTTACCCCCACTTTACTATAAAGCATGGGTAGCCATTTTTTTAACTCGCCTTTCCACCGAGGAATTGTCTATTAACCTACATTTGGGAAAGTCTTTACCAGAGATCCTGATGAGAACTAGCCTGCCAGAACAGCGTCAAGTATTACACAGGAGGGAGAATTTATGAAGTACAAATTCAAAGTCCTGGCCTGCCTGTCTAATCCGAAAAGGGAAACAAGGGGTGGCACAACTATGAGAAAATGAGATGAAAATCATCAAGAGGGTAACTACTGAAGATGGGACTGCGGAGAAACACCATGCGTGGACTGGAGAGACAGGAGTCCGACCAGATCATGCTGATTTACAAGTGGAAACAAGTCCTAAAAGTGTACACTTTTTTTTTTTCCAAGTAAAGCAATAAAACTTTCAGAATAGATGTTGTGGTTCTCTTATTGTGTAGTGTGTTTTTTTTGCAGGGGAGGGGTTACTTTTTTTTTGTGCCTTATTTTGTTTTCATGACATGGCCAGGCCTGCACTGCTGCTGTGCTGTTACCACCACTGTAGGGTCACTAAAATTAAATTTGTGAGGGCAAGGGTAGAATGAGACAGATGGAATGATGTCACACAACCACAGAGACACTGTCACTAATTTGCACACACAGACGTAGGTAGTCCTATCTGGGCTTTGAACGACTTATAACAAGCTTTAATTTGTTATTTAGGTTCTCCTAAAAGCCTGCCACAACCACAGGAGGATGAGAGATGCCCAGATGGACTGTCAAAGCAAGACACTGTCACTAAAAGGGGCGCACAGCATAGATAGTCCTATGAACTTAAGTTCCGCAGACTTTTATATCTATTTTTTATTGTTTTGTTTTTTGGAATGAGTCAGTCTCCCCCAAAAAAGCACGAGTGCCTGACAGAACCACTGGAGGGACTGCTACAACAAGATGCTGCCTGTCACTAACAGGAGCACACAGCTTGTCCTATATGTGGGTATAATATGGTATGGACTTAATTTTAACAAGCTTTTACATATTTTTTCTCTCCAACAACTGGAGGACAAGATATGCTTGCTGTCAAAACTGATAATAGGCAGGTAGTCTGACAGTCCTATGGACTTGTTTCAAATAATGATACCAAGCTGTTTTTTCTACAACAAACCAGAGGTACACACTGCTGACACACAACCACAGAAAGATGACTGTATATGGAGTTTATTATGGTATATGGACAGACTTTACAAGACACTTTGATGTCACCACTAGGCAGTAGTCACACACACAGTAGTAGACCTGTTTTAACAAAACCTAACCTAGTAGTATGTCCTCTCCTTTGTTAGTACTATCAGGGAGTAGGTACAGTACTTTTTGCAGGCTTTTTATTTTTTGCCTAGATTAGAAGCAGCACACATTAAATCACTTTATATGGCACACTGCACAGGTAGGGAGTATCAGCAGTGCTATGCCAGTAGCTTGCGCAACACACATTTTTTTTTTATAAAGCTTATGCACCAAACCAACAGAAATATCAATGTTATGTTTATAGTCCCCCCCCCCCCACAGGAAATCAATCCATCAGAAGCAGACGGTTCCCACCAGGACCTTTTTTAACTTTTTCTGTTCAGTCCTGCTGTGTCAGACCCCTCTACTGAAAAACACAGCTCTGCTTTACAAGGTTTTCAGAGATTAGACCTTGTTGAGATTCTCTGGGGCAAAAAAAAAAGAACTGCAATCTCACAAACTGTGAGTTTAACTTGTGTCCATCCTGACTAACACAATTTCTGCAATGTTATATATTTACTGTCAGCTGTCAAGACAGCAGTGCAATGCAGTTCTCCACTTCAGTTGAAACACCGACCTCGCTCCCCTTCCCTCTCCGTTATTCAGTCAGCACTTCGTCGTCAATCTATGTATTTTTATGCCTTTAATTCCAGCCAGGTCAATATTTAACAGGTTTTTCAGCCCTTAAAAGAACTTTAGGTGCAAGACAAGTTTGCCACAATACACAACACAAAAAATATTTCTTAGAGAGCACCCTCTCGATCTCCACCAAAATCAAAGTGGTGGGCCAGAGAATTTTCCTACATACTTAATGCAGCACCCTCCCCTCCGACCGACCACATGAACGCACAAAGGCTTACATCGTGGTTTCACCCATTCTGGCCCTTGGTGTGTGCAGACTCGAGTAAGGGTTGTAGTTTTTGTAGAGCTGACAGGCATCTGGGTGGCTCGGAAATCACGCTCCCTGCATCTCCATTCCCCAACATGACCGTGCATACACTTGCACTCCAGAAGGAAAAAAAAACGGATGTCACGCATGCGCAATGACGCGCAGCTCAGCAAAACAATAAATGGAAGGCATGCTGAGCTACCGCGCATGCGTGCTGACCGAGTGGTTACTACTCACCAGAATGGTGAGTTTTAAACAAAAATAAGTGGCCAGAATGATTATCCAGGTCACATTTGGTGACCTGGCGACCCTATTTGTCCCACCCTGCTTCTATGTTGGATATTGTCAAAGGCTTTGCTAAAATCAAGGTAGCTGACATCAACTGTCCGTCCCTTATTTACTTGCTTAATGAGGTATTAGGGTTCCAACCCTAACACCCCACCCCCGCCCTGCAGAGACTGGCAGGCATTGGGTTGTGCCTTTGGATCATCAGCCATAATGCTCATGCCATTCCACCCCAACTCTACAGACACTAACAGCATCTCAGTGTGCCTTGGGGTCTTTGGCCCTAATGCTTGCCCCATTCCATAAGGAAATAAGCTGAGAGGGGTGCAGTATAGGAGTGTTGGGTATTTTGCTGGGCTCTGTCGGACACCCTCTGACTTCATTATTATGATCTAATAAACCCTTGATTACCTGCAGGTAAATATAATCCTTTGGGGAACATCAGGAGATCACTACACCATAAAAAAAACATACAATACCCCTCTTACAGATTCTAGGACTAAAGAAAGGACAATAAAAAGAAACAGAAGCTGTCATAAAAGCAACATAGGGTTCTTTTATTGTCCTACCAGCTTGCCTTATAGGACAGTTATTGTACATTGCATACTGATTAAGTGACATAAGCACCTGGGAGTCTGGAGCTCTCAAACACTGCAGTGTCATGCAGGGTCTGCCTGTATTTTCCTTGGAGAGGAGGCATGGGAAAAGGGGTTTTATACCCTGATAAAATCTCAGTCTGGCAATAGATACACCGGTTCATGTGCATATGATGAAGGCACTTACTATTACTCTTATTGGTCAATTTGGAGGACTGATGGGCTATTATCTTAGTTGCCTTTTTGAATGCTACAATTTATAGCATTCTGCTCATAAGAATACGTTTATGTCAATGACGTGTTCTCATGGATGAAACATTTTGTAATGTATCATCATACTTTCTGAAAGGCCCATTCATATATTATTGCTGTGGCTGCACATGACACCTTAGCTGTAAAGGGGGGGGCTCCAGGACTCCTTCATAATTATTAGACATTATGGCAGCAGATAGCAGTGCAAGTCTAAACTAGAAAATCATTGGTGGTGGTTTTGTTCTCTACCTTGCAGAATCATATGTCGGGTAAAGGTTACACTTTCAGAAGCAGTGTGTTGCATAGCTTGGATCTATCATATGTAAAAGCCAAAAAGAATTACCTAGCTTTATGTGTATGTAAAACTTATACTAATTACTGTGTGCCCCCCCCACGTATGTGTTCCTAGCTCTACGTGTGTGTCCAGCTCTGTGGTGTAACTGATACATCTGTGTGAGATGTCACCACATTGTCTGTTTGTGTGAGATGCCCCACTTATAGATGTGGGCATTGTGTGGATGTTTATACTCCCACTTATTAGACATGGGTGTGCATGTAAGTATCCCCACTTATAGATGTGGGCATGTGTGTGTGTGTGTATAAAATTATCCCACATATGTCTGTGGGTGATGTACTTGTGTGTCATCTGCATGACATGAGCATACAGGTAATCACAATGTGCCTTGTGCACATGATGTGTATGTGGGTAAGCTTGTAGTCATGACGTACCTTGTGTATGTAATGTGCTTGTAGGTGAGCATATTCTTGAAAGAATTAATGCACAAGAGAATGGATAGATTGGATAGCATAGAGAAACTTGAGCTGAGACCTTTAAAAGTTGAGAGTTTTACAGAAGAAAAAAGTCGTAATAAAAAGTATAAAAATTAGAAAAACCAGCAGGCCTGGTGGCATAGAGGGCTGAGGCGCTGGCACCTTACCTCAAACCACGCCGGCGACCCGCTTCGGGAACGGACTTGGGTCGCTGGGGGTCGACAGGGGACAGGAGAGGATTGAGCGTCCTAAGGACTGCTCTCCTCCCCGGGGGTAGGTTAGGGCCATGCCTCACTCTGTAGTGGCCCCTGGTGGAGACCGGGGGCACTACAAGAAGCGGCGTGACAGGGGAACTTGAAAAGCGGAAAAATGGTGTCCGAGCGACCAGATGACGGCCGCCTGGATCCCCCGCCTCCATGGATCCCCCAAAGAGCCAGGGAAATACCAATCCCAGCAGCATCAGGGCTGAGAGCAAGAATGCCTGTAAGGCAATTTCCCTCCGGAAGGAGGGGACCCATCTGACGAAGGGTTACGTCGGGCTACCCTGGTTGGCTGCGATCTGGGATCAGGTGGAAATCTGGCATCGGGGGGGCTCAGAATGGAGATACGTGGGGTAATCCTTGGCAGAAGGCCTGAAGGAGAGGCTGGTCGGATGCAGGGGGGGCGATAAAATAAATAATGCAAAAAAAAAAAAATTAGAAAAACCCGAACAATAACAAATCCTTTAAATGTGAATTCCAGCCATGTGTTGGTAAGTGCAGTGTGTGTATCTCCATTATGAAACATAGTTTTTAATGAATCCTCTGTCTTTTGAACACTATTTTTGATTTGAATAATGTGTGTCTTTTCTTTTTATTAACCTTTTAACACCAAAGTGCAATTGATTTATATGAACATTAAAAAAACAACTGGTAGTATTGGCTCATGCATTTTTAAATGGGTGGGTTCAGTATCTATAGAATCTTGGTCACGGAGGGGCACCAGGGTAATGACTGTATGGTCAATGATAGTACGTTCATGGGGTGTAAAGCAGAAATTGGGTGTTGTCACATTACAAACCATATTGTTATAAACATAAGACTTATGGTTAGTAACCACACAGTATAAACTTTCAGAATTGTAGGTGACTCAAACTTCAGGTACAAGCCATTTACCACAAAATCAAGCAGTTGGTGAGTTTAGTAGAAAATGGAATTTCAGCAGCCTTGATGAAAGCGTTGCTGCTGTGCTTGATTGAAGTCTTGATTGAAGATACGTCTGAAGAAGTACTGTTTTTTTTTTGCTGAAGTCAGGGATTGCCCTTCCCTCAGGCTTGCCTTTATGTATGGTACCCCAAGTGTTAGCATTGTTGTGGGTGTTAGTGCTGGCTGGCAAGGAAACAGTCTGCTGGTTTCCATCAGATGCATCAAAGTTCATATCAGCTTGGTCAAAGGATGATCCGTCTCTGAAGTCTGGTTTATATCCACACACAGGTGTGACCACAGTAATGACATCACACCTGCACAGGTAGTGGTAGCCCTTCCTGGTGCAGCAGTCTGTATGGGGGGGCTACCCAGGCATTCAGGTGGTGGTGATGAACAAGGAGATCTGGCAGCTTTATCCATTCTTGAAAGAAGTCTTCTTCCAAGTGCCCAAGTGATTGTACCTGTATCAGTTTATTACATACTGCAGTATCCTTATCAAATATAGGCAGTGAAACAATAAATGTGACAAACATTGCATCTTTTATATTACAGTATGCCTGCTATAGCAGGGGCCCTGGTTGGGCTGCACTGTAACGTAACCAAAGTTTCTAGCAGTGGCAATAGCAAATGTGACCGTATGATCCATGCACTTTGTAGTGCATGCTGTATTGCCACAGTGGGGACAATACCACTTGGCCATATGTCTATCATTAATGAGATCTGGGATCGTACCAGTTTCTAAATCTCGGAAGAGATTTGTAATTGTGACGAGTACAGAGCTTCCATAATCGGAGCAAAGGATTTCCCTACGTATGTGGTGTTGTCTAGCCTCCCTATTATTAAAGTGTATTAACTTGTCTGGTCTGATTGAAAATTCTAGCAATAAATTCCATGTTATATGCGGTGAAACTTTCTTCTTGTGCAAGACTGGCAACACCGTGTAGCATAGGTCGTATTACATTCTGGTTTAATTTACTATTGAATAATTTAACATGCCTCACAATTTTGGCCAGATCAGCCTGATTCCAAATAGATAATCCAGTCCCAAAAATACCTGTGTCAGATGCTAACAATGCCCGTCACACCAGGAACACCTAACCCTCTTTTCCCACATTTAGGTCTGAACACCCCAAGGTGTTCTGTTTAATACTTCCCTGCTACAGGGTCTTGAGCTCATGTTTGAAATGCTGCCATGATGTCAAGTAGCATTACTGTATGAAATTTAGAGTTCTTTGTTTCGGAGCAATGACCAAATTCAGCCATGTTCCAGTAAGATAAATTTAAAATTACAGGCACATGCATGTAATTTACATTGTTAATTAATACAACTGGAAAATAAATAGCAGTTAGGCCACTTTTTGGGCAGGGTTTAAGTACAGGGCAGTTTTCCTGATTTTCAGAAACAGTTTTAGAAATTACAGTAAGGTAACTAGATTCAGTAAGAAGTGTCCAGCTGGCAAAGTCTCATCATTGTGACGTTGTGAAAACAAAGGAAACAATTGGAATTTGCCTTAACGGTAATGTTAGAGTCTAGCATGTTGTAAGTGTACATTTTGGATTGTTAAACTTTCATTAGAAGTGATTTGAGTGTTTGGCCAAGCTTTGAAAGTTCCTTTGTGAACGTGGGCCACTTCAAGAGATTTACCATTTAAAAGTACATTACAGTCCATAAATGTCCACATAATGTCCAGCTGCAAAATAAGGGGGTTAAAGCAGTTACATGGACTTGTAGAATGAAATCAGAACCTTCATCTGTTATGTAATAAGATTTAGGAACGAAAGCCTGAAAGGGGGCATAAGATGGGTGATCAGGAGATCAAGGGGTCAACCAAAAAGATGAAGCAGGGCAAACTTCTTTCCTTTCTGGGGTGATCTGGATCTGAGACTGGGCCTGGGATTGACTTCACCTAGACAAGAATTGGAAATGGACTAGGCCTCAGTCCTGGTTCCAGGGCTGGAACTGGATCTTTTTTGGTTGGGGTCTCCTTCCAACGTGTAGTCATCTGGGGATAGTCTCATCGGCACAAGAACAGATGTCTCCCTCTGGTCAGGTTTTCAGATTGGACCTTTGTGACCCAAGCATGGCAACAAGGTCATAAGTAGGTAGGCCTGAAATAGGCTTACCCAGGCTCACCTTCCATCCATGGATTTTTGCATTTATTTCCAATATCTAAATACAGAAAACAGGCCAACTGTTAAAATACACGTCCCTTCCCCAATAAGTAGGGAAGGGGGTTATACATTTGTATACTTAAAAATCTTTAAATAAACAGCTTAAACTGATTTGCATGGCACCATGTCTCAGTTGGCTGTGGGGTTTTTTTTGGCTGAAGTGCTCCTAGGTATTCAGTAGTGTGGGGCCCTGCTACTGGGGTCTTGAATGCGCATCTGGTATGCTGCTAGTAAGTTCAGTAATATGGCACTATGAAACCTAGAAGTGTTGGTATTGGAGCAGAATCTAAATTCTGCCATATTATAGTTGGTGAGATTTAACATCACAGGGATGTGCACAAATTGCACATTATTTACAAGGGTACCTGGGAGTGATGATCCAATCAGACCACTAGTTGGTCTGTGCTGCATTCCACTGTTGGAGAATAACAGTTGAAAACATGGCAGTGCTAGCAATGGAATGAAGTGCACAGTGCTGTTTAATATTATCATTTGGAAATTGAGCACAAAAATTTGGGTTTATGAGTGCAGTGCGTGTGTATAAACCTGTGTGTTGTGCTTGGGCATGGTGTATACACAGGGTACCATTAGGTGGAGCGTGTGTATGTCTAACAAAAAAACAAACTGTAAGCAACAAATGGATTATTTGTAGACATTTATTTTCTGTGGCTTTGGAGAGATATCGGTATGCTTCCTTTATCTCTGGGTCTGCCAGCTATGGCTAAGTCAGGTCCAGAGGGACTTTTGTTTTGCTGATGCAGCCACCATAGGTGTTGCACTGGAAGAGGGCATGGATCATACCCCCCCACTGAGTTTCTTCTTTGGTGAAAGGGGCAACTCAGTTATTGTAGTAATGGAAGGGTTCTGTGTGGGTTGGCCAATGCTGGAGCAGAAGCCAGGCAACAAATTAATAAATTCCCACCAAAGTTGCCTGTAACAGTTCTGCACAGATGTCAGATGACACTTCATTGACAGTAGGATTGTGGACCTTTAACCACAAGTGTTTTGGCAAATTTTATTTGCCAACCAGTCAGCACCTTAAAAGATGCATGCTGAATAGATACTGATGTGGTGCCCCTAGAGTATTCCAATGTTTTTCAAATTTTCAACAGCATTACATTTTAAAGTAGCCTAATCCTTATATTACCAGAGGTGGTTTCTAGGGTATTGAGTGTTGTTGCGCACCCCACCCCCGGAGAGGTGGGTCTTATGTCTTGATCCAATCCCTGGCTAGGAGGACCCTTTTCTTCCTGATAGAGTAAGAAAAAAAACACAAAGAATAATGTCATGTAGCCGGTTCTCTCTGTAATAGGTTAGCATTGATTTTTAGAATGCTGCTGCATTAGCCGTATACTGATGTATGCCTTCAGCTACCCCTACCAGCTGTGCCATTGGCAAGGTAGATGGTGTTGTGGCTGCCAGCCACCTCTTACTCAATTCCTAAAAATCAAAACAGAGACAAAAAGGCGTCCCTTTTTCTCCCAGTTTTAATGTACAAAAGCAGTCTGCTATCTAAGTCACACAAAATCCTGTACATTTTATTTACATGTTAAGTGAGTCACACCATGCCTATAACAAAAAGTGTTAAAACAAATGAAAATTGGCCGGCCCGGTAGCACAGAGGGTTGAGGCGCTAGACACCACACCTCGAACCATGCTGGCAACCCGGGTTCGTGAACAGACTCAAGTTGCCGGGGGGGTGGTGGGGGAGGAGAGGATTGAGCATCCGGAGGACTGCTTTCTTCTCCTGGGGTGGGTTAGAGTTGGTCTTGCTTGGTAGCACCCCCCAGTGGAGACTGGAGACACTACGTCAAGTGTCGCAGTATGGCGTCAAGCAAGGAAAAACGTGAACAGGGCACATCGACGTCCAGATGATGGCAGCCCTACCTCACTGTGCCTCTCCGCTGCAATGCCTCCAGCTTGCATTTCTGCACTCTGCCTAGATGCGAGGGAGTGTTTTGTGCACTGCGATCTCCCCTCCCTGTAAGTCCGCCCAAGGTTAGGGGGGCCCCCCCGGTAAAGGGATACGCCTGGAGCAACGGAGCAGCGGGATGGCAGGGCGGTGGGAAGAAGGCAATGACAGGCTAGTTGCCCGAAGGAGTGGATGGTTACGTGCGGTAGGAGGGGGGATAAAAAGATAAAGAAAAAAGACAAAAACAAATGAAAATAATTAGGAGAATCTCTCTCTTGACCTTGGATGTCATTCCTAGATTATATGTTCCTGGTGTATCTCATGGGCACAGTAGGTAAATGAATTTGTTAAAAAAAAAAAAAAAAAACATAGTTCTGAATTTTCCTTTTTGCAGTTAGAACTGTGTAGCAAGTGACCTTGCTTTTCCCCCCTGTGAGCTGTCAAAGTAAGCAGGTTGTTATGGATGCTGGGGCATTCAAAAATCCATGTCCCTCGATTGCCTTGCTTAGCAAGGAATCACATGTGAATGGTACCAGATAAAATAAAAAAATAAATGAAATAAGCCATGGTGATAATGAACCTTCATGACAGAAGAGCATACACAAGGGTTTGCATTTTAAAAAGATAAGTCAGAGTGTACTGGCAGCAATCCCAGGAAAAAAATGTCTCTCCTCCTTCTTTGGAAGAGGACAAGCATGAAGCGTATGCTTCTGTAAAAAAAAAAAAAAAAAAAATAACATTTCAAAAATAACTAGTTGATGTGTGTTCTTGAAACACTTGCATAAAAGGGAAAAAGAAAATTGTTTAGCCAGGACAGGCACACCCTGTCTGAGCGTTGAGGGTATGTGGTATGGGAATACGAGGAGGTCAAATTACTTGCCAAAGGTCACACAGTGTACAAGTGGGGCTGGAGGTCACTAAGTTTGTATCTTAGTGCCGTTGATAACTGCATTCTACTAGAAGTCCACAGGAGGTCCATGCCTCTCATGGCAAACAGATTCTATTTTGCCAAAAATTAACATTGTATAGTAAACTGTAAAATAAAGTAGCTTATTAAAAGGGATGGGGTCCTTTTTTCCTCTTAAAACACAATGCTATACAGTATTTACATTTTAACTATACAAAACAAAATACTGAAAAAACTGTTTATAATAGCATTTAAAACCAAGCAAAGCTTTGAAAGCTTTAGTTTTAGACAATGAAGGTGCAAAAGAACACAGCTGTGTTATCAGCTAGTTAGTCATGCCTTCTGGCCTGGCTAGCTGCAGGACTGAGGACATATGGTGTTAGGCTGAGGTGTCAGCCATAGTAAAAAATAAACACATTTTATGTTTGCTGGCACGCATGTGCAAGAAACATAGTGCCACCATACGAGTTTTTGTAGGTGTGGCATCCCCGCTTCCAATGCCCTCAGCGTTTTTGCAGGTGCAGCCACACTGCACCAATGAATGTCCCAGCTGTCTGTGACAGCAGTTCACATTGCAGTGGCATACAGCTGAAAGCAAACAACCACTACAATCAGCGGTGGTAACATGTAGGCAATTTGCATACAGCCCTGCCATCAGCAGTATGCAAATTGCCTCCACGTCACCACCGCTGATTGTAGCGGTGGTTGCATGTGCACACACCCCCTCTTTGCTGTGTGCTGAGGGGTGCCCAATCCCCATCAGCTCCAGTGCCCCCTCCCCCAAAAAACAAACTTCCAGGTGCCACGCTGGGAGCCCACCCCAGCGTGGCAGAAGTCCAACGTCCTCATGTGTTCCCACCATACTGTATGGCCAACGCGGGGGTGCCCAATCCCCCATTGACACCACTGCCCCCCCAAAACTTCCAGGTACCATGCTGGGAGCCCACCCCAGCATGGCAAAAGTCCCACATTGTCCATGTAAAATAAAAAGAAAATAAAAAACTGTCCAAAAGAAAACGTTCTCTCGTTGACTCTCTTGCCCCCCCACAACCTGCACCCACCCTCTGCGTACTCCACCTCCCCACACACCCCCTTCACCCCAAACTTACCTCCAGAGGCCAGTGCGATGATCTTCGGTGGAGCGGGAACATGTCTGCACTCTTCAAAGCCGACCGCGAACTGAAGAAATGCCGGTAAGCTGTATTATAGCATAAATAGGATTTTTTCAACTTTAGTGCATATCTCGATCATTTTTTTGAATTTTTGCACCAAATTTTCAACATGGGGTTCTTGGCACCCCATCTCATGAATTCAGTGACTGTCATTTGGTTATTCGGCCCTGAAAGGTGATTTTGCGATCACTGCGTGGAATCACCTTTCAGGACTGAGTAACGAAATGACAGTGTTACTGTTCATGAGGTGGGATCTCAAAAAGCCTATTCTGCAAATTTGGTGAAAAAATTCCCAAAAATGACTGTGTTACAAGCGTGCATTGTGCAGTTTCCATGCACACTCGTAAATTTGTGAATTTGTAATATTTTCACTCCAGATTTTCAACATTGGCATTTTTTCATACCTCCTTATGAACAGTACAGCTGTGTTATTTTTCACATCCTGGCCGAAATGTGTTTTTGCACTTCTGGCGCAGAATAGCGTGGTCGCTGTGGGAAATCAGTGTTTGGGACAGATTACAAAAATCACAGTGACACTGTTCATGAGCAGAGATCCTAAAATGTCTATGTTGAAAATTTGGTCACAAAAGTCCTTAAAATTACTGTGTTATGAGCATGCATTGTGCAGTTTCTACGCACCCTTGTACCTTCACAAATTTGTAATATTTTCACTCCAGATTTTCAACATTGGCATTTTTCCACACATTCTTATGAACAGTACAGCTGTCATTTTTCACATCCTGGCAAAAATGTATTTTTGCACTTCCAGTGCAGAATAGCGCAGTCGCTGTGGGAAATCAGTGTTCGGGACAGATTAAGAAAATCACAGTAACACTGTTAATGAGTGGAGGTCCCAAAAATGCCTATTTTGAAAATCTGGTGAAAAAAAATTCCCCAAATAATTGCATTACAGGTGTGCGTTGCCCAATTTCTATGCACACTCATGACTTCACAAGTTTTTTTATATTTTTGCTCCAGATTTTCAACATTACTCAGACCCTCCAACATTTCATTAGTCAAAATAGGTACACTTCTGTGTTTCAGTGAGTAGGGGGGTCATATTAAAGCCAGGGGTCTGGGGGCTGCCAGGCCCCCAGAAGCTCTTGAGGTTTAGATGCTCTGTGGTGAGCTTTGGGGCTTTTGATGAAGATTAAACACTCTTTTGATACATCTTTCCCATCTCTGATGCACAGCAGTGAACATTGTCTTTTTTTGTGTGGGAGCCGTGGTGGGGGGGTAATATCAAGAAAGAATGCAGTGGGAGAGTAATGTGGACTGTTAACAAAGAAGGTTTTGTTTTCTCATGCCATATGGATACACCAAATATTATGGCAGACAACACCAGATACTAAAGAATTAGCTGTTTCAGCAAATACTACAACATTTTAGGTCACAAAGGAAAAATGTTTTTTAAACGACTATGGGCAATATGGTATAAGAGGTGTTAACATATCCCTTTAAAGGCTAAAACACTGACTGATATGCATATCTACGAATACCCTTTATTTTACATGACTGTTCTGTTCTCGACCTCTAATTGCTGCATCACATAATGGCTAGGAAACATACAAAAATATAGACAGCAGTTAGGGGCTGGTGACAGAACAGTCATGTAACCAATACCTTTACAGAGACATGCCAACCCCGCTTATGCCATAATTGTTTACAGTTGTTTAAAAAACATTTTATGACTTTCCAGTGATGGCATGGAATCACTGACCACCACCCACCCACTCAAGTGAAAATAATCATGATCCTCTTTGGTTAGTCTGAGCCTTCGTAGCTGCCTGGCAGTGAGAAAATAACACTTGGTCTGTTGCAGGAGGGGCTGTTTCTGGCTGCCACCCCCACAGCAGCCATGGCTGGCATCCTGGCAGGACCACCCTCCAATCACACTGCTGTGTGCACAAACTAACCCTGTACCTTTTTCTCTCTCTCCTCACTTTCTTCTCTCATTTATTATTCTGAAGTCCTAAGTACTATTATTAAATAAGCAAGAAGCATTATGCATAAATATAGAACCTGCAGGAGGCAGGCAGTAAGTAACAGGAGGTATCAGTTGGCTCCCAAGGGGTCATAGTACCACAGCTAATGTTAGAGCCCCAAGGAGCAAATTTTATGAGGAGGTGAGGGCTACACATGGGCCAGGAGGTCCCATACATCATCTGCAGGAGGGGTGCCTGTCCTGACCTGCCCCCTGGCCTCCCCCTCACCTGCAAGCAGCACTAGCCCCATCCAGCATTCTGCAGGTGGAGTGCCTGTCCTGAATGCCCCCACCACCCACAAGCAACAGTGACCAGCAGTGCTGTGACCATCTCTGGTCCCCCCCCCCAGAATGTTGTTGTGTGCTATGGATGTGCTGAGTTAACTCAGGACACACAGGAAGGTTCAGATTTTATGCTTATTTTTAGAAGAGTAGACTTTAGCTTTCCCATCCTTTCCCCAGATTCTAAATAACGTGTTTTGGTTTGCCGAAGGGTCAAATCAGCCTTTTCTGCCAAGATCCCAAATATTCTGCTCTCAAGGTATGTAGTTGAGACCAACTAATAGGATCAGTCGTTGAAGCCAAATTGTGTTTCAGAGAGCATATGTGTTGAAACAAATGGTCTCTCTTTGCAACGCATAGCTTCTTGGATTTGGAAGCAACCCGAATTAGTTCCCCCTCACTGTGCATTTAGCCACTCCCCAGAGAGTATCTAAAGCCTCAACAGAACCCTCATTTTCTTGAAAGAAAATATGGAGAAAGTTCTGAACTGCTGCAAAGGTGGTGGGATTCCTAAGAAGGGTGGTGTTAAGCCACCATGATCTATCTTGTTCTTCCAGCCCATGGACAGAGTGTACCATAGAAACCAGAGAGTGATCTGATATCACCATGGGCTGTATGTCACAAGACAGAAAACCAGCCAGAGAGCCCTTACAGAGGAGAAAATAATCAATTCAGGATTGGGAGGAATGGGGTGCAGAGTAAAACATAAACTGTTTTGCTGAGGGATGTAAGGCATGCCGTGGATCCACTAGGCCAACCGTGTGTACTAGATCTCGAAGACCCCCGCTGTCCAGGAGATAAACCCTTCCTTTGGGAGCCATGCCTATCAAGATCAGTGTCAAAGGTCAAGTTCCAATCCCCCTCAGGAAAATCAGCAAATGAATGAAAGGACCTAAATGTATCATTAAATTGGTAAAAAACTGGAGGAAATCCACATTAGGCCTGTAGACAGATCCTAATAAGACCTCTGTGAGCCCCAGACGTTCATGAATGAAAATATAACAACCTTCTGGGTCTCAGCACTCTTGCTGCAACTGAAAGGAAATCCTTCTATCCACTAGAATTTGCCACACACCCTTTTTGTTACTATTTCCCAACCCAAAGACTTGCCGTACCCATTCCTGTCGAAACTAGAGAACATCCTCTCGACAGAGATGGGTCTCTTGCAGGAATACTACCATGGGTAGTAGTTTTTTAAGGTGCTGCAACACTATATACCTTTTCCTGTTAACCTGGGCTCTCTTGATATTTTATGTAACAAACTTACAGAAAGTTACCATTTACATAATCTGAAAACCTAAAAACATCATAAATAAAACTTCAGGGTGTAGTCAGAACAAAGTTAAACATCCAAATTGTACTTTGGGGCCCTCCCCTAATAACAGCATCCCCCCCCCCACGTTATTTGACTAAAAGACTACTTCAAAAAACCTACCCAATAACAAAGCTACAAACCCCCAAATAAACATCTCTTGGACAAATCCTCCACCTCTTTCCTAACCACACATCCAAAAGGAACAACCCATATAAAATACACCCCCCAGTCCCACAGACTGTACTCCAGGTACTCTCCAGCTGTGATGTGTTCAGGAGACCCCTCACAGACCTCCCCATCCCCCAACCCATCAAAACCCCAACCATTATAACACTACAAACAGATTCATGGAACAGCCCTAAAATTGAGATCTGACCAATATTCAATAAGTCCCCATACAAAGTAGCATGCCAAAACATTAATGATACAACAGACAACCTCTGCAACATTCAATTGGTAGAAGAGTCCAATATGTCATTGTTTCTATTATGTAATTAAAAAGTAAAACACAATATTAACAGATAGAGTACAAATACAAACAGTGAAGGACCATAGAAGGGATAAATCCCCCAGTTCAGCAAAATTATGTACTACAGGAAGAAGTGCCCCAGCAAACGATATCCAAATTAACTGAAATCCAGCACATCAGTTATATAATAAAACACAGATGCGGTACTGGGGACAGAGTGCCATCATCATTCCTGCAGCCAGAGGAGAATAAGCATGTCCCAGATCGGGAAGGCTGTCAAGATAGCAGCAAAAGGTGGAAACTCTGAGGGGCAATATGTAAAAAATCCAAAGCCGCCATAATAGATACAAATAAGCCGGTGAAGTAAAATGAAAGTTGAAGTTATACCCCCCTTTTATGCTGTCTCAACCGGGGGTCAGAGAAGGGCATGTATGCAGATACACTGGGGCAGTCCTTTAGGACAAAGAGTAACCGAAAAATTCAGCAACCAAAGTGTCTAGGTTAGCAATCTAGCATCGTCTGAGCTCAAATGGGGGGGGGGGGCCACATAAATCAGAAGACAGAGACATCAGTTAAGAAAAGTTGTATGGGTCTTGTCACTTACTTAGTTCATCAGTTTTCCAGTCCTCAACTCCTGTCCCTCCAAGCACAGTTGTGGCCTGCAGTGTAGAGATGCTGCTTTTTGCTTTCTGTCCCCACTCCTGACTGAATTAAACAGTCAGCTGGCGATGCTCCACTAGTCTTGCCGCTCAATGATAGCTGAGCACTCAGCTGACAGACAACTGCTCCTAATGACAGCTGATTCAGATCTGGCCCAGACTTTGTGGGGGGGGGGCACCACGACCAGTCACCAACACCACACACTACCGGCACCACAACAGGATAGGAGAGGATGGAGCGACGAGCGAAAGACAGACCAGCAATAATCCAATTCTCGGCGCCGCCGCCCGTGTCAAACACAACAGTCACCACCAGCCTGCTCAAACTTTCCTGATGACAGACCAGATCTGCAGGACTTACACTTGTTTGCGTGTGCTGATCTGCCACAGTCAGTCACACCTCAGGGCTGCAGCTTCACGGCAAGTAACTCGGGTTGCTCAGTTCTCCCGCCAGTGTCTGTCAGCAGTGGTCAGCAGCTGAAGAGAACACAACTAGCAGTGGACTTGGAGAAACACCTGAGGTGCTCATACTGTCCTGGGGATTCGATTGTAAGGCACCCTTTGCAGGGTACACCCTAATGCACCAGCAAAATCATCTATCTGGTGGTTACCATGGGGACGGGCGAGGACACACCACAACTGGGACAGCTGTGCTGCCAGCTAGTGGCAGTCAGCGCTTGGCTCAGGCATAAAAATCAAAGTCAAGTAAATGGGAACTTGAAGGCTTTTGCTGCAAATTCGGTACATGGTACCAATGAGTCAGGATACGGTACCATTGTTTAAAAAATGGTATTGTACCAGCAAAACTAGTACAGTTGGAGGGTCTGCATTACCATTTTTTTACACCTCCTCATGAACAGTACAGCTGTCATTTTTCACATCATGTTGGAAATGTATTTTCACACCTATGGCGTTAATGGCGCAGTCACTGTGCAAAATCACCTTTTGGCTAACAAACTGATAGTGTCACTGTTCATGCGGTGGGGTCACAAAAAGCTCATGTTGAAAACTTAGAGTAAAAATACCAAGACATGCCCAGGGCCTTAGGGTTTCTGACCATAATGCCCTACTCTGTAGGGTCTGACAGGCGTTCACCCTACCCTGTAGGGACTGACAGGCATCAGGGGTGTAACTTGGGATTGTTGACAGTAATGCTCATGCCATTCCACCCCCCCACCACCATCCTGCAGCCAGTGACAGGCATCAAGGTGCACCTTGGACTCTTTGTCCCCAGAGTTCACACCATTCTCCTATACTGCATCCATTTCAGCATATTTCTTTATGGAATGAGGTGAGTGTAAAGCCCAAACACCCCAAGGCACACCTCAACACTTGTCAGTGTCTGCAGGGTAGGGTGAGGTGAAATGTTGTGACCATTATGGGTGATGACCCAAAGGCACACCCCAATGCCTGTCCATCTCTGCAGGGTGGGGGTGGAGTTGATGTCAGTTCAATACTTCACTGCCATTCCTATACTGCATCTAACTCCTGCACTTCCACTGCTAATGCCAGCAAGCAAACATGCAGCATTGATAAATGGTTGTTCTTTTTGTAAGGAGAGAAAGCAAAAAAAAACAACACTTTTTTTTAAAACCAACAAAGGCAAGTTGCTATTAAGCCACACCCTAATCACAAGTTCCTTGCACAGACTTAATCTTTTTGTGTCATACACCCAAGACCGTCACTAACTGCCTCCCATGTATAGCTCAAACCAACTTCATCGTCTTTTAATCACTTTAATTTCTTGCACATAAACCAACCAATCCAATTCTTTCTCTAAACAAGTCCAATTATAAAAAAAAAAACAGTGAATAGGGATTCTCCCCATTTCTTTCTAGGGACTAGATTTATAAAACAATATGCATATTAAACAGCCGCAGTGGCAGCTGAGCTCCCCTGCATGGAGCTTATCTTCCTTAGCTCAAATATAACCTTAATGCTGTAAAATCACACAAGCTTCTTCATCGTCTCATTACCAAGAGAAAAAATACCTTTCTCTGCATATTTACATGGCACAGTTGAAAACTGCTAGTTTTCAGGACATTTAAATAAAACACAGGAAAACAATGAATTCTTACAGCTTGTAGTGTGTGTATAGTGTGTGTACATTTTCTCTTGCTCTGAGCTGTCAGGCTCAGGAGCTAGAAATACCTTTAGTCTAAGGAAATAGAAAACAGTTCGACTGGCCAGTCTTTTTAGAAGCGAGAGAGATGTACAGTTTAGTTTTGAAAGATTGCATAGGACAGTTATGTGAAAAATTATGTAGCATATTGCATTCAGAACTTCAAGGTTGATAAACAGCACATACAGCAAAGCATTTACATTAACCCCTTTCAAATGCATGCTATATTTTACATGGCTAATTTGCTGTTTTTTAACATAATCCTTCCTACTTGGGTCTCTAACTTCATTCTTTGCTCCTACTTTCCTTTACAGTTTGCTCTAGGGGTGGGGACTTACTGGTATTAACCCCTTCTGATCCTGTTTCTGCCTCATCTCATGTTTAGTATCCGAATACAGTGGGCACAGACACTGTATTGGGGCACTGTGGGTATGGGCATTGGAAGCAAAATCACCCCATCCTCCATACAAAGTCAAAAGGTTAGAAATACCTAGTCTAAGCTCTGAACTAATACTACTAGCAATTCTGTTTGTAATGGCCATTTTGAGAGCACCTTCCATATCCTGCTCTCTTACTAGAAGTAAAGAGCGTACCGGTACCCACTTACTCTATCTCTCAGCAGTTTACATCACTATAGAACAAACTGCTTCTGTCTCTAAATCCTGTTCTAGTCCTGTAGCCACGGTTCACCAAATTATGTTGAGTATTTTTGCTGAGCTCTGCTGGACACCCTCTGACTTCATTATTATGATCTAATAAACCCTTGGTTACCTGCAGGGAAACGTAACCCTTTGGGGAATGTCAGGAGATCACTACACCATAACAAAACATGCAACACCCCTCTTTCAGATTCTAGGACTAAAGAAAAAACAATAAAAAGATACATAAGTGGTCATAAAAGCAATATAAGGTTATTTTATTCTCCTACCAGCTTGCCTTATTGGACAGTCATTATACATTGCATACTAATTATGTAACATACGCACCTGAGAGTCTGGAGCACTCAAACACTGCAGTGTCATGCAGAGTTTGCCTGCATTTTCCTTAGAGAAGGGGCATGGGTAAAAGGGTTTTATACCCTGATAAAATCTTAGTCTGGCGATAGATACACCGGTTTATGTGCGTATGATGAAGGCACTTACTATTACTCTTATTGGTCAATTTGGAGGGCTGATGGGGTATTATTTTAGCTGCCCTTTTGAATGCTATAGTTTGTAGCATTCTACTCATAAGGATATTGTGACAGGGAGCTCCTGCTACTCTTGAGGAACAAAGTTTTCTTAAATCTGTTGCAACAGTTCTATTTCTTAGTCTATTCTATCCTTTACAATTTCTAGTCTATAAGGTTGGCCACCTATGGGCACCCCCTTCCCTTTCTTAACTATGCTATAGTGTCCTCTTTAATGTTCCTTTTCCCTCTCAGGTCCTCATACAGGGAGGTTATTGTGGTGACCTCCAAACATATGTAAAACAGGTTTTGTGTTTGTCATTGTTGGATTTAGTATGTAATAACACTATGTCATAAAATACCTGGGGCAGGATTCTAAAAGGAAAGAAATCCTGCAAAATTCACGCAAGTCACCAAAAATGCCGCAGCTGCAGCAAAAAACAACTAGAGGTTGTGGGAAAACCGCAGCTGCAGAACACCCGCAGGGAGCTGAAACACACAAAATGCTATACACAGATATGGAAATCTTGCAGCTGAGGAAAGATTGCTGCACAAATGCTACTCCACAGAGACAGTGGAGTAGGACGCCCTGAGGAGAAAAGAAGTGAAACACCAAACAAACATCAATTAAGCTGCGTGCAGGCAACAGCAACAATGTGGGATAAGGCAATATAAGGACATGTGAGTGCAGCATACACAGAACACCACACAGAGAAAACCCACAAGAGAAAGGACAATACCAGAGGGCCACTGGCAGTGTAGGCAGAGGCACAGTGAACAGGACAACAATGTGTGATACAGGAGCAGGCCAAGGGACAACAGACACCAAGGCCAACATGCCACTGGGTGCATGGTACCACCACATGCTGAGATAAAGGCACAGACAACAGGAGGGGGAAGCACTGCAACCACATGCAGAAAGGGAGTAACAGCAACATGGGATACAACAAAGACAACCTGCCAGATGACAGTACCGCCACAGGCTGGCATTTGAAGACCTCATAGAGGAGCAGTGCATAGCCAGGTACAGGCTAAACAAGTCCACCATAACTGACCTGTGTAACACAGTACGTGATGATCTGCAGAGCAACACACACAGGGGCCATGCACTCACAGTGGAGGCAAAGGTGACAGTCACCCTGTGTGTGCTGGCAACAGGCACATTCCAGACACCAACGGGATACCACCAGCATGAGCCAAGCTGCAGTGTCACAGTACCTAGAACAGTTCCTAAATGCCATCATACCAAAGGCACATTGGTACATCAGGTACCCACTACAGGCACAACAGCAGCAGGAGGTGATGGAAAGATTCTACGCCATGGCAGAATTCACAAGAGCATTGGGTGCAATAGACTGCACACATGTAGCAATCAAGGCACCCACTGAAAACAAGGCAGCATATGTGAATCACAAGGGGTACCACTCCATCAATGTTCAGGTAGTGTGTGACAGCAACTGCAAGATCCTGGATGTGTGTGCACAGTTCCCTGGGTCATGCCACGATGCCTACATCCTGAGGCAGAGCATGTTGTGCAACCTCTATGAACAAGGAGACATACAGCATGGATGGCTGATTGGTAAGTACACATCTGGGGATGGTGGGCACAGGAACAGAGCACAGGCAAGGTGCGTGGAGCACAAACACCCATGATGTGTGAACTGAATCACTGGGACTGACTGCGCAGGGGGGCGAATGGCAGTGCAGGACATGTCCAGAAACACAGTACACATATGTGACAAGTCACGAGACAGGGGATGCCAATGAGAAATCATAGTTGGCAGCTGGAGCAACCATGGGCACAGCAATGCCAAATAGTGGTGATGTGAACAATGGCAGGAGACACACAAATGCAATACATAGGTTCAGAGCCAGCCATGGACATCTGTGACACATGCATGTCACACCATTAATAGTGAAAGTCGTCCGCAGTGTGGCAAGACAGTGACACAGAATGACAGACCCGCCATGTGCACAGTAGGAGACAGAGCATGTACCAGGCCAGTGGCAGCCTGCCAGCAGACAAGGGGAGAACAGCTGGCATGCAGCACCACAGAGAGAACATGTACCAGTGAATACCAGGCATGGGCAACATGGGAGGTGTCAGGGGACTGCAGTGGACAATGGACACCTGGAATACAGAATGTGACAAGACAATGTTCAAGATAGAAGGGCAGAAAGGGACATGGGGAATATGGGGATGGGGAGGACACCAAAGTGGTGCAGGGACAGTGGGTGTGTGACAAGAGTCAGATGAAGGTGCATGGTGAGCGGCACACTGCAGTAGGCAGAGTGCCAAGTGTCACACATAGGGATCAGTGCTGTGATGGCAGCAGTGTAACACCACCAGCTGTGATAGTGTGCACCAGCAAGACTGCAGTCCGAATTGCAGCTACATGGCACAAAGGCCTAGGACACAGGGGCGGGGCATGCCACACAGTGCAGGACATAGGGGCAGGGACATGCCACACAGTGTAGGACACAGGGGCAGGTTCAAGCCAATATCACACCAATGGGCAAGGAAATGGCATCGGGACATGCATGTGGCCCACACACAGCATGTAACATCCTAGCAAGACAGAAAGTGGGACATGAACATAGCAAAGATCAGCAATGACACCATGGGGCAGGAACAATGTTGAGCAGAAGGAACTGATATGGTGCCACATGACATCTGAACAGGAATGTAGGATGCTCAGATGCACAAACTGGCCAAGACCTGTGAGACAATGGTGAGCAACTTAGCACCAGACAAGCAACAGGAGAGTACACCCATGGACACACCGCCCAGACGAGGGTACAATGACCATGTAAGGACAGGGACAGAGCACAGACAGTGCATGGTAGTCTGTCACACATGGCACAGGGTGGACAGCACACATCCAATGATGACAGAAACATGGACCCACACATGCACCCCCATGAGGAATGAAGGTAGGGACAGGACAGAACACAGGGACATGTACACAACAGAGAGATATTGGTCCCAGGTACTCAGGCCGTCACAGTCAACAATGACAGGTGAACAGAGCATGGGGAGAGGTATGCGGGATGCTGTCACAGTGGAAGTGGGGGCATGAATAGCCACACAGAAAGGGACCTGGAACGCACATACACCCTGTCAGAGGACATAGCGTGGCACCCAACAGCCATAGGTGCCATGACCCCACAAGAGGGGTGACATGAAAACCAGGTCAAGGGTAGACAGAACAGGAACACAGCACACATGGCACACACAACACAACACAACCACACTCTAATGGGTCTAGTGCCGTCACCGCAGGCAGTGTTCATGTATCAATGCAGCTGGCTGAAGCAATACACAGTGTCATCACTGTACTGTACAATGGATCACAACAGTGAATGTGCAGACCACACAATGGCACACAGGCAACAGCAGCAATGAAGTACCATCATGGTGAGACACAGAGACATGCAGAAACACAATCCCACTTGCACATGGTGCAGACAAACCTGTGAGCTGAGGACAGAGGTAAAGCCAAGGCTGCTCTGGTGCACAGGATGCATGGACCACACCAGTAGTGCACAGGCACATACCAGGCAGACAGGTAAAATATCTGAACACACCAGTGGTCCACAGAGAGACACAGCTGAGCAGGGACAGACCATTTGCAGTGACCCAAGAGCAACACATGTAATACAAAGCAGTACACAAAGTCAATGTGACAACAGCAGCGGCCTGCCAGTGGAGACATACACATGCTTGCACATGATACCCATGTGTAACCACACAGTGTCATGAAACACGTGACAGCATGTGTCACCTAAGCGTGGCACAGAACTGTCTGGAACATGGATAGCAGTAAAGCAGTACACCCCATGTGATGATACACAGCAATGGCACAACACAATGAGCACAGGCCATGCCTGTGACTGTAGAATGTCATGTGACAGTGTAATATGCCAGGCACACATGCACTAATGGCAGTCATGATGTGGAGAGCAGCTACATGTACTCTTGCAACGTGTGACATAGCACACACACACACACTGAGATGCACACAGACAGGACAATGCCACAGCACCCCATGCAGTCAGACAGTACCACAGCACTTAATACTGGCCATGGTGCACACCCACACAGAACACACTGTGTACTGGACATGTTGCACAGGTAACACAGGTTAGTGCACCAGTGGTACATGCATGCCATGGATGTGGTACCCAAGTCACAACATCACATCCTCCCCTAATGGCACAGGTACGCAACATGGCACAGGATAGTGTGTACAGAAATTGCTGTAGCCATGGCATGTGTGGTGGGACACAGGTCCAGGTGAGTGAAGGAGGCACAAACATGGTGAAAAGTCCCTGAAGAAGTATACCCTGGACTGCCACAGTGGCAAAGGACAATGGAGGCATATGGACTGCACATGACAAAGTGTGCAGTGATGTGAGCTGGCATGGTGGCATGAAGGGATGAGGTGGTGGATGCCACGCACCACTTACTGGGGCTGCCCATGTTTGGATATGGACATGGGTTGCCAGAGGATGGCATGAGAGGCCATTCAGGTAGCAAAGGCAGACCACCCACCACACCCTGGGGGACACCACTGGGAGTGCTTGGTAACTTGGTGAGGCACAATGGTGACTGGGAATATCACAGTACAAGGCTGCAAACAGTGATGGGTGTAGTGTTGCACCCATCAGCATGGCTGCAGTGTGCAACTGTGTTATTGCCTGCTGCAACACCAGGGTGGTGGACACATGCATGGTAAACACCCAGGATGCCTGCTGTGGCTGTGTGGTACACAAGGGGGCACAAGTAGCAGACCCACACCCCAGGGTAGGCACAGTACTAATGACAATGTGGAAGGCACCATCCTGATATCATGGCAGTGCCCTGCCTCACTAGGTTTGCAATGGGATGGTGGTACACCCTCGATGCTGGGTGACTGGATCTGCAGTGATGTTGGGTGGTGGGAATGCTGGCTGAAAATGGGAAACTCCGCAAGTGGAGAGGTTTCATCCTGCGGTGGTTGCTGCCATATTGGACCTAGTTCCCACGTCACTTGAAAAATAAAGTCCAGGATTTTTATTAATTTATTTTACAGTTTGGGGCCAGATAAGACAAATTAAGCTGAGGCTAGTTTGCAGGTTCAACCTGGGAGCATAGGGAAGTGAAGTGACTTGCTCATGATCACACAGTATGCAAGTGGTGGCTGTGGGATTCAAACCCAGTTCTCCAGGTTCATAGCTCGGTGCTGTTAACCATTACGTATACTGCCTCCCTACATGCATGCATGCATGCCTGCACATCAAGATTCCATGCAGCAATTGATAACTCGTGCTTTGTTTTGAAGGGCCACCACTACAAATTTCATGCTTTGCTCTGTGACCTATCCTCAGTATTGTGGATCTTCACCAAGTACTTAGCTGTGGTTGTTGCAGCCTTACATTGAGAAGCCCTGTATGTCTTCTTTTACCTGGACAATTGGCTTCTCATAGCTCCATCCAGGGCTACGATTGTACAGAAATTGTACCAAACTCACTAGTTATTTGAATAACTGGGTCTCCTGGTCAAAGAGCCCAAATTGGTCCTCACCCCTCGCCAGTGCCTTGGCACTGTCATTGACATGACTCAGGCTTCAGCGTTTCTTCTGGACTCCCATGCCAGACATAATGATGGACCAGGCCACACTGGTCGCATTCTGCAACAGGGTCCAAGCAAGGTTCGTGCTTCAACTCTTGGTGCTTCATGGTGACAGCCATTGTCACTGTTCCCATAGCCCACTTCCACATATGAACATACAAACATTCAAAGAAGCCAGCAGAAGAAGGCCATTTGGCCTATTAAGTCTGCTCATATTGCAGGGTCCACAGCTTGAGCTAATGTCCTTGCCCTCCCTCCCCACTCCTCCCATCCTCCCTACACATGATCCTTACTTTCCCCCTATGCCTGTCCCAGCATCTCTTAAAGCTACCCACTGTCTTCAACAAGATGACCTCTTCCAGCAGTACATTCCAAGCGTCTACCACCCTCTCTGTGAAGAAGTGCTTCCTGATCTCCCTCCTTAACCTCCCACCCTCCAGCTTAAGACTGCGCTCCCTAGTGTTATGGTTGCCACTCAGTTTAAATAAACTCTCCTTACCAACCTTATTTATCCCTTTCAAGTACTTGCAGGTCCCAATCATGTCCACTCTCTCTTCTGTCCTTCAGGGAGTACATGTTCAGTGCCCTCAACCTCTCCTCATATGCCTTACCCTGCTGACCCACTATCATCTTTATAACCCTCCTCTGGACCTTCTTCAGCAGGTTAATGTCCTTTTTGAGGTGTGAGCACCAGTACTGAACTCCATACTCTAGATGCGACCTTACCAGTGACCTGTACAAGGGCAGTATAACCTCCTCTCTCCTACTATTGATCCCCCTAGATATGCATCCCAGCATCTTGTTTGCAATTGCTGCTGCTTTCTTGCACTGTATGGAGTGCTTCAGGTCACTAGTGATCATCACTCCTAGGTCCTTCTCCTCCTCTGATGCAGATACTTGGACTCCACCCAGGTAGTACTCTGTCCTGGGATTCTTGGCTCCAATATGCATAACTTTGCATTTCTTGGCATTTATTTATTTGGTTTTTGTTTATCGGGTAAGTACACTAGACAACAATGTTGCCTATATTCAGGCACAACCCGGGAAAGTACAGACAGGGGAGACCAGAGTCAACATTAGAGAGTTTTTCATGACGCAGCATGAGGTGAGAACAAACACTTGAACAGTATACAGCCAGGTACAGTCATTATCAGTGATGACAAAGAGAAACAGATAACATTACATTAATTATTTTCATCTGATGATACATCAATGACTAAACTGAAATGACTAACAGGAAACAAAACTTAAATGAAGTAGCATTATAACAATAGGATTTCTGCTGGGTGTGGGAAACTTTCAGATTTTGGAGACCAGCAGGAAATCAGTAAGTGTCATAGGGAGGAGAAAATGCTAAGAGAGAGGCTCAAGTTACAGCACAAGAGCAGCAGTCGGATTCTAATAAGTGTGCCCGAAGACCCAGTTTAAAGGCCTTGTGGGATTTGGAGAGTTTGATGTGGGAGGGAATGGAGTTCCAGGAGCTGGGGGCAGATATGGCAAAGGATCGTTCTTTTTGTGTGAGATATCTGGGAATTTCAAGTTGGGTTTGAGCAGATGCCCTGAGGAGGTATGCTTGGGAGGGCTGAGTTAATAGTTCAGCAAGGTATTTAGGGGACCCTGTTCTGATCATATTATCAATTGTACAGCCCGCAGAATAGTGTCTGAGCGAGTCTGGGGAGAGCCAATTTAGTTTCAAGTAGAGCAGGCAATGATGGGTAAGTCTGTGAGCAGAGAGCGCAAATCTACATATACTGTTGCAGCAGGTGCTCCATTTCTGGAGTGCTCCTTTGCTAGCTTTAAGGTAAACCTGAGAGCAATATGTCAGAGCAGGGAGGAGAAATCCTTGTGTAATAGCAAGCCGGACAGCATCATTGAGGGAGGACCTAATTTTAAAGGCAAGACCAAGTTTTGAGTAAACTGTCTTACATGTAGCCGCAATGTCGAGGTTAAAGTCAACAGGATGGGTCGAGAGTGACTCCTAGGTACCTGAAGGAGGTAACGAGTTCAAGAGAGGAGTCATCTAGACAATGTATCAATAAGTCTGGAGTAAGAGATCTGATTCTTGACGGGGGGGCCAAAAAGCATAGTTACGGTTTTCTTAGCATTCATTAGGAGCCTGTTCTGTAGTAACCACTCCTGCAAGCAGTTGAAGTCTACTTGAAGATGTGCTCTTACTGATAAGGGAATCTTTACCACTGGAGAGAAGCACCATGTCATCAGCATAAGGGATCAACGAGGAGGAGCAGGGAAGGGAGGGCAAGTTGTTAATGAAAAGGGAGAAAAGTAGTGGGCCAAGAATAGATCCCTGGGGGACTCCAACAGAGGTAGGGAAAGATTTGAGACGGCGGATTCAATTTGGACAAATTGTAACCTCCCTGAGAGGTAGCTATCGAACCAGGAGATGGTCGACAGGTCAAAGCCAAGGCGGGACAGTTTGGGAAAGTAGCAGAGAGTGATTCACAAGGTCAAATGCCTTTGTGAGATCGATAAATATGGCCCCAGTGAACAAGCTCTTATCCATCGCTGTAAGGACTGCATTTGTCAGCTGAAGTAGTGCAGTTGTGGTGCTGTGTCCTGTTGGAATCCATGCTGGGTAGGGGATATTGAAGCCAAGCTGCCAGATCTTGGATCACCTACCCAGCTTTTCCAGATTTTCCTGTAGGTCCTGTATCCCTTCAGCTGTGTCCACTCTCCCGCAGGTCTTGGTGTTATCTGCAAATAGGCACATTTTGCCCTTAATGCCATCCCCAATGTCATTGATGAAGACATTGAACAATGCCAGCCCCAGCACAGAGCCTTGTGGGACCCCACTGGTTACCTCTCTGGTACCAGATAACTCTCCCCCCACAACCACCCTCTGGGTTCTGTCCCTCAGCCAGTTTGCCACCCATCTGGTCATCTTTTCCCCAACCCCAAGATCCACCAACTTCCTGATCAACCTTTTGTGGAGCACACAGTCAAAGGCTTTGCTGAAATCAAGCTAGAGGATGTCTACCACTGGGCCCCTGCCTACTGTCTTAGTGACACAGTCAAAGAAGTCAATCAGATTCATTTGACACAGTCCCCACTCCCATGAATCCATGCTGCCTCACATCCTGGAGAACATGCTTCTCTAGATATTCCACCAATCTTTCCTTTAGTATGGTCTCCATGAGCTTACCCACAATGGAGATCAGACTGACTGGTCTGTAATTACCTGGGTCATCCTTAGGACCGCTTTTGTGGAGGGGCACTATATGTGCTGTTCTCCAGTCCTGCGGTACCATGCCTGACTGCAGTGAACTATTAAATAGGCCTGCCAGTGGCCCTGCCAACTCCATAGCCAGTTCCTTTAGTACCCTTGGATGTACTCTGTCTGGGTCTGGTGATTTGTCCACCTTCAATGCCAGCAGCCCCTCCCTCACTCTATCCTTCTCTATCACTACATCTGTGTTCTCCTCCCTCCCTCCCTCCCTACTCCTCCTTTCCCCTCTGAAGGCACTGGTCCATACTTCTTCCTGGTGATGACGGAACAGAAGTATTCATTTAGTATCTCTGCTTTTCCCCCATTATCCTCCACCCACTTCACCCCTTTCTTAAGCCTAACAATCCCGTCCTTCTTGTCCCTTTTCTTACTCATATAGTGAAAGAAAGTCTTCTCCCCTCTTCTTAATTCCTTCAGCTATCTACAGCTCCTTCTGTGCCTTTGTTCACTGGACTTCCTTACTTGCCTCACTAGCCAACCGTAGATCATTTTCCCTATCCTCCTCTCTTTTGGTCTTCCTGAATTTTCTGTAGGTCAGCCTCTTTTCCCTTACTGCCTGGGCAACCCCAGAACTGAACCAGCCAGATGCTTTGGCCCTTGTGTCTTACCCCTGAGCCTAAAGCACTCATCTGTGGCAACCAGTATTCCTTCCTTAATGATGGACCACCTTTGGTTCACCCCCCATATCTGCTTTGATGCCCGCCAGATGGCTCCTTAGCACTTTGCCCATTTTCCTGAAGTCCGCCCTCCTGAAATCCAAGATTTTGGTCTTAGGATGCTTTCTCTGCCCATATCCAACTGGAACCACAATGTGCAATGGTCACTTCCACCTGGTGGCTCACATGTGCATTCCTCAGTTGATGCTTTGTACCCAGTGGGCCCAGGCTTTCTAATCCCTAGATCAACCTGTTCTGGTCCCAAACCACTTAAGTAGGGCCCTTTGCCGGTGGCAAAGCTGCTCTCATTTGCGTAAGGGTCCCCATTTCTTTATTCTTCCCCACAGGAGGTTCTAACCACGGATGCCTCTGGAATAAGTTGGGGGGGGGCATCTGGATGCACTCAGGACCCAGGGTGTGAGGTCCTCCTGAGAATGCTCTCTCCACATGAACATTCTGAAGATGAGGGATGTTCTTGGCCTGTAAGCCTTCCCCTCACTCACATTCAGGGTCATCCTCTGCTGATTCAGATGGACATATGTGTCATGCATTATCTCAACTAACAGGGATGTACTTCTACCCTCTACTGAGAAATAATGCAGGTATGGGTTGGGCCCTGGCACAACTGTATACCTTGTTGCCATGTTTCTGCCTGGCTCTCTAAACATCCTGGCTAACTTTCTCAGCGGGTCGATCGCTGTGTCTCATGAGTGGGAACTCCTGGATGATGTGGTCGACAGCCTCTTCGCCTATTGGAGTCATCCTGAGTTGGACCGTTTCGAATCATCACACCATGCATAAATTCCAATGTTTTTGCTTGCTCACTCCAGGGCCTGAAATTGTTTGGTGAGCTGCATTGTCTCTCTCCCGGAAAGGAAGGTTCCTGTATGCCTTTTTCCCCTAATCCTTATGATACAGCAGGTTTTGGTTAAGCTTCAGGCAGATAGGGCCACACTGATACTGGTGCCCCCCCCCAGCACAGATTTAGTTCATAGATATAGAGACAACAACAGCAGAACAAGGCTTGTCTGCCTACCCTAACTACTCTACATTGGCCCTAGAGGCCATCCCTCCTCTTTGTTTCTGCACCCACCCTTTTTACTAAAAAATCCCATATGGCTGTCTTATCCCTGCTTGAAGCTACTCACCAATTTGGTCTGTACCTGTGCCACTTCCTCTGCTGATTCACTCTACTCTGGCAGATTGCGATGCAACCCTCTGCTTCACTCTTTTTATAAGCAGGCCTGCTGTTACAGAGCCAGGGTGGTCTGTTGCACCAGGACATTCAGTCCCTGTAACATTACACCTGGCTACAGAGGACATCCAACTATCCCACTTTAGGGTCTCGGAGGTGGTTTCGGCTGTTTTGCTGGTGGCTCGTAGGTCATCTACCTTGTACACTTACTACCTGACATGAAAATGTGTCAGTATTTGTTGTGCCTCTCACTCCTTGGACCTATAGTCATGTCCAGTGCAGCCTCTTTTTGATTCCCTCCTATCCCTATCAGACTCATAGAAACATAGAGAGTGATGGCAGAAGGGGACCACAAGGTCCATCGAGTCTGTCCAAGAACCTACCTGGTGCTATTCCACCTCCCCTCCTTTGCCTTTCTGTATGCTACCTTTATGTATATCTCAAGCTTCCAATGCTCTTCAATGAAGATACACCTTTTGGACATTTCAGCCTTTGATGCCCTCATAGGGACAAGACAGTGACGCAGCTAGAGGATTCCCACAGGTTCCTGAAAGGGCTTCCACATCTGCTTTCCTTGGTCCATAAACCAGTTCTGGTGTGGGACCTTAACTTGGTTCTGCAGTCTTACACAGGCTCCTTTTGAACCCCCTGTTTGTGATTTGTGTTTCCTTTCATGGAAGATGTTTTTTCTCATGGCGATTTCCTCTGCTCAGAGGGTTTCCGAGCTGCAGGCTTTGGTTGTGGACCCCCATAACTTGTGTTTCACCAGGATTGCGTTTTACTATGTACCCATCCTATTCTCCTTCCTAAGGTGGATTCTGAGTTGTCTGAACCCAACTATACACCTTTCTGTCTTTTTTCTTTCCCTTCAGAATGCTGGAGATGTCACCCTGCATTCTCTTAATGTCCATAGGGCTTTACGCTTCTATTTGGGCTATATGAAGGACTGTAGAAAGTCCTTGCAGCTTTTTGTTTTATTCATGTCCAAGATAGTGGGTGCCCTGGACAGTGTTGCTTGGATAGTATTCCCCGGTATAGGGTACTGGTGGATATCACTGTTTTGACCAGATGTCTGATGCCATCGCATATTGATGGCATCCAACAATGGATCCAGTGTCCTCAGATCCCAAGTGGATCTTTTCATGGGACAAATGACCCACTGGATCTGATGGTCAGATCAGGGATCCAGTGGTCAGATCACAATAATCTGAGGGGCAGATCCAAGAGATCCGCTGGGTCCGATGGTCAGACCGGGGATCCAGCTGTCAGATCACAACAATCTGAGAGCCTGATCCAAGGATCTGACCCCGGGTTAAGACATCCATCTCCATCTGGCCCCGGATCTGGCATTCAATAATGGTTGGATGGGGGTCAGATCATGTGGCCAGATAGCGCAACTATCAGTCAAAGGGAGTTTGGATCCATCAGACTGGTATCCAAGCACCTCTAGCCCTGTGTCAAAGCAGTGACTGTCCAAATAGACCAAATAGTTGGTATCCTGCATTTCATTTTATTACCAATAGCACAGTAAGGAGCTTCCTGGCTCTGTCTGTGGGCATGCCACACATGGCATGGCCAGTTCAACAACTGAAATGTGCTCTGCCACCACATGGAGTTCCCTTCACACTTTCACTTTTTTATCCTTTCTATTTATTGCTTTCACATAAAAACAATATGTAGTACATCCTCATGTAAGAGTAGAGACCAGTACAAAAACTAGTGCAGCCATACAAGCCAGTAGAAAAGAAATTTGGAATACACAAAACCTCCTCTTACATTCTGTTACAATAGGAGTGGGGGAAAAAGAAGCAAAATCATTTCAGTCCTAATTAAATGTTTAGGAAAAGACAGCTGCTTCAGTGGCCATGATTATTAAGTCCTTCAAGTAAAAAGCTCTGGAAGATTCCCACACTCAAACAAAGTGTATTAACCAGTCCATATGAATTCAAGAAAAAATAAGTCTCTCCCCTACTCCACACCCCATTCTTATAATCAGCAATAAACAGGAGTATCACTATCAGCAGTAAGCCCCTGTATTAAATGTCCACAACAAACATGTAACCACCCACTTATTGATGCAAAATTGGAGAGCTTAACTATAAACCAAAACCACTGTGGAAGAACATAGCAATCTGGTTCCCCAATTAAATACTCCAACAGTAATGGACTATTTTAACTTTATAGTGTAGTGATAGTTCAACCAAGTCTCTATGGTTAAAAAATTCGAACGTAACTGTCCCAGGCCAGCAACTTGCCAGCAAATACTCAGCCCTCTTGACTTCAGTTCTTCTGCTGCTACTTCAGCGGTCAATCGTGAGGAAAATTCAGCCTCTGTCTTCTCCAACTATCTCCCCGTATCTTTCAGATCCGAAAACTTCCAAGACTTGCCCCTGTAGGTTATTCTGAGCTTTGCAGGAAGCAAAAATGAATGAACTATTCCCAAAGTCCTAAGCCTTTGCCGGACAGCATCAAATTGCTTTCTCCTGGACCGTGTTTGAAAG
This sequence comes from Neoceratodus forsteri, assembly GCA_016271365.2. Classification (NCBI taxonomy): domain Eukaryota; kingdom Metazoa; phylum Chordata; order Ceratodontiformes; family Ceratodontidae; genus Neoceratodus; species Neoceratodus forsteri. The sequence continues at coordinate 146,920,316 of CM028135.1, forward strand.
GATTAGTCTGGAAAAAATGTAATGTTCCTTTCCTGAGAAGTAATCAGATACATCGCTCTAGCGGCATTAATGAGCACACCTCGGACATCTGCTCCAGTAGTCTTTAACAAGACAGTGCATGTTTGAGCATCCAAGGTAGGCCTTACATGAGGGTGAATCCTATTAGCTTGGCACAGGTGAGCCCAATCAAATTCCTCCGGTACAGAAAGTGTCTCCATTAGCTAGTGTTTCAAGAAGGTAAGCAGCTGGATATCTTCAATCCCTTCTGGAATCCCAACAAGATGCACATTGCCTGCCCAAACTTCGTTTTCAAGGGTTTTGAGTCTCCCCCAAAGTTGACTGTTTCTTTAGTAAGTGCTGCTGTGACGGCCTGTGTCGCAAGGGATCTCTTGTTGGACTCTGCTAACGTATCCTTCAAAACCGTAAGAGCTATATCATGAGCTTCTAGTTTAGATAGCGTTTTTTCTATTTTTTCATTCATAGTTCATACAGAATCCAAAATAGTCTTCCATGGTGGCTTGCTTGTTGTACCGGCTGCAGAAGATCCCAGTGCTGTTCCGGTAAGCTCAGACTGGGAAAGAGGCCTTGAAACTCCAGATTGCTGATTCTGTTTATTTCTTGTCCGACCCATCTCTATTTAGTACCATTTGATAACGTTCAGCATAAGGACCCCAGAAATATTAAATAGGTCCAGCTGTTATGTTTTGCTGGCCCGGTGGTGCTAAGGGTCGAGGCACTGGACGCCACACCTCACATCACACCAGTGACCCGGGGATCAGGAACGATCTTGGGTCATTGGGTGTCAGCCGGGGGGGAGATGGATAGAGCACCCCATGGGACTGCTCTTCTCCTCTGGGGTGGGTGGGGAGAGATACCTGTGCAAGTGCTGGCTCCTAGCAGTGGCTGGGGACTAGGGTGAGACATGAATCAAGAAAATGGATGGCACGGAAGACGTGCAGAGCGTGGGAGCACGCACCGCAGCATCACTGGTGTCATTGCACGTCCGTGCTGTGAAATGGAGCAAGGATACCTGTGCAAGTGCTGGCTTCTAGCAGTGGCTGGGGGCTAGGGTGAGACATGAATTAAGAAAATGGATGGCACAGCAGACGTGCAGTGCATGGGAGCACGCACCACAGCATCACTGGCATCATTGCATGTCCGTGCTGTGAAATGGAGCAGGAGAGGAAAGCTGTAGGCCCGATCCTCCAGCATATGAAGATCCGCCCCTGCAGTGCAGCTCCAGCTGCCCCATGAAGCTCCCCCTGGTCCTGACTCCCCGTGTGGTCTTCCACACCATAGGGGGCATGACGTGGCCGGGTGAGAGGGCGCAGGATTGCAGCTTGGGCACGGCAGTCAGTGTAGCGGCCTCCGGGGTTGGATTGGATGTAGAGGGAACCATAAGATCACTCCCCGCCAAGGAGGTCAGGGCACCCAAAAAGATCACCAACAAAAAAAAAAATAGGATCAGCTGTTTGATAACCAAAATGCACAAAAAACAATTTTATAAGACTGTGATACAGGGCTCGTGGAGAAAGCATCCTGCCTGAAAGCTAACTCTCTAGTGCCCCACATACATTCCCATAACACTACAATGTGGGCCTGGTGTACCATAGACAGGCTGCCTTCGGCCTTGACATGCTCCAAGGCCTGCTATATTAAGGGGTTTATCTGTCCCTGCTGTCTGGCCTTCCTCCCACTCTACTGTTTTGTATTGCTTTGGAATCGCTTAAAAGGTGGGGCTCTACTGAGGGAGCTATTCTCGAAGAACAGTAAATCTCAAAGAGAATCTCCTCTATAGAGATGCAGATCACCCTCCACCTACCCCCTTCTGTGTTTCAGATGGCATACTCTGGAAGATGTTGCTGTCTCTGCACACCTGGTGTTCTCCTTTTCTGTGCCTGTTCAAAAGAGCTTCGCCCCAGAAGCACCACCTCTCCTGCTGGCCTGGTTAAGGTTCTGGTTTTCAGTTTCTGTTAAGATTTACAACTCTGAGCTTGTAACCAGTGGGAAACTGAAAAGGTTTAGGGACACCCATGTTATATAGGCAGCGCTGACGTATGTCAACATGGGAAAGCAAAGCTAGGCAAACGTTTCCAAGTGGTCCTAACATTGATGACTTAAAGTTCCAAAGATGGAGGAGGGTCTGTTGAAGATCTACTGTTACTGGTAAGTAATGAAACTTTTATCTACAAAGTGCATTTGTGAGTCATACAAGCCATCCCTACCTCTCCCTCTAAAACCTGCATAAAAGGGGTTCTTTAGGTTGTCAAAGCAAATGTTTTTAAACATTTTAATACTCGTGCATCTTACAATAACAAAATTCGCAGTTTTTACAATTTTCTGTATTGTGACTTGTCATTTCTTACTGCAGTAACATTTCCTAATATAGCATAGATTAGTTTAATGGTCGCTGCTGTCTTCTATTCTTCAGCTATGAATCTGCCATTGGAATGTCAGGGGAGTGTAACCACACTGTAGAGTTTGAACTTTAACATTCTGAAGTTCTGTCTCTGGGGCAACACCTGAGGACTGAGATGCTATTTGTATGCAGGGCCGGTTCCAGGATGTACTGGGCCCTGGTGCAAGACTTTGTAGTGGGCCCCCCCATCCAGGCCCCCCCCGCCTGGGCGGCCCCCTCCACCCTGCACTGCCACTACCAGTCCACCACCAGCACCAAGAGAATATTGCTGCTGTTATGCCTGCATTATCCATACAAGATGGTTAGTACTTTCTAACAGCTCAAACATGTACACAATGATAATATAGGAACATTGATAAAGATGCGAGTTGGGGGAGGGGTCTCGGAGAGGATTGCTGTATGTACTGTGTTCTTGTCTCATGTCTGACATATAATGGCTCTGTCTTTTGTAAAAGTTAGAAGATTCTGCTCAATTAAGTACACTTAATGAAAAAAATAAAAAAACGACAGAAAAAAACACCACCCGCGTTCTTTGACAGACAGCACTTATCCTACTAAAACATAATGCAAGCACTTAGGATTTTGTTTTGGGGCAGGTGACCTGATAAAGGCGTGCCCGTTGACAGTGATTGCAAAAGGTACCTGTTAGCTCAAAATTATTGTGAGCTGGTAAACTGAGGTAGTGGGGACCGGAAGTTGAATCCCACTACAGATGATAACCTGAATTAAGCCCCTAACCTCACTGTATATGCTGCAGTCCTGTCAACTTGCGTAAAGGAGCTCCCCATTAAAAGGAAGGCACAACATTCAGTATACTATTAAACAATGTAAAATATTTTGGTACGCAAATTAGGACCATCAACTGTCATTTTTGCAGGGGTTACAGAGGTATAAATACATATACATTTAATTTATATCAGGAACCATTAGTACCTTACCAAATAAGCTCTGCTATGGCAATGGGGATATCAACTGAAGAAGTAGCATAGTAACGGGGGGTATATAAACGTGTTGCTATGCCAATGGAGTCAAGTTATAAACTTTTATAAACAAACATAAAAGCTGAGAGGGTAAATTAATTTATGTACCGGACACCTCAGAATCAAAGCACTGTGTGACTGGGATGGCTGTCAACCCGCGTTCATTAGCAAGCCCTATTTTTCCACATGGGTACCTACCAGCTGGGTTTTGAGCACAGAGCAGCGTCAGGAGTGGCGACAGGATGGGAGCAGACAAATAAGCCACGCACGGTCGCCGAACCGGTGCCGAGAGGAGGATCAGATTCGGACTGGAGCATCACATGCCACTGCCAGCGTGGAGGAGGAGCCAAGGAGAGGATAACACCAAGTGAGGAGTCAGGACTCGGTCAGATCGGATGATGCCTGGATGGGGATTAGGGAATTACAGACAGCAGTCGAGGAGGCGAATGGCGAGAGGCTAGGAGCAGGAGTGAGTTGACAGCTACCACACTGCAGGTACATCCGAGGAGGACCGCAGATGTAACTGTGTGCAGCAGGCACAGAGGTGCCGGCGGGAGGGGATTTAATTTTTAAATGCCTCCACAGGTCTCCAGAACAGTCAGTTGAGTGAGTCCTCCATCCATGCACACTTCAGGGAGGGATTGGCGGTGTGGGCAGGAGGCAGTGGGCTGATTGCTCTGCTCCATCAGCAGTTTAAAACTAAAAAAAAAAGAAAAAAACATTTTATACTGACTTAAGGGGCCATGGGCCCTGCCAGCACTCTGGGCCCTGGCGCAGTCACATCCTTTGCACCCCCCCGATGCCGGCCCTGTTTGTATGACTCACAAATACACCCTCTAGGAGAAATATTATTACTATGGTAATTTTTTTTCTTTTACTGGTTTTTATCAGTTCCTGGTTCCAAATTAATATATATATATATATATATATATATATATATATATATATATATATATATATATTAATTAGCTTTATTTTAAAATAGTTGTACTTTTTTTCAGTACTTCTCAAACCCATTTTCTTTTGCCTCCTGTCAAACTGGCATGACAGGGAGGCCTTAATAGAAAGCAGGACCTACAGGAATCATGTAAGCCCTGATTGGTAATAGCAAACGGTCAAAATTTCTGCTAGAACAGCTTCATTGGCGTGCTCCCCTGTAAAGCAGGCTGTGTCAGTAAATATGAAGAAAAGTACCACTGAAAGTAGAAAGTACTCTTCTGATGCCTTTCTTCCTCTGCCGTAGTCTCTGTCATCCACAGAGTGAAAAAACATTACAAAGCCCTCTTCAAGTATGGAGCTCAGGGCTCCCAGTCAGGACATCCACAGAGTCAAAAAACATTACAAAGCCCTCTTCAAGTCTGGAGCTCAGGGCTCCCAGTCAGGACTGCCCTAATAGCTCTGGCAGCCATCAAAGAAAATGAAAAAGGCTTTCTGTACACCAGTCAAGAAAAACAGCTGTTATGAGCCTAAAGAGAAGCACCTTGAGGTCCCTTCACCTGATAAACAAAAAGTGAAATTGCTGCCTGCCACACATATGCCCTCCTTGGAGGATATAAATTGTTTGTTCATCAACTTCCCCTGCCCTGAGACAACAGCAACACTTTTATAGGGATTAAATGTCCACAGCCAAGTGTTTTTTTACATAATAATCAAGAGTGTCATTATAAATGTGTGGTGCGTGCAGTAACCCCACCCTTCCATCTTATGGCAAGAAAGCAAGGGCTGCAACGCCCCCCAAGCTGGGTTCTACTTGTGGAGCCAAAAGGGATGAAGGAGCACGTCACAATGTCTATCCTACACACAATGTTAGGCTGGTTGCCTCCTTCCCAGCTATGGGGATCATGAACCTCTGTCAGGAAAGCATATTCCAGGGCCCCACCCTCCTGGTGGTCCCAGCCTGTGGGAGTGCTGTGACCACTGTAGGTGCTAAACGATCCATTAAAGGTGTGGCACAGGCCCCCTTTTCCCCCTACCTCATGGTCAGATACCCACACCTAGTCAAGGATAAACCCTAGAGAGACTCCTCTTGTGCACTTATAGTAAGTTGAGACAATGTTCCACTTCACCCTGTGCCAGAGGCTGGTGAGCTGGAGCTGCAGTGGAGGCAAAACATTTGGAGAGGCGACAATTTACCAGGAACACCAGGAAAAGTTTCTCTGCATTCCCTACAGGCAGTTCACCCTCTATGGTACAGACCAAGCTGTCCTTATGTTTGGGGTCACCTTTAGGGAGGTTGGGTGGGTACCTAATCCTATGTGGAGAAGTAGGAAAGAGGGAGAAATACTACTCTGTGCCTGCTTTTAACCTGTGACCTGCTCCATCCCACACCTGGCTGGCTGACTGGCCCACCAAATGGGTATACTGGTGGCTTAACCTGCCTCCTTTGGGCACTCTCAGGTTGGCCTGTCCCCCTTCCCTCACCCTCCTGCTGTGCAGGCACACAAGGGGGAAAAGAGGCTTGGAGAGGCAGTGGCCAATATCACCAAACAAGTTTCCCAGAATGGGAAATGGGGAGCCAAAAACTATCTTTCCATGACTCCTCGATTCCTCCCAAAAGGGTTATTGGTTATTCAAACTCCACACTCATCCCCTGCCCCAAAACAATGGCCACCACTTTGTTGAGATTAAATGCCCACAGCCACGTGTTTATTAACATAGTAAAGAAACGGAGGACAGCCCAGTGGCACAGAGGGCTGAAGTGCTGTGTGCCTTACCTCTCACCATGCCAGAGACACAAGTTTGGGAACAAGTTCAGGTCACTGGAGGTCAGCAGGGAGGGGAGAGCTGGGAGTGATCAAGTAGCAGCCAGGCAACTCTGATCTCCTGGAACAAGGTGGTGGATTGACTTGACTCTTGGCTGTCAGCAGGTGGAGGCCTATGAATCACGAGCAGCAGACTGAGGTCAGGGAAGGGGCAGCTGCCATTCTGGGATATATGTGCACCGCCATGTGCATGCATTTTTCATGCCACTGTGGCTAGGGGAGAAAATAGAAACATGGTCAGCTTGGGCTCCATGAAGTCCTGCCCACCGGCCCTCTGTCCCACACTGCCACCCGACTGGGACCCCGATACTGGGTGTATGTCTCTGGGTGGAGGAGGACAGCCCACCCTGCCTGGCCCCATCACAGGGGACAATCTGTTGGGGGTTCACAGGTTCTGGTCACGGTCAAGGTAAAATGCCAGGTGGAGGGGGTTAGGAAAGGACTGATGAGTCTGCCCAAACTGACCAGACAAGAAAAAGCTAGATGGAAAAAAAATTAAGAAAGGGGTAACAAATGTGCATAGGAGAGACTCTCTCTGAGGAATTCTGTCCTCCCCTCTCATGTAAAGAGAGCAAAGGCTGTAGTCTGACTCCTGGGCACAGTGTTAGGCTGGCCTCCTCTTTCCATGCTGTGTGTATCATGGATCCCCTTCCAGGAAGCCCACTCTAGGATCACACACACCCTGACTGTCCCTGACCTTTGGGAATGGCATGTCCAATGTAGGTGCTGAACCATCCATTCAAGACATCTGCTTCCCATGCCACTAGCCACCCAAAAAGGAGTTGCCTATCCATGAAGGGCACAGCTTCCCCCTTCCCCTACTGCTTGGCTGGTTACTCAAGTTTCAAGTTTTTCAAGTATATTGCAGGAAAGACTCCGTTGAGCAAGCTCATTCACAAGGAGGTCCTGAGGCACATACACATACAGTTCGCAATTACATAGACAGGAGATATAAAATGTAGAACAACAAAGAAAAAATATATAATACAAGAGGTACACACAATAGAAGTACTTATGCTATATATGCAGCATATACTCAGACATAGAAAGGGCCAAACCCTAGAGAGGGTTCCCATAAACCACCAGGATGGTTCCCCCAGACTGTGCTTCCCACCATACATTACCTAATGTAAGGCTCAGTGGCTACCCAAATCTACAGGCAGAATAGGTTGTAACCAAGCAAGCAATAAGACACAACAGGGTGGGCATCATGCTGAGATAATTGCCCAACCATGGACATAGCGAGACCTGATGCCACATGCGGTGGACCTTGCCGCCCCTGGAAGGGTGGTTATCTTAGCATACTGCCCACCCTGTAGTGTCTTATGGTGCTTAGAAAATGGGTAATAAGTAGTTTTAGTAAAAAGATGAATACAAAAATAAGAAAATGTAAAAAAGCAAGGAAATAAACTAACCATGCTTTTATAAGTAATCTAGTTCCCCTGCTGTTAGTAGGGTGAGCTGTGATATTCTTGTGCTGCTTCCCAGCCCTTGCTGCCTGCTCTCAGGATGATGAGTTAGTGAGAGACTTTATTACAAACATACAAACATACAAAATTTGCCAGCAGATAAAGGACTAGAGGTCTGTCAAGTCTGCTTGAATGTGCAGCTAGCACCTCTTATTCTGCAGCTGCCCCTCCCTTCCACCCTTCCCCTTCATTGATCTTCTTTAATTGCTTTTTTTTAAGTACGGTAATTTGTCCCTTGTTTCGGCTTCTGGACATTTTTTTTGTTGTCGATTCACTGTCCTCGCTGCCTGTTCTGAGGACCGGGAATGACTGAGCGCATGGTTGACTTTTTAAAATATTTTTTAATAGTGTCCCTCATTCTGGTTGTTCTTCACTACCTACAGTGGCATTCCCCAGGATGAAACTCAATTCTGCAGCATTTTGCAGCACTCTGCAGAATGCTGCAGCAGACCTATTGAATAAACAAATGAAATTTAAATGGCAATTAATCCATTTTGTAATTCGGGAAAATGTGATACTGCCAGGATGAAGTGAATGCTACAGTTTCCTGCATGATGAAAGAGACTAATTGCCATTGAAATTACATTGCTTTATTCAGTACGTCTGCTGCAGTATACTGCAGAGTGCTTTAAAAGTGGGTTTCATCCTGGGGGATGCCACTGTATACCCAGTCCTCACCGTTTGCTTGGAAGACCAAGAGTTAGTGCTGTCACCAGTGCTAAGGACCTGGAGGGAGTGAGGAAGCACTATTCCAGCTGGTGGGTGGCAGCTTGTGTTTGCTCTGGCAGGCGAGCAGGCAGGCAAGGGAGGGTCTGCATGTCACAATGGATTTTACTGATAATTTCAAAAATAATAAAAAATATGCCGGCCCACCGGTGCAGCAGTAGGGCTACTGCTTGCGGCGCAAGTGATCCAGGTTCGGGAACGGACTCGGGAGGATGGAGGATCAGCCGGGGGGGGGAGGATTGTGTGCCCAGAGGCCGCTCTCCTTCTTCAGGAGGGGCAAGCTAATTGTCCTGCCACTATACTACCACCTGGGTGACCACAGGTGGAGGTGCAGCGGAATGGCAGAGAAGTAGGGCGGGAGGTCATCGGGCGGGAGCCGGAGCATATGCACGTGAGGACGTGCTCTGCTCCTTGGCCCTCCCAGCAAACCAACAACCTGAGGGAGGAGGGACCAAGAAAAACCAGGAAACACCTTTCCCCTCTCCCAGTAGATGGAGCTCCAAGGCCCCAATCTCCAATGCCCCCACCGGCACCAAGGTGACAGCATCCTCCAATGAAATACAGATACATCAGGGCGGACTGGGGGCCCTGTCCCATACCTGCCTGGGGGTATAACCATGGCTCCATGGGGGAATGATCTGCAGCAGATGTCTGGTGGGTGAGCAGAGACATACAAGGCCGTTGAGTCTCCTGAAGAATGGGAGAGTAGCAGAGAGAAGGGAGCGTAAAAAACAAAGAATAAAAAAATGAATAAATAAAAATAAGAAGAATGGATGATAATGTTCACATCCACAGACAAGCAGGAAGCCAACTGAACAAGGTGAGCAGTAGATGTTAGGGGTGGGTAATACTGAGGAAAAAATGGCATCCATATGCAGTCAGAAGATTTTTTAAGTCACACAGTGATATATGTTTTTTGTGATGAGGCAGGCAGGTACCGGTACTTTTTCATACCTGGGCATTGGGCTGAGGGAAAATGTATGGGTACCATTGTGCCTCAGCCAATCAAAAGCCAGGATTTTTCCTACCCTTTTATAATGTCCGATAAATATACCCCAGTCTTGAGTTAGAGGCCTGGAATGTCTATGGTTATTTTATCATGTTTTATTGCCACCCCCCCCAACTGTACCATTAATGTTCCCATTTCCCCCTTCAGCTTCCGGTGACTCTTACTGATAGCTTGGGAGTTTCAAATGTGGCGCCAAAGCCTATGCTGCGCAATGTGTGAACCAAACAACTTATTTTTGACAGGTTCTGCTGAAGCATTCTGTGATCTTCTTTTATCCTGCATTGGAGGGCCTTCGATTTCATCATTCTGAGGTCAATCCATTCTAAATGCATGACTAAAATCTTGGGAACTGGGCATCTTCGGATCTCCTCCCAAAGCATGGGCCTCAGCTTGATACCACAGCATACCCCAATAGCCTAGTGAAAAAACCTCTATCTTCAGCTTAGGAAAAGTCAACTGGGGCCTGCACCACTGTGACCTTTGCCATATATGTAGAAGTGCCCACAGACCCAGTCACACCGAATAGCTGCCTGCTGCTCTGCATTGGAAACAAGAAAGGAGAGGGGACATCAGTATTACAGCAAATGTAGTCTTATGTAATGTCATTGTGTGAGGTTTCCATCTCTCCAGTAGTTTCACCTATCTATCATACCCTTGTTGGCTGCCCACATTACTGCCCCCATGCACAGTGAGTCACATACTCTCTAGGCGCTGTACTAGCTGCACCTAAGGCCTTGTCCAGGATCCTTGTGAAGTGGAATTGGGTTCATGATGATCCATTCCTATGCCAAAACCCATCCCAGATGCCCTGTTTGTATATTCCTCTAACATTCTCCTCAGATCCCAGTGTAACCCCATCCCCACTTTTATCTTTGTCCATGTCCCATATGCCTGCCTGGTTCATCTTCAATTTCTCAACATGAATTATTATGCCCTCAGTTGCACTGACCACATCACCCTTCCTCAAACCCCTTCTTGTTCACTCTCTTTGATTCTGCTACCAAATCAGAAACTTGTAGGACTCTGCAAAACATAAGATGGAGGTTTCTTTGAGTAGGAGCACCTCATTGGGAGACGAACATATTAATAATAGCACCATGAAAATGGAATCTAAGGTGAAGGGCTTTCTGTGTCATTTCATATCACTCGGCATCTAATCAATGCTGGGTTTAACACGCTTTCTAGTACACTCTCCAAAGCTGTGACATCATCTTAGAACCCTGGCTCCTCCCCATCCCAAGGTAGTTGTTTTTCACTTCAGTTTTACTGTGTTGGCAAAGGGGCAGGCACCACGGCTAGGAGCTCTCTTGCTTGAAGATATTCTTTAAAACCTTGTTTTTTCCTACTTTAGTAACTCTCAGCAGAGATTCTGTTTGTTTTACAGACAGTTTCTAAATTTTAATTGTGTCTGTTGCTTATTAACTTAATTGGCTCCTGCTTCAGCTCCATATTCCTGTCAGAGGCTGGCTGTTTTGCCATTCTTCCTGGATTCTGTTTGAATTTCTCAAAGGGTGTAAGGTAAGTCAGTGTCAGTGGCTCAGTAGGTAGCACACTCGCCTCTGAGGCCGGGAGATCAGAGGGCTGTGGGTTCAGTTCCCACATCTGGCACTTGGGTTAATATCCCAGTACTGGCACTGTAATGCAGCATGAGAGGGGTGCTGCATTTCTGAGGTGCCGTCTTTCGGATGAGACGTTAAACCGAGGTCCCATCTGCCTGGATTGGTGGTAGTTCAGGTGGATGCTAAAGATCCCATGGCACTTATCAAAAAGAGTAGGGAATTTTTATTGAAAGAACAAAACAATAACAATATGAAACAATCTTATTTAACATTTTCAAAACACCTATAAACATAAAACATTCTAAATAAAAATCACACTCTTCTTATGAAAATCTAGTTAAACTCAAATACAATGCCCGAAAATCAATAAACAGAAATAAAACTTTAACAAAAATACATAAAGCAGTTTTCACCTATGTCATTTAAACCAAACAATATGTTTCCAAAGATCCTGAAAACATTCTTCTCTAATGGTCAGCTGCTCATACATTTTTGTTTACCTACTGCTAATTCTATACGGTTAAAAATAACACTGTAAGGAAGAAGGGTATGTTGTAGAGAAAACTGGCATCTAGCTTGCCACAGGTGATATTTAATACAAGCAAAAATCAGATTTAAGGTACTTGGGTGATATCTTGCAGAAAACTTGGAATAATCACCCAAAACAAGGCTCTGATAAGTAATATGTTTCAAAACTCCCCACTCCCACAGAAAGGCTAAATCTGACCAAAAGACATTACATATGGACAAAAAGCAGGAAATGTTCTAATGTTTCAATTTGATCTGTACACCCTGATCTAATACACATTCTATCCATGATCTGTTTATGTTTTAAATTACCTCGAACTCCCAACCTCCCATGACAACAGAGCCACTGCACATCCCACATATTTGGGGTATCCTATGGTCCATTAAGAGTCAAGGGCTTGTGACAGTTTAGTAGAGGTACACAAGGAAATCCACTTGAACATAGAAAAATTAAACATAATTTCTGCATAAAGTCCTTCCTAGGTATGTCCTGTAATTGAGCCTTTCCTAGTTTCCATTCCTGTAATTTCCTTACTGAGGAATCCATAGGAAGGGGCTAAGGCTACCTTACTTTTAATAGGAAAACCCCTCCTTCCCAGTTAGACATAAAAGGTAAAAGCAATTAGGCCCAAGCCGACCATGGGTGATCCTGAGGTTTAACCACTGATTGAAAAGCTGCAATCATAAAAAGGAATGAAAAACACCACCGGTTTATCATCCCAGACCCCTTGATTTAACTTCAAATAAGTAACTGCCGCTTAATCGGATTTAAACGGCTACCCACACCATTTGAAAAATACACTATACAATCTTGTTTCTAATAAAACAGGTACCGGAAAAATGGAAGACACATGTAAAAAATGGGTAATAGAAATTTTTAATAATTAATACCGCTTCTTTTAGAAAAACCCAGGTTTCCATTGTTGAACCTTTTTCAGCAATAGCCAAGGCTTTCTCCCAATTTAATAATGCTAAATCCCCTTTACCAAACAGAAGCCCTAAAATGGTAATAGAATCCTTAACTATTATACCCCCAATATTCTGACAATCAGTAGAATCCCCAATAGCCAGACATTTACATTTATCTAAATTTAACCTAGTGCCATTTAAATCTGCAAATCCATTAATCACTTGAATAGCCTTAACACCTGACTGGACATCTTCTACCAACAGACAAATATCATCTGCATATGCAGAAATCTTCTGGACCGGTAAAATATATGATGGAGATAACCCCTGAATTGCCTTGTTATACTCAATTTCTCTTAACAAAGGATCCAATACAAAAGCATATAATAAGGGACTAATAGGACAACCCTGCCTAACCCCACAATTCATCCGAATTTCAGAGCCTACAACCTTATTGATACTTACACAAGAACTCGCTTTGTAATATAAGGTATAAATAAACTTAATAAACACTTTGGAAACCCATACCTATCTAATACCTGAAAAAGGAAATCATGGGACACGGAATCAAAGGCTCTAGCCTGATCTAACTAAAATGAAACCTGACAACTTCTTCTGTATTCCAAATTTATATGCATCCCTTAATAATTTTAAATTCTGTTGGATTGATCGTTGGGGAATAGCGCATGTTTGTGCAGGGTGAAGCACCCTTGCAACTTCCTGCAGTCTTTTACATAAAATCGTAGAAGCGAATCTTGTAATCCGTATTCAGGAGGCTAATTGGTCTCAATTACCAAGATCTGTAATGTCCCTGTCTTAAAAATAAAAATTAGAATTGCTAAGTTAAATTTCATTCCCCAAATCCATACTGTAGGATATCATTAAAGACTTCCGTCAGTATACCACTCAGGTCTTCAGAAAAGTTTATAGAATTCATTAGTTAACCCATCTATCCCAGGTGACACCCCACCCGCAAAGAACTTATCGCCCGCTGGACCTCCTGCAGTGCGATAGGACCTTGTAAAAGCTCAACATCAGCCTGAGAAATAGTAGGAACCGAGAAATGTAAGACATCCTCCCAAGCAGAGGAAGGAACAAACCCCTCTCCAAACTGAGAAGCCACCCTTCCCTCTGCCACTACCAACATTTCTGCCACAGACGTTTTTAACTCCCCGACAGAGTTTCGTAGCCCTGACATAAATCTCTTCTCAATCTTATTTTTACCGCCATATAGGGATCCTGAAAAGGTTGTTGCTGTGTACCAAACTTCAAACTGGCATGTAGGGTTGCTGCCCTCTGATATTGATAATTTAACATATTCTTCTTCACCAATTTAATCTGAGACTGAATCTCTATATCTTTACTTCTCGGGTGCGACTGTAATTTGTAGTATTGATTTCGAAATTCTAAATACTGTAGATATTCCACCGAACCTTTCCTTTTCCCATAGGCTATAAAAAAATCCTTTAGAGCCAACTTAGTATCTGACCACCATGAAATCCAGTCTGGGAAAAACACTGCCACTGATTTACGAAGAAACATAAATTCCTTTAACTGAGCCAAAAACACTGCTTCTGAAAGTAGCATTGAATTTAACATCCATCGGCTTGCAAATGCTGGAAATGAAGCGAATCCGATGTAAACTTACGGACGCTACATAAGGCATTATGGTCTGAAAAATCATACGGCACCACCAAACACACTAAAGGTATTAAACAATTGGAAAGAAAAAATAATCAATTCTCGTTTGAAAAGAGGCCCTCTTATAAGTAAAACCTGAAGATAAATGCAGTTTTCTAAAGGCATCTTTCAATTTTGCAACCTCTATTGTTTGAGAAAGGGCATGAGAGTCACAATAAGTTTTTGTTGAACTCCATTTTTATCCGAATATCTAAACTACAGTTCATGTCCCTCCCAAATTACATGCTTGGATGTAAATAGATATGGTTTTACCAAATTAAACAAAGCAATCCTTGCTGTTTTAACTTGCGGGCATAAGTATTAATTAGTCTAAAACAAACACCATACACAGACAATCCAAAATCAATAACACGCCCAGGCAGGACATCTAACAACCTTGTTACCTGAACTGCAGGGTTAGAAAATAATATACCTACCCCGTCTGCCACATCTTCCCCAAAAGACCAAAAGGAAGGGCCTTCCCACCACAGTTTCTTACCTGAGACACCTCCATTAAAGAAGAAAAATGTGTCTCTTGTAAAAAAATAACGTCCGCTTTAAAATCTCTGCATTGCTGCAAACCAATTAGACGCCTCTTGTAACTCTTTAAGCTACAACAATTTAGAGAAATAATCTTCAAACAGGCCATATCAACTATAATTCATCCACTCAGGGTTTCTCTTGTTTCCTCTTTCTCCCCTTTTTCTTCTTCCCTTCCAATACTTCCATCCCACCCTCCTCCTCAATTTCCATACTCAAATTGTCATCAGATTTTAGCAAATCTGACACCCCTTCTCCCTCTAAATCCGCTAATACTGAAAAAGAATTCTGAGTCAAACAAACCCCTCCAGAACGACTACTTGCTCGAGTAACCCTCCGAGGGGTCTGAAAAGGGATTTCTGTTGCATTTTCCATGGCTGGGTCTTCTATAGAGCGTAGGCTGGGCCAAGAGTCCTCGATAAAATGGGGGACCAAAACTGTTGTGGGTTCAAAGCTGTGGATTGATCTACCAGCTTTCTATTTTCATTAAGGGTATCGACTGAAACCTCGGGGCGATGCCCATACTGTCTCCACCCTTGACTCCTTCCCTTTACTACTTAAATTTGACTGGGCAGGCCATCCCCTAACCTGGGCCTGAGCAATCAAATCCTCCTTATTTAAACCCCCTTGTCTATTTTGCTCTGCCTACGGACACTGGTGATAGGCATGACCCAAATCATCACACAAATTGCATTTGAATTCGTTCCTACAGACCTCACTATCATGGTCCAATTCGCCACATAAAGCACATTTAACTTTGTCGCATGCACTACTTAAGTGCCTACGACTACCACATCTATAACATGCTTTTGGCTGTCCTGGGTAAAGCAAACCCCGATCTCTACCCAAGAAAAACTATTTGGAACATGTAAAACTTCATTATTCACCACATGCAGTTTGACTTTAAATTTCCATGCCCGGTCCAAATACTCTCTGAGTCCAGAATAGGCTCGGTGGAGCCCAGAACCTCGCATCTTTGTTTTAACCAGAATACAATATCCCCACATTCACACCTCATTCCTAACATAACATTCACAGTTTTAAATACAGGTTTAGTAATTGGGACAGCTAGAAAAGGTAACCATAAATGCAATAACTTGCAACTATCATATTTATGCCAAAACTTTTCTAAACTGGCCATTTGTTTAAAACTAATATCAAAGGTATCCTCCCTCGTATGTTAATTAATGCATAAATATCAATAGGCAAAAGTTCATAGGTCTTATAACTCTTTGCCACATAAATCCGATCAGGATGCTCAGGTGAACCCCTCTGTACCTCAACCGCACTGCATTTCTTCTTGGGGCTTGTTCACTTTATTCCTTTTGAAAAGATCGAAAAACGCAGGCCCCTCCACCTCTTGCTCCTCTGAAACCAGTTCAGTCACGCTATTAGCAGGGGAAATCCCCCCTCTCTCCTGCACATCCAACATCCCCTTCTGGACTAAAGTCTGGCCCCGTTTGGGCTGTTTGGCTAAAGTCAAAGACTCACCCTCCTGCAGAGATCGATTTGCTGGATCAGTGTTTGCTGGAGAAAAGGATAACCATTCTGGATCAGGCACCCATTTACCGTCCGCCTGCTGAAGCCATCCTGCTTGCGATAGAGCCACCTCTTCCGACCAGTCAGTACTCGGACCCTTCTCCAGGCCTGTACCTCCGGTCCCACACTCTATGCTGTTCGGCTCCGTTCCTTCCTCTGTATGCGTAGCAGCCCTCGCGATAACCGGAAACACGTCCTGACTGCTGTGCCTGTGCAGCTCCGGAGCGCCTGTACCGCGATCCTCTTCCGAAAGCGACTCCTTCCTAGGTCGACTCTCCGCCTCTATCGCTCGCTCCAACACCACAGCAGCCGCCTCCTTCTCCGAACTGCATCCGGCCGAACCTCCCTGGGCCCTCACCTCTTCCAAGGACCTCTTGCTGGTAAGCTCCGATACAGGCCTCGCCTGTTTTTCTATATTAGAGAACTCCATCTGCAGTTCTAATGACTGCAAATGCACCTCCTTCTCCTCGGTCTCCATAGCTCCAATCTCCGGCTCTCCAGCCGGTACTCCACCCGCACTCATCAGTGCATCTGCCCGAGTGGCCATCACGTAGGTCAGCAGCTCCCCTACTGACCAAGACGCAGCAACGCCTCAGAGTAGGGGAATTTCCCTGGTGTCCTGGCCAAATTTCCCTCATTCACTAAAAAATACCACCAACAGCTTAATCTGGTTCAAGATCAGTTGGCATTCATCTGTATCCCCCTCCCCCGGGTCGTGCCTGAAAATAGGCAGGATTTGTCTAGTGCACTTACCCAGTCAACAAAAGCTAAATAAATAAATAAATAACTAAATAAGTATTAAAGGTCTTGCTGTTGTGATTTAGCCTGGTGCCTAGGTAAGATGTTTTTGCAGTTTTTTCTATTCATAAGTTTTACTTCCCTCCTCTGTGCCATCTGCTCTGGTGCTATCCTCAGAGAAAAGTTAGTTTGGGTTCCTTTTCCCTTTTCTGTAAGTGTTTGTCTCCCCTTTAGGGTCCCTTGACTTTTTGGAAGTTTAAATTCGTTTTGGCAATTTTTATGTTTGCTTGCATGCATGCGCACAGCACATGTGCAAGAAACATCTTGCGACAGTACCACATTTCAGAGGTGTGTCAGTGTTGCGGCCAATGCAACGGATGCTTTACTGGGCACGTCCCTCAGCCACCAATCAAGGGGGAAGTTGCCGATGACAGCAGCTTCAAAGAGAGCCAAGGAGTTAAAATGAATCTGCCACTGCAATCACGAACAGTTTCGTCACTGCAGCAGCACCTCCCTCACAACCTTGTTGGCTCCTGCCACCCAGCACTCTATCCCTGGCCTTTGCTCTGCCAACAACTTGTTTGTTCTGTGTGCCTTTCCTGGTGAAACAAGTAATGAGCTGTGGCTCCTGCCGCCTGCCACACACTCCAAGGAAAGCCAACATCAGGGTGTCCAATCCCCGTATTGGCATGTTTCCTCCCTCTGTCCATTAATGTGGCACACTGGGAGCCCACCTCAGTGTGACAAAATGTTTCCAACTCCCAGTGTTGGATGCCCCAAAAAAAAACCCGTCTGTAATCTGCCGACATCGGGGTTCCCAGTCCCCATGTTGGCATGCTCCACCATCACCACCACTATTGTGGCACACTGGGAGCCCACCCTCAGTGTGTCAAAATGTGTTTTTTTTAAACCTGTAAAAGAAAGAAAACCATCTCCCCAGCGTCTTTTTTTTTTTACCTGTAAAAGAGAAAACGGTCCACCATAGTCCCCCCAGCCCCCCTTCCACTGAGCACACACCTCCTCACCCCTCCCACCCATACTTACCCTCCGGAGGTCAGGAGCAATGATCTTCTGTGGACTGGGACACATCTGCACTCTTCAAAGCCGAAGTGTAAACTGAAGAATCGGGTAAGCGCTGTATAATGGAAGTCAATGGGGGGTTTCAACTTAGGTTGATATCTCAGACATTTTTAGGAATTGTGGCCCCACATTTTCAACGTGGGGTTCTTGGGACCCCACCTCATGACCATGTCGCTGTCATTTCATTACTCGGTCCTGAAAGGTGATTTTGCGGTCACTTTGTGGAATCACCTTTTGGGACCAATTAACAAAACAACAGTGCCACTGTTCATAAGTGGGGTCCCAAAAAACCCATGTTGCAAATGACTGCGGTACAAGCGTGCGTTGCTCAGCTTCTATGCACACTCATAGCTTTGCCAATTTTTTACATTTTCATTCCCGATTTTTAACATTGCTATTTTCATACCTCCTTATGACCAACTATAATGTTTCACATCCTGCCCGAAATGTGTTGTCACACTTGTGGTGCCGAATGGCGTGGTCGCTGTGGGAAATCAACTTTTGGGATAGATTAACAAAATAACAGTGCCACTGTTCATGAGGGGAGGTCCCAAAATGCCCATGTTGAAAATTTGGTGAAACAACTCCAAAAAATTATTGCGTTACGGGTGTGCATTGTGCAGTTTCTATGCACACTTGTAACTTCACCAATTTTTCATATTTTCACTCCAGATTTTCAACATTGCCATTTTTTCACACCTCCTCATGAACAGTACAGCTGTCATTTTTCACATCCAGCCTGAAATGTGTTTTCCCTCCTATGGTGCAGAATGGCGTAGTCACTTTGTGAAATCACCTTTCAGGACAGAGTAATGAAATGATAGTACCACTGTTCATGAGCTGGGGTCCCAAAATGCCCATGTTGAAATCTGGAGTGAAAATACCAACAAACGCCTGGGACGTTTGGGTTTCCAGCCATAATGCCCCACGCTGTAGAGACTTACAGGCGTCGAGGGTGTGACTTGGTGTTGTCGACCGTAAAGCTCATGCCTTTCCTCCCCACTCCCAAACTGCAGCCAGTGACAGGCATCAAGGTGTGCCTTGGGGTCTTCGGCCCTAACGTTCACCCCATTCTTCTATACTGCACCCATCTCAGCGTATTTCTTTATGGAATGGGGTGAGTGTAAGGGCTGAAGACCCCAAGGCACATTGCAACACCTATCAGTGTCTGCAGGGTGGAGTGACATGGAATGGTGTGAGCGTTATGGCAGATGACACAAAGGCATACCCCCAATGCCTGTCAGTCTCTGCAGGGTGGTAGTGGGAGTTGGCGTTAGTTCAGTACTTCACTGCCATTCCTGTTATGTATCTGTCTAACTCCTGCACTACCAATGCCAATGCCAGCAAGCAAATATTAGGCACTGTCAAATGCTTATTCTCTTTCTGATCGTCACTGCCACGTTTTGACACAATTTGCGGCATTCTTCCCACATTGCTTCATTTTTGGTCAAAATTGATGCAACTGCACTAAAATGTTGATGCAAGTACACAGAATTAATGTATGTCTGAAAAAATTAATGAAAGTGCATGAAAACTGACAAGAGTGACAACAACTTCTGACACAGACCTCCCGTTGATAGTCCTTCACAGTAAAGAAAAAATGTAACATGGCTTTCCTCAGGGCCTGTTTTTTTAATAAGAAATGTAAAGCATTTCATAAGACATTGAGATAGTCTCCATGTAGGAGTTTCTGTCCATTTTGTACTAGCAAGACCAGTATTAATTTCTCTGCAATCAGTCCCCAAACTGCTAGTGGCCCAGTTGAAGGTACTGCTCATTTTACTTTTGGCAGTGCCCATAAAGTTACAGAGATCCCTCTTTTGTTATACTGTATGTTGTTTTGTGATAGAGGAAAGGTAAAGGTGGAGGTGTAGTCCTGTATGTCAGGGAAGACAAAGAGGCAGTGAAAGATGTAAACATCAGGAGCAGTAATGGAGAAACAGAATCACTAGGGGTTAAGCTCATGGCATCCTCAGGCAAGAAACTACAGATGGCGTGATCTATGGACCTCCAGGTTAAGAAGAAGAGAGTTACGGAGCAAGGGGCAGAACTAGAAGGGGAAGGTGGCACAGTGGAGGTGGTGATGGTGGGAGATCTAAATCTGCCAGATATTGATAGGGTTATTCAAGCAGCCAGGAGCTCCAGAAGTCAGGTCCTGCTGGATACACTGCAGAACTGCCTGCTGGTGCAGCTGGTTAAGGAACCCACTAGGCAGACTGGCTCAATGTGGTGCTCACCAACTCAGAAGTGGTAGGAGGAGTGAGGGTAGGGGAGCCACCAGGGTCTAGCAACCATAACTCTATATGGTTCGACCTGGCCCTTGAGACAAGTAAGCCCTCTTCAAAGGCTGAAGTCCTACATTTCAGAAGGGCAGACTTCAGTCAGATGAGGGAGTTGGTCTGGGACAAGTTAGTCAGAGTGGACACCATCAGGGATGTGGAGGAAAAATGGGGGGAAACAAGGGGGCCATCCTGAGGCAACAAAGTTTTGCTTGAGAACGGTAATCAAAGAAACAGGTACAAGAGACCATTATGGTTCTCTGAAAAAGTCAGGAAAGCAGTGAGAGCCAAAAAAAGGCCTTCACCAGGTACAAGGAAAAACAAGGGAAGGATAAATAAAGAGAGTACGAAATAAAAATGAGAGAAACCAAGAGAGTGTTCAGAGAAGCAAAGGCAGACAGAGCTGTGTACTGCAGAGAGGGTCAAGGGAGAGAAAAATAGTTTTTTAGATATATTATTGAAAAAAGAAAGATGGGAAGAGGAACTGTAAGGCTAACAGAGGGAAGTAAGGTAATTTAGGCAGACAGGCAGGAAGCAGCCATTCTTAATGACTACTACTGCTATGTATTCACAAGGGAAGAGAGAGGGCCTACGCCAGAGAGTGGCACTTCTGCTCTGTATTCACAAAGGAAGACAGAGTGCCTGCGCCAGAGAATGACATGAAGGTGGCTGTAAGGAGGATCCCTGAGATAAGTCAGCAAGTCTTTACTGGTGAAAGGGTTCAGAAAGGGCTAGCAACCCTAAAAATAGATAAGGCCCCAGGGCCAGATGGGATGCATCCGAGGTCACTCAAGAAATTGGCAATGGAATTAACTGATCCCCTAGCAGGCCTATAAAATAGCTCAGCTGAGACAGGGGTAGTTCCAAAAGACTGATGGGTGGCGGATATAGTCCCGCTCCATAATGGTGGGGACAAGGAGAAATCAGGTAACTAGAGACCTGTCAGTCTTACCTCTATTGTGGGTAAACTGATGGAGACAGCAGTCAAAGAGGACCTTGTGGACTATCTGGTGAGCAATGGGCTCCAGGACAGTAAATGGCATAGGTTTGTGCCAGGAAGGTCTTGTCAGACCAACCTGATAGTATTCTTTGACTGGGTAATGAGGGTAGTGGATAAGGGCCACACAGTGGATTTACTCTACTTCAGTTTTAGCAAGGCTTTCGACTTTGTGCCTCACAGAAGGTTGCTATAGAAGTTATAGGATCTGATTGCAGCGAAGGACATAGATGGGTGAGAAACTGGTTGGAAGGAAGACAGCAGGGGGTTGTAGTTAACAGAGTCAAATCAGAAGAGAAGCAGGTCACCAGTGGGGTGCCTTGAGGATCAGTCCTGGAACAAGTCCTTTTCAATATGTTCATTAGCAACACGTGAGAAGGAATCCAGGGTATGATGTGTCTTCGCTGATGACACTAAGCTCTGTGGCAGGGTGGACAGCGAAGAAGGGATTAGGAAGATGCAAGGAGAGGTGGTCAAAAGTTTGGTAGCTGAAATTCAATGCCAAAAAGTGCAAAGTGACGCATATAGGGAACAAGAACCCCAGGACAGAGTACTGGATTGGAGGGGGGGGTAAATCTGGGCACAAGGAAGGAGACCTAGGGATCATCATCATCAGTGACTCATTAAACCAATCAAACCAGTGTAACAAGGTCTATGGTAAGGCAAACAGGATGCTAGAGTGTATAGGTAGGGGTACTGACAGCAGAAGGAAGGAGGTATTAGTACTTCTGTATATATCACTGCTGAGGTCCCACTTGGAGTACTGTGCCCAGTTATGGAGTCCTCACCTAAGAAAAGATAAGGACAGGCTGGAGACAGAGCAATGCAGGGTGACCAAAATGATTTAAGGCAGATCTTGTGAGGATTGGCTAAAGGCACTGAATATGTATTCACTGAAGGCCAGGCGAGAGAGAGGAGATATGATAGAGACCTGGGGCAGCTGTAGTAATATGAGACTAAGAGCTGCACAATCAGGCAGACTTGATAGACCTGTGGGCCTTTTTCTGTTGGCAATTTTGTATGTTCGTATGTTTGTAGACCGGGGATAGAGACCTTCAGGTTCCTGACAGGAATGAACAAGGTAAATTGTGAGGAACTATTTAGCTAAGCAGTGGTTCAGGAACACAGCGGTATTAGTGGAAACTGATGAGGAGGAATTTAATAGTGAAATGAGAAAGTTTTATTTTACAGAAAGGGTGGTGTAGCTGTGGAACAATCTGCCAGCTGATGTGGTGGGCACTAAAAATCAATGGTTTCAAACACGGCTGGGACAGAGTGAAGAGCTTAGTGGTTGTTCAAGGTGGTAACAGTAGGGTGGGGGGCATGGGGATGGACAGTGTGGGTTAGAACCCTGTTTGGACAATAGGTCCTGGGTTTGCTAGGGTTTTATGGGCAGACTGGATGAACCAATGGTCTTTTTCTACTGTCATTTTCTATGTTACTATGTTATCCAACTAGCTCTTCTACAAGACAGATCAAGTGACTAGGATGTAGAAGAGCTTTCCTTCTCTTATACTCAATTCACAGTAGACCCCTCTCTTTGTGGGACTGGAATAGGCACGTCCAGATGAACTGGGATATTCATCAAAGAACAAAGGTAATACTAATCCTACTGGTCCCCAAGTTCCAGAGGACTCTCAGAATCTGGGAGAGAATCAAGAGGAAGGTGAATAGGTAGAGGAGATTCAGTCTTCCACAATCCCAACTCATAATTGAATCAAAGCATCTTTTCTTCCTGTCTGGATTCTACAGCTACTAGAGAAACAGTCTACTGCTACACTGAATTCAAATCTTGTCCCCCACAAGGAGTATGGTAACTGATTCCCTGAATGTGAAGATTTTGGGCAGACAGTTAAATACAAATGGGATAACATGGACAAGAAGAAGAAGTTTTCTAGGTCACAGGCAAAATGCTACCCATTCCTTGACGTGTTGGTTGAAAAATGGGAAGGCTCTTCCTGTTATGAATGTAGCCATTTCTTCTGCAGTTACACAGACAGTTGTTTCTCTAAAGGCACAGCTACTCTTTCCAGGGGACTGGAAGCAAGACAGCGGCCACGCTGGGCTGCCGTTAGTGAGAGGAGTCCTGTTTTAAGTTATTTTTAATTATTTCACTTTTTACATAGGTGATAGGGAACAGGAGTGTTAGTGAGGGAATTCAAGTGAGTAAGGTGTAGGAGATATTGTTTTTAGAGAGGCTTGTTTTGTCCATTCTGTGGCAGTAAGCTTGCCTACAGCTGTTGGAGAGCAGTATTGGCTGTCCGTTTTGTGAGGCAGTGAATTAATATGCAGCTGTTGGAGAGCAGTATTGGCTGCCTCTGATGGAGCAATGGATACGAAGTTTTAGACTCTGTCTGTGGTCGGCTATTGGGACATCCGAGGAAACCGGGAGCTACTCAGTAATGAGTTATGAGCCAAGCTTTCTGCAGACTGGAACTGTGAGTCACCGTGGGGTGAAGCCTTTTGGACTTGGCATTTCAGGGGGCTCTGGAGTTTGTATGTTGAAATTTCGGAACTTGATTCACTTCTGGGGTTTCCCTTGGCCTCTGTATATGGCACATCTTCCCAGTTACTGGCAGTGTGCAGGAGACGGGAGATATTGTCTTTTTTTCCCCTGGCCCAGATAGAACTGAACTGTGTGGTGTACTGTTGGATCGACGGAGGTGAGAGGGAACACTTTGAATGAAAAATGTTGCTTTAGTTTGCGCCTAAAAGTGACTGACTTTGATTCTGTTTTTGCAGGAATGTGCACTGTGTTGGTGGGTGCGGGTTGTGAGAGAGCCTGTATCAGTACTTAAAGAACAGTACTGGGTAGATCTCTGTGCTGGGAAGTCTGCCAGCTGGCTCACAGCTGAATTCAAGAAATGGGACTTGGAAGGGGTTTCAGAATGGACATCAACCAGTGAGGGGGCCGAGAGTCTTCTTCTTCTGTTAAAACTCTGAAGAGTCAAATCCTTAGGGGTGAGAGCCCTGAGGCAGCTTGAATTTGATGATTTAAGAACTGGTGACTTTTTTGTCTGTGCTCCCTTGTTTAAGAAACTGCTCTTGAAATAATTAAAGATACCGTGAGGCAGCTCTGTGTGAGAGAGAGTGCCTTGACACTAACAGCTGCTTGGACTGAGAACTTGGTGAACTACCTCCCAAATTTATAGACTCCTCTAGAAAGATAAATATAATTATGTGTGGTTCATAGCTCAGTGCTTATGAAACATGTAGATAGTTGTTGGAAACAGAGGCCAGCATTAAGAGGACAATGTTTATTAGGTAGTAGTATAGAATGTTTGTGCTTTGGTACTTGGATGCTTGAATTGAGTTGTTTGATAATATTTGATGGTTTTGGCCTTTCTCTGTATCCCACCTGTAGGAAGGAAGCTTGGTTTAGAATTATGAAAGCCCCCAGTGGGATAAGAGTGCCGCAGAAGGAGGAGGTGTTGGGGAGGATGGTGGGTGAGCGACTCGCTCTAAGCAGAGCGGGAGTCAGCTGCTTCATTAAGTAGGCTCTGGGGGAGGAGCTCTTCCCCCACATAATCCCAGCTACTCCTGCAATTATGTGTGGTTCATAGCTCAGTGCTTATGAAACATGTAGATGGTTGTTGGATACAGAGGCCAGCATTAAGAGGACAATGTTTATTAGGTAGTAGTATAGAATGTTTGTGCTTAGGTACTTGGATGCTTGAATTGAGTTGTTTGATAATAATTGATGGTTTTGGCCTTTCACTGTATCCCACCTGTAGGAAGGAAGCTTGGTTTAAAATTATGAAAGCCCATAAAGGAATATATATATATATTGATGATTGTTCTTTAACTGAATGCTGAAGAGTCATGCATGACAACACTTAATGATGATAGGAATAGACAATCACCTCCTCCAGCTCTGGAGAGTGTGACCAGTAGCACTCAGGAGAGGAAAAACCCCCTTGGGGGGAACCTCTGAGGACCCATGGCTACTGAGCTGCCCATCCTTCTGGGCATACTAAAGGATAGAGAGCCTAATTAAACTAAATTAATCAGCTAAATCTGAATTCTAATTGCAGAATTTAATCCAGATAAACGGAGCTTAAGAAGAACTGAATTGTAAATGTCCAGTGAAATAATTTCCTCCTAATAAAGTCCGAGTCTGAGAATCCATGTACAATTCGGAATGATGGAGAGTAGATATGAAGAACCTGCTTCCGGACTTCAGTTGATAGCGGGTGTAATCCAGGAAATGTACTGTATGACGGTGGGGATGAAGTGATGACTGATGAATTCAATACAGGAGACCAGATGCAGATAGTTGTATCCAGATTTGACATTAACGAGGCAGGATGAATAGAAGTAGTACGAGTTCCTGATTTCTAATAGAGGGCTTTTAAAGTATGTGTAATGAGAAGGCTTGTAGGCTAGGTTACCTACTGATGAATTCAGTTCTAATAAGGGAAGAATAGTCTTGGGAATTGATATGAAGGCAACGGCTGTAGAGTTGAGCTGGAATAATGGCAAGCTGTAGAGGATGATCGGAGACACTGGTGCAAGGTATGAAGCATCCAAGTAGTAGAATAAGGTGAGCCCAGAAAATAAGCAAAGCAGTCAGACTGCTAATCTGAAGCGACAGGTAGCAGGAGCGGATTGCGCCCCACGAAGGCTGATGAAATGAACAGGACGTGGCAATCAGCCCCTGAAGAAAGCGCAGCTTAACTGATGACTGGTGAGGTAGGAGAGAGAAAGGCAGCTGATTCCAGGTTTGGGAAGCGCAGTCAGACCTATGGAAGTCTGCTGACAGAATAGAGCTTGGCAGGTAGTCCCTCGATGAGAAGCGTAGCTTTTCCATCAGCTGGAGAGGTAAGTAGAGAGGCGACTAACTCCAGGAAACTGGCAAATACAGCCAGACCTATGGAGGTCAGTCAGGAAGAATAGTGTGTGGCATAAGCTTCCAGGAGACGTATCTGGAGTCAGTGTAGAGCAGAATAGTACTGCATTGGTAAGGCAGACGTAGAGAATGAAATGGTGCTGAGGATGGATGGGTCCAGTAGATCAAGGATGGCATGGATCGTATCGAAGAGACCGTGGCATAGAGATGGCAACTTGATAAGGAATAGCAGTCGAAACTGGAGGCATGCAATGTTTGAGGCAGCAACAATGAGATGAGACCGGAATAGTCGAGCATAAGAGTCCTGGATGGAGATAACTGAAGAGGCAGAGTCAAATGGAGTAGCATTGTCACTGGGTCAAAGCAGCAGAGCACAATCAGGATAAGGTCACCATGAGGTGCAACTAAGTGTCCTAGAAAGGGTGAAGCAGCAGCAATTCCACATGGCTGAAGCAGCAAGATAAAGCATCCAAGGATAGAGGAGGAACGAAGAAATGGCCCGGTGCAGATCCATAATAAAGGAGCTTCTGGCCGGCTGATACAGCAGCAGATAAGCATATAGTAAAATGCAGGAATCTCCAGGCCTGTGATCTGGCGAGGCAGAAGAAGAGCAGAAGTAGGTAAACTTCCCAGCCCGATGGGCGAAGGCAAATCATAGAAGCAAGCAAACAATAGGTAAACCTCCCAGCCTGATGTGCAAAGGCAGGTCGTAGAAGCAGGCGATTAGTAGGTAAACCTCCCAGCCCGATGGGCAAAGGCAGGTCGTAGAAGCAGGCGATTAGTAGGTAAACCTCCCAGCCCGATGGGCGAAGGCAGGTCGTAGAATCAAGCGATTATGGTGCAATAAAATATAGGAACAAAGGACCTCTGGGCCCCATAAGGGCATAGGTCTGACTAAATGCAATGGCCAACCTCTGGCCCCAAGGGCGAGACAGGTTGCAGAGCAGTGGTAGATAATGCAATGGAAATGTTGAACTGCATGCAATGTAGAGGGTCACGTCCTGGTATGACGAGATCGCAGTAATTACATAAACGTAGGGTAGAAGGATGCCAGTTCATGAGGAGCGCAGTAGATGAAATGATAGGTTAGACGTGATGACCTCTAAGCCCTGGGAGGCCGAAGCAGGTAACACGAGCAAGTAAGGTAAAGAAGTGAACCTGTATAAGTTGTAGTAGTAAGCAAGCTGCATGATGCAGATGTAGTAGCAGAGAAGCAGGCAAAAGTGTCCAAAGGATAGAAGATGAATGTCGAGACATCAAAATGAGAATCCATAGTAAGGAGCTCCTGGGCTGGCTGCCACGGCAGCAGGCAGGCGTATAGAGAATAAGAGAACCTGTAGGCCCTGAGTTGGCGAGGCGGGTGGAGTAGAAGTAGCAGACCCTTGGCCTGAAGGTGAATCAGGTCATATAAGTAGGCAAATATATTGCGGCTGGACCCCATGAAAGTCAGTTGGTAATGTGAGCAAGGTGGCAGCTAGACCCACGTAAGCTAACATGCACAGTTGGACCCTTGGTAAGGCAGATGGTAGGTAAGCAGGCAGCAGCTAGCCTGACTGAAGCTAGCATGCACAGCTGTACCACATGTGGTTCAGCAGGCAAGATAAGTAGAAAAAGGCAGCTAAGCCCCACGAAAGCTAGGTGCAGCTGGACCACATGTAGGTTAGCTGGTAATGTACAAGGCCCCTACTTTTCTGTGGCACAGTAGGACCAAGTTCTGCGGCAAGACTACCATTTGCCGCAGAACTTCTGCGGCGGTGGTTTGTAATTTCTCCGGAAGTTCTGCGGCACTAACAAACTACCACATCACAGTGTCAGCTTGTCATTCTGACTTCACTTTCATGGCAGTGATAATAGCAATCAGGATGGGGGAAAGCACAGTAACACTAGTTCAAAAGATAACAGACTTATAGAAATAATTTTATGCCTAATAAAGCAAAACAAATGTCTCTCCCTTAAGGTCCTAGCCTATTGCAGAAATGACATATGCAGGGGGGACCTTATGTGATAAATAAGGTATTTCTATATGCATGCTATCTAACCCACTAATGAGGTCTCCACTGTCTATCACTTATATATTTGTATGTGCTTTCTACACCAATCATGAGGTTCCTGCTGTGCATCACTTATATATTTATATGCAGTCTGTAACATACATACAAATATTTGTGTGTGTGTGTGTTTGTGTATATATAGTGAGTGAGACAGCTACTGTATATGTGTGTGTGTGTGTGTGTGTGTGTGTTTATATATATATATATATATTTTTTTTTTTTTGTAATTTCCATGAAATTGCATCCTCATTCATACAGGTCCCATTGGAAATGGAATAAACAGAATAGAGGAGTTATTGCAAAGCTCATTTTTCACATCAACCTGCTTCCCCTGACACACTACGTAACATCATCAGGCCATGACATGCATGAGAACCGATTGTGAGATAGAGCTCTCCAGCCCATCACAATGTGTCCGCCGTGTGACAGAACAGTGCACCATACCTTCCCAGGCTTCGAGCAGTGATGTGTTCCACCAATCCTTGTGCTGCCCATCCAGCTCCCAGAGCTAATCTCTGAACCCGAGTTGCCAGCACGGAAACACAGCATGCTACCCTCTGGCCCAACAGCTGTCCCTGCACACAACATTTCTCCATAACTTTTAGGTGATTCTATCAACCAATGACAATATGTAATCAATAATCCTGGCAAAAATGCATACAGTGCAATTATTTATTTAACAGGTCTATTCTTTCAACAGGTCTACACATTATTGTATTCCACTTTTCTGGGCATAATTACTTTATTTTTCTTAAAAATGGCAGTTAAATTCATTGTACCAGTTATTCATTTCAGATGGCATCTCTATACCTTAAAGGCACAATTGGGTTTGTACAAAGTGAGGTATGGACTTAACAGGTCTGTGCTATTGACAAGGTTTTGTTTAAGTTGGCCCTAGTGCAACAATGTAAGACTGAAAATTGTATTAGGCTGTAGTGCAGGTTGAGCAAATATCACCATGCCTGATGTGCTGTGCCACCATCCCTGGCAGTGGGAGCTGTGGTAGATAAGTGACTGTTCATTTCTGTTGCAGAATGCAGCCATTTCATTAGCTAATGTATGATGTTATAGCAATGATAACATCACATTCTGAGCATATTGGGGTTTTGAATATAAAAAGAGGGGAAGGGAACCAGATTGTATGGATAAATAGAAATATTAATAAAAATCACTAAGAAGAGTGAATTCTGCACCGCAGAAGTTCTGATAGTGCAAGTTCTCATAAATTCTGCGGCCGCAGAATTCTAGGGGCCTTGGTAATGTAGTAAATAGCGGCAGCTAAGCCCCAGAGGTAAGGAATATACCAGGCGCAATAAGGAAGACCCTGATCATGCTTCCATTCCCAAGGGAGAGCAGCAGACATATGGTGAGGGACAGAATGGAGATGGAGCTGACATGCCCACCCAGGTTATGCAGAGGAAGAATAGGGAGAAATTCCGATGTTGATTGGAAGCTTGGGCAAGAAATAAGCCTAGTACTCAAATAAGCCACAGTGTCCGTATCCTGGATCAGCTGGCAGCAAGCAGCAAATGGAACAATGTAGCCTGGCTCAGCTCATTGTGCAGGTAGGTAGGGAAGAAAGTGGGGTGGCAGATACATAATATAGGAACAATCCTGGATTGGTAAAATGGTGGTAGGCAGAAAGAACAAAGGCGTACTGTGCCAGCAATAACATTGAGAAATGCAATCCGACAGCTAAGTTAGACATCTGAAGGAAGGGCAATAACGAGAAAGTCGCCATCAATAGCAGCAGGCAGTAGTAAAGACTACCAACGTAATCAGGAGGAAAGGCGTCTTGTGCAGAGCTCCGTTAAACCCCCCATAGTCATTGGATATTAACCCAGCATTTGACTGCAGACTTCATGACAACAGCAGCCCCTAGTTTCCGCATGTAGACAAACCTGGAATCCCTCGCCGAAGAATGCTTCCAAATAGAGTGCGCCCACCCGAGTAGAAGTCGCCATGCACACCGAGAAAACAAGCTCCAAGGCGAGTGTACACCATCCAGCAGTTGAGAGGAATGGAGAAGCGAGGTGACTGCACCATGGGGGAAGCAGAGGAGGAGAGAAAATGGAGGCATGAGTTCCGAAGCAAGTGCTACAGCTACAAACAGATGAGGAAAATTACGGGAACATGGGCAATGGCTGCTCTAGAGAAGAGGGAAGAAAGAGAAGACAGTGAGGCAGCTAGCATAGGCAAGAGGCAGGTAGTGAGGAAGAAGCAAACAACAAGGGAAGGGTGGGAGGAAGGGAGACAATGAGCAAACGCAAGGACAAGAAACAATGAGAGCACGGGAAGGGAGGGAATAGAACACAAGGGAAGAAAGAGCTGCCGAGCACCGGTGGTACCACTAGCGAGTGCAACTTGCTCTTAACAGAGCGGGAGTCAGCTGCTTCATTAAGTAGGCTGTGGGGGAAGAGCTCTTCCCCCACATAATCCCGGCTACTCCTGCAATTATCTTACGGTTTGCTTGTTTTGGGAGCACTGGGGAGTTTTTTTTGAGAAAGGGTTATTATAATCTGTTGGAGTGAATGACTGGGTAAGTGGGTGTGGTGTGGTGTGTGTGATTTGTTGAATTGTTAGTTTTAAACTGCCTGTAGTAGTAGAATCTGCAGAATTAGGGGATGGGTTTTCTAACTCAGGTCCCGGGGCTATGCTACTTCCCCCTCTTTTTTAAAAGCTTTACTCCCCTTCTGAGACCCACCCCTTGCAGCCACAATTTCCCAGAAGTGTAGGGAGTTGGGTATTGCAAGGAGGGGCAGAAAGGTGAAAACAGGCGGGGAGGGTCTGATTCAGGTGATAGGGACCAGGAGACACCCTGGGCTAAGGAGACAGTTGGAGCGGGGTTCCCCGTGTCTTGTCTCTTTGCCCATGGAACCCTCTGGACCGAGAGGGCAGGTAGCTGAGGGACTAGTTTCAGCCTTTCATCCTCTTCAGGCAGTGTTGTGCAACACCAGATCAATGGTGAACAAGACCGTTATAATGGTGGAGCTTGTTGCTTCAGCTGACCTGGCGTACATCATGGAGACATGGCTGGGGGATACTTTGGGCCCTATGCTAAAGGCATCCATCCTGGCTGGGTTTACCATGGTTCACTGCCTGAGGAAGGAATGCAAGGGGGGTGGCCATTTGTTTTAGGTCAGAGCTGGGTCTGGCGGTGCACCCAGTGGGGGATACTGGTTCTTCTGAGTGCGAGGCAGTGTGAGGGGGTCCTGGAGTGGAGTTCAGGATTCTGTTGATCTACCAACCACCTGGGTAGGTGGGACCGGAGTTTCCTGCAGGAGATGTCAGCCTTTGTCGCAAGAGGGTGTTGGAGTCACCGAGATAGCTCATTCTCAGCGACTTCAACACCTTGGTGGAGAACGATGCATCATCTGGAGCCAGAGACTTCCTTTTAAATATGTAGTAGTAGTAATAAAGTAGTAAGTAGTAAAAATATTTTATTCATAATTTGTATGAATAAGGATCAACTCGACTGAGTAAAACTCATTTTCAACAAGATCCACAGTGCGAAATAGGGAAATATGGAGGCTCTGGGCCTTTCCCTTATAACCATGGCTGGGACCCACTGCTCTGGTCACGTACACTGATTGGTGTTCTCCCTGGGGCTTGAAGTTGCCACCATCGAGACTGATTTGGTTGTCTGGTTAGATCATTGCACCATCAGATTCAACTTCAGAGCCCCCTTAATTGTCTCTTCCCCTGTGGAAATGGTTCAGTTCCGCCCTTTGAAAGGTTTACAGCCAGAGGGACTAATGGTGGAACTGGGCATTTCATCTGTGCTTAAAAACAGAGAAACATAGAAGCTGACGGCAGATAAGGATTGCAAGGCCCATCCAGTCTGCCCATTTCTTTACCTACCTTATGAATGTGCCATTGGCCTTTGCTCTGTCAATGGCCTATCTATTCATACTCATCTGTATTACTCTCTTATGCCTATCCCATGCCTGTTTGACGCCCTGCACTGTATTCATATCCACCACTTCCTGAGGTAGGCCATTCCATGCATCCACCACCCTTTTTGTGAAAAAGAACTTCCTCACATTACCCCTTAATCGGCCTCCCTCTAATCTCATGCTGTGTCCTGTTGCCTGCTATTTTTCTTACATTTAAACATGTTAGACTCTTTCACCTTATTAATTCCCTTAAGGTGTTTGAATGTTTCAATCATATCACCTCTCTCCCTCCTTTGCTCTAGGGTATATATATTGAGCTCAGTTAATCTGTCCTCATATGTTTTCTGATGCAGTCCCTGCTTCAGGCTTGCGCCAACAGCCCGGAGACTGCCATGGCGGCCTATAATAGGGCTGTTGTTGAGTCCCTGGACCACCTGGCCCCGATCCATGTACACCCCCTGGTTTCTCATCTTGGCTCGCCAAGGTTTGATGGTGAGCTGAGAGCACTGAAAACCAGGGGACAGAGGTTGGAGAGACATTGGAGGAAGACCAGATCTCCAGAGGACCTGCTGGTTCTGATTACTCTTTAAGATGAATATTAGAATGCAATCATCAAAAAAAAAAAGGCAGCGTTTATGTCTAGGATGATTGCAGCTGGGAAGCACTGACGGGCTCAGCTCTTTCAGGTTGTAGACAGGCTATTACATTCAGCCTGTCTGGACCCCATCAGAGCATTTTTAGCTCCCAAATTTGAAAAGTTCACTTAGCTCTTCTCAGACAGAGTATCCTTCGTGAGGGCTGGGATTTCTCCTAGCAGAATACCATTCTCCAACAGTAGCACCTCTCAGGTGGATGGATGCGCTCGGTCTCTTGGGGAGAGTTCCAGATGGTGATGATGGTGGAGGTCTGTGGGTGATCTCTGGGCTTAGACCAACATTCTGCAACTTTGACCCAGGCTCGACGCAACTACTGGTTGGCTGCATCGAGGTTCTGGGTCTAGTTTTCATCGAGAATGTCAGGAGTTCCTTGTCGGCCAGGGTTTTTCCAGAGTCCCTTAAACAGCCTCTGGTTAAACCCTGCTGAAAAAATATAGTTGGACCATGACATCTTAGTGAATTACTGTCCTATCTCGATCCTCCTCTTTTTGGAGAAGGTTATTGAGAAGGTGGTTGTGGAACAGCTCGAGGTTCACCTCATGGACTTCCAAATTTATGAACCATTCCAATCCGGATTTCGGGCCTTGCATAGCATGGAGACCTCGTTGGTCCGGGTGCTGAATGACCTGCTCAGGGTGAGTGACAGAGGAGAGCAAATGATCCTCATTTTCCTTGATCTCTCCTTAGTGTTTGACATTGTGGACCATGGGGTGTTGTTGGACAGGTTGTGGGAGTATGTAGGACTCACCAGCAAGGTCATCAGCTGGTTTGAGTCCTCTCTCTCAAGGACAGGTCTCAGAGGGTAGTACTGGGGATTATTCCTCAGACCCAGCGGACCTGCCCTGTGGAGTTCCCCAACGCTCTGTCTCTCCCCCATGTTGTGAGTGTAATGCTGCCCTGAGTGAGGTTGTGAGTGAGTGCGAGCTGAATTTTCATTGCTATGTTGATGATACTCAGCTCTACCTGTCCTTTGCACCTGGGAGATCTGATGCGTTAATGTGCTAAATGAATGTTTGGCCGAGATCCGGTTTGACATCGCCAAACTGGCTGGGACTTAACCTGGGAAGACGGCGTGCTGGTGGTGGAGCCGGGTCGAGGAGGAGAGGGGGCATCTAGTGATAGGTTGGGCTTGTTATTGGCCTGACTAGAGACAGGCGGCCTCTCCCAAAGGTGAAGAATTTGGGCGTTGTTCTGGACAATGAGCGACACTTGATGCTCAGGTGTTGGCTATTGTCTGGACTGGGTTTTACCATCTCCAGAACGTCACCCGAATTAAGTCCCTTATTCCCTCCCCTTCAGACGACCTGACCATGCTGGTACATGCTTTCGTCACCTCAAGGCTTGACTACTGTTTTTTTTTTTTACCAGAAGAGACACACTAAGTTGAAAGCTTGGTTTTACAGGTGCAACTCTGGGAGCACAAGGAGTTATGGACTTCCCTCAGGGTCACACAGTATGCAAGTGGGGCTGTGGGATTCAAACCCAGGTCTCCAGGTTTGCAGCTCAGAGCCTTAAACCACTGCACTATACTGCCTCCTGAACGTACTGGAATGCACTCTACCTCAGGGTCAGAGGAGGTGCAATGCAGGCGCCTGCAACTTTGCAGAATGCAGTAGCCTGGTTGTTGACTGGACACTCGAAGTTCAGCCATGTTAAACCAGTACTGCATAAAACTGCATTGACTGCCAGTGCACTGGCGCATCACCTTTAAAATAGATCTTTTGACCTACAAGGCCATACATGGGTTGGATCTGGGCTATCTGAAGGGCTCCTTCATCTTTACACTATCTCACTCCTCAGATCAACTGGGTGGCCATCCTGAAGGTCCCTAGGGCTAAGCTAAAATCTTCCAGGGACTGGGTGTTCAAAGTGGCTGCCCTGGTCCTCTGGAATTCATTGCGGGATACCTCAGGAGGTGCCATCTGTAGAGTTCTTCAAAAACATCTGAAGACCTTCCTGTTTGAGCAGGCCTTTGGAACCTGAGAAACTCATTCTGGAACTATCTGACAGTTTGGAAGTCAGTCTGTTTTAGATTTTAGTGGGTTTATGTTAATTGCATGTATTGCATGATGACTGTCCTTTACTGCTGTCTCTGTATATTTGTATATCTTTGCTGTAAGGGTGCCCTGAGCCTTCAGGGAAGGGCGCCCAAATAAATGAACTACTACTATTACTCTTTCAACCAAATAAGTGTCTAGAAACAGCCTGTAAATGTGCATATTTGGCATCAGGTTTTGGTTTGCACCTTGCATCAGCCTCAGTATTAGTAGCACAAGCATTGTGTTCATGGTCAATGGCAGTGGCAATGAGGTTCCAAAGAATTCTCCAGGCAGAGATCTCTTTCCCTTAGCACATATCCTCCTAGGGTTCCCAGTTTTTGATACTGCTGTCATTCTTCCATGGACTTGGCCATAGGGAGGCATCCAGGGTTTTATGGAGGCATCCCTTTGCCACCCCTGCCATCCCCAGGGAGCTCCATGTGTGGTGTCATGTACCCACAGTGTCTGCAGGTGATGTGCCTCACCCCACCTCAGGGCTTCAGGTACTTCAGACCCCATCTCGGCCACAGAGCCCAAGGCATAGCCGAGCTCCAGATGCAGATTCTGCTCTCAAACACTCTAGGGAGGAAGGTTTTCACCTTGCGCACTTCCTTGAGTGCATATCTGCACATCAAACACATATGATGACCTACAATCATCATCTGTGTTTGCAGCTAGACAGCCTCTAAACTGCAATGCTTCAAAATGAGACAGTCAGGCAGACCAATGACCTCTCTGCCCATGGTTTTGAGGTAGCACTAGCAATTGAGGGCATCTTATGATGCCAACAATGTGGCCTCTAGACTGGCAGGAACTGCAGTCTGTCTTAGATGGACAGCATGATTTCTCTTTCATGACTGGCACCTTTGGCCTGGAGTAAGGTGCTAAACTCACAGTTTTAGGGGACTCATTTTTTCTCCCCTAGGGTCAGGCAGGAAGGTTCGGGGAACCCTCCTGCTCCTGTGCCACAGGAACGACTGCCTAGAACTGCCTCAGCAGACCTGCAAGATCCCTCTCTATCAGGTGCTGTCCCCTACTCAGGGCTGAGGGTCTTATGTATACTCAAGATGAGCCAGCTTCTCCTCATTTAGCAGGAAGCTTGGTACTCTGCTTCATTTGTGGGACTCAGTAAAGAAGCGTGATTCTTGGAAGACAGAAAATTTACATACTTACTGTAACTGATGATCTTCCAGAATATCTTCTCCATTAAGTACCACCCCCCAAGCCAGGGCCTCTGGGCAGCTCACACTGTGGTATATAGTAGCTTGCTCCAGGGTCTGCCCTCTCTGTTGTTCCCATTCCTGTTGGGACAGTAAAAGAAAAACTACTAAAGCAAACAAAAAGTATATGTTCTTTCCCTTATCCTGCCCATGGTAGACCCCAATGCCTTGGGTGTATCCCTATCCATTGCTAAATGCAGCTTTGCACCCACTGAATACAATCTAATCCTATCTTCCCTTGACAGTAACTCTGTCTGTGGACTTTTGCTATAGCACCAGATTGAAGTTGGCTGGAGGAACCATCTCCTCCTTAGGTTACATCACTACTTTTACTTGCAGGAAGGGACTGTCAATCGTCTTCTGGTTTTGCATCTGTAGTTTTTCTTGCTATATGCTAAGCTAGTGTTCTTTTTCTTCTGCCCTTACCAGCTGACATGTTTATAGTGGCCATATTCTAGTCCTCCATGCCCAGTAAGCTAGAAACAACTTGGAAGAGTGTACGTTACTACACTTGCTTGGAGCACGGTAACCCTGCAGTATCATGGCATCGGTAGCTTATTGCATTGCCTCCCTCAAATAATGGGGTAACAGTTTGACTGTTTAAAAAAACAGTCACATTCTTTACTAGTGGCATGGTTATTGCTTCAGTTCCAGTGGTTACTTGTACCTTTTTTTGGTCTGGCATATTTTCTGTGCTCATCTTGTTTGTAAAGGGGTCTCACCCTGGGCTCCCCTTTACCTACTTGCCAGAGCCTTCATGCATACAGGGCTACAACCTTCTTCCCAATACGCCCTTACCAGCCTGACTTTGTTTGCTGGTTGGTGGTTGGTTTATTGATGCTCTGGTTCAATATCCCAGACCACCATTTTCTCTGTGCCACCTTAGAAGTGTCCCCTCCTTCTCTCTCTCTCTCTCTCTCTCTGAGAGTTGCTGGCTGCGTTTTAATAGGCTGTCTGCTTATTTTCCTATATCCATGTGTCTCTTGTTTTGGACTAGTTGTTCACAAGCCCCAGCTTGCGTTTTCCCACTTTTTGCATCCCTCTAGACAAACAGAATTGAGGTAGGTGAAGGAGCTAGCAACAGTTATTGGCAGGCTCACAGCACCATGTGAGGGCTCGCAGGCACTGTAGCCAGTAGCCGTCATCGGCCCCTCCGGTCAAAGATTTGCTCCCGTGGGATCATAGTGCCTCCACCCAGA
This sequence comes from Neoceratodus forsteri, assembly GCA_016271365.2. NCBI lineage: Eukaryota > Metazoa > Chordata > Ceratodontiformes > Ceratodontidae > Neoceratodus > Neoceratodus forsteri. The sequence continues at coordinate 146,957,440 of CM028135.1, forward strand.
CCAATTTGTGCTATTCAGTTGACAGGATATTCTTGAAGATCACCAGTTAACTTATGGTAAGTATGTAACTGTTCTTTGTCCCCTATAATCATAAACTCCTACTTAACCCCTCCCCCCCACAATCCCGATAGCCCATAACCTGTCACACAGAGCATTAATATGCCGCCCTTAGGAACATCTTGCCCAGTAGTGTGGTCAGTGTCCCAAGGCACAAATTGAGTGACACCAGTATAGGCCTTTACGTGCTCCCTTTATAGAAGTTAAACTACTTTCAATCTGCACTACCTATGCTACTGGTGACTCTCCTCCCCACCCACCACTCTGTGACCAGCCTGGCTGATCCTTTACTCAAGTCACCAGCACTCAGAAAAAAAGAGGATCCTGTCCTTACCACAGCATGACTATGTGGGAGGACAGCCAACTGTACAGTTTGCACCATCAGGAAACCATACCTTAGGATGATGAAGAAGGTCACCATTAGTCCACATGTCTGTAATCAATACCGCCCACCAACCCTATAGTGTTAATATCTCCCAACAACTGCCAAGATATCCCCAGTATCAAATTCTGGTATCTCTGGACCCTCCTTAAATCAGGGATACTGTTAGAGTTGAGGTTCTTCACTGTCTGCCTCACTGCACACATGGTGCTTTACGCAGATGATGCAGTTATCTCAGTTCTGGGTTGGGAACTGCCCACTATAACTACTGAACTGGAGGCAAATATTCATAGTCTAGAAACCTGGTTTGCACAAAATAAATTACTACTCAACTACAAAAAAAATTAAAAGTATGTTATTTACAGTGCCACACAACAAAAGAAAATATGGCCCACTATTGGTACAAAGCCTAAAAGGACATTAATTTGACCATATCAGCACTTTTAAATACCTAGGTGTACACCTAGATGACACCCTCACCATCACAACACATGTGGACCAGGTCATAAAATCAGCAAATATAAAGCTTGGGGTTCTATATCGACACAGGCACTGGATGACCCCAAGCCTTGAAATTGGCCACATGTAGCACTGTGCTATCATCCATAGACTATGGGCTGCCTGATATACGTGCTGGTTCAGATACTGTACTTAAAAGGGTCAGAATACTCCCCTCATAAGGCCTGCTAGTCCTTGGGGCTGACTACCTGATCCACACTTGTATGTTATACTCAAAGACTGGGTGGTTCCTTCTTCATCTCCAAGTTAAATACCAGGCTTGCCTGTTTGTTAAGAAATCATTGCTGGGGCTTGCACCTAAGAGCACCTCGAGCCTATTTACGATCCACCAACCCACTGTTAACACCAGAAGAGAGGCCAAAGGTGGTGTTCAAGTGTCCTTCAAGCATACCACATTTGCCCAACGATCACTATCATATCAGGGACCAAAGTGAATTAATGACCTTCTGACTGAAATACTCTGCTGTGGAAAGCTAAGCCACTTTAAAAATGGATTACACTTCCATCTTGCCCCTGATAATATCTGCCGATGCATTTCATGAACCTGTATCTTTCTTTCTATTACAACCCCCCTCCGCCTTCAACACCTTGCCTTTTCCACTTCCCTTGTTTTCACACCTGACAACGCCTCCGCTGCTGCTATCTCTACCACAAAGACTTTAGCCTGGGATCCACGCTGACCCTAAGTTAGTTATGATTAGAAATATGCTTACCACACTCCTGTAGTGTTGTTGAAATCTCTGCACCTGGCTTCTTGTAAAAACAACACATTTTTTGCATTATGTATGTAACCCCTCATCCCTGCCTTTTTAACAACGACAGGTGGCATGCTGTTGAAGCTGACAGCAGTACCTGGTGGGGACTGGTTCAGGAGGATGAGATTACTCGGCACAGGGGACCTAGGGTTTGGCTACTCTGCACAGGGTACCCAAGTAAATCCAGACACAGGAAGCAATAACTGTAATGTCCAGAACCAGGAATGGGATTCTTCAGTGTGGCTTTTATTCACATCAAGCTGAACAAACAAAGCATAGAGCGGACCCCCATGGGGCTACATTTCCTGGAAATGCAGATTAGAGACAACAGAACACTTTGTCACTATTTCCAGCCCTCAGGCTCTAAACTCACCAGGCACACAGCCCGGACTTGCACGCAGCTTTGGGTACACAGCCCGACTTGTACACACTTGGGTTTTCCCCACTGGCCCAGCACCCCCACATGCCACTTGATCCGCGGTCCATTGGAAGAATGAACCAATTATCCCATTCGTGGTCCATTGGAGAAATGAACCAATTATCCTGTTGTGGCTCCCCAAACCACACTAGAGTCTTCGACTCCTAGAGAGAATCTTCCTTACAATCCCACGTCTGGGTACTTCCCTCATCACTGGCCAAGTGCCTGAGGCAAAGTAGAAATCCACAGAAGAAATCCGTAGAGGTGGACCTGGTCACTAAAGATAGGGGGCCACCCACCTCCAGCTCCCACAGCCCATACCCGGCCATTTCTCTGGAAACTGAGCAATTCCTTTACTGAACTTTTAAATGTAGATTCTAGGTAGACGTCTGTCACATCTCCTCTACATATCATTTGCATCCCAACAAGCTCTGGACTTGAACCTACTTTTACTTTGCTTGGCCCATTACTCTAGGCTTCCCAGTATTTAGTAGTTCAATCCCCACATTGTCACACAAGTCCCAGGGTGAAAAACATAGGCCCATTTAGCAAGAGCAGACACTCACCCTCACGTTGCAGGTGCCCTACAGGCGACTCACAAATCTTCTTATTCTCCCAAATAAACACTGGAACACATAGGCAGCTTTTTCTCCACAAGCAGAACTAGGGGGTTTCCCCAGGAATCTGCAGGGAAACCTTTCCTGCCCCCCCGGAGGGCTGGGGCACTGAGACCCTAAAACAGCGGTCTCCACCACTTCAGTAATCTTTTGTGTCTCTCTTTAAGGTGGAGACACACACCCTTCTACTTGTTTGTTTGTTTATTCGCTTAACGGGTGAGCACACTGGAAACAAATTCCTTTTACAGGTGCGACCCACATATATTGCATACAGACAATACATAATCAAACATACATATACAATGCAGCAAATTGCAGACAAAATGTCTTTGTTACATATAAAATTCATAAAAAATTCATAAAAAACAGTTACAATTAAACTGAGATTGAAATACATCTTAATGCATCGGCAAACTTTTGACAGAACACAACCACCTAATATCTTGAGGAATTTCATTCCAAATAAATGGAGCAATATAAGCAAAGGATCTTTGTCCACTTTTAGATTTCATAAAAGGAATCTCGAGAACCTACTGTCTGACCTATGTCTAGAATAATGACCATCAATACATGGTCTCAAAAACTTTGAAATACTATGTGGAATTCCAGAGTCCATGACTTTATATATGAACTTGCCACACAGTATTGGAAATTTAATGAAACCGATAACCAGCCCATTTCTTTCAAAATCACACAATGATGAGATGACTTAGAACAATTTGAAGCAAACTTAGCTATCAAGTGAAGTAAAGTGGATTTCTTTGAAATCACTGTCTATGAAGCAGTGTCAGTAATCATAGCTGCATAGTTCACAATAGGAAGTAAGCAGCAATTTGAAATAACCAGCCTAGACTCAGGAATAAGAAATGAAGCGGATTCTGTACAAAGAACCTAATCTACAATGTATTCTTGAGGTAACCCTCAAAAATGAGATTCATAACTTAGATGAGAATCTAGTAATACCCCAAGATATTGAAATGTATCAACATAGTCAAACAGTAATCCATCAAGAGATTTAACTTCCAAAGTACCAACCACAGATCTCAGTCTAGGTGGGGTACCAAAACCATCACCTTTGTCTTAGATTTGTTTAAGAGTAATTTACAGGCCATAAGTGAAGACTGAAAATTGCACATTTCCTGTTAAAGAAACACCTAGATCTCCAAATGACAAACCCTGCGTATAAATTACTGCATCGTCAGCGTAAAGTGTTAGAGAGAGCATTATTAATCCACACTTACTAGTTGATCAAAACAAAGAAAACAAAAGTGGCCCAAAATAGAACCTTGTGGAACCCCACACTTAACCATTACAGAGTCTGATACAGCACCCCTATATTTAACCCTTTGAAACCTATTTGTTAAATAATCCCTCGTCCAGTCCAAGAAAGACTCACCAACTCCCAATGACTCAAGTCTAGAAATCAACAATTGGTGATCAACTGAGTCGAATGTTTGGTCAAGTCCACTAACACGGCACCTGTCAGACACCCTTTATCCATGCCATTAAGTACCGCTGCTCGTGAACTCACCAAGGCAGTCTCAGTACTCCTTCCTTTCTAAAACCATGTTGGTTCTGAGACAATAATCCAAAGCGATCCACATACCCAATCAACTGATTATAAACTATTCTTTCCTGAACTTTAGCTAAAGCAGACAAGATAGAAATAGGTCTGTAGTTACAAAACTCATGTTGTGAACCAGATTTAAATATAGGAGTGACCAAAGTATGTTTCCATATATTAGGTATAGTACCTGTAACAAAAGACAAGTTGAAAATAATACTAACTGGAAGTGCTATAACCGAGGCAGCATCCGCCAATAAACTAGGACATAAGCCATCAGAACCAGCTGAGCTGTCCCTCTTAATACAACGCAACAACTTCTCTACCTCCTTCGGAGTAGTAGTCCTTAAGTACAGTTTAGGATTAACTGTAAAATCTTCAGTCAATCCCAAGTAGTTCACCTTGGACTGGTCACTAAAGGAATCAGGCAAGGCAGTAAATTTCAAATTAAACTCGTTAGCTATCTTCAGTGGACAAGACAACAGGTCACCGTTCAACCTCATTGAACCTGGTTGACAAACATTAGGCCTTATGAAATTATTAATTGTTTTCCAAAAAGTAGTAGCGTTAGATAACCCTTCACATTGTTTATGACTTAATATAGTCTGTTTTAGCCTTCCTTATCTTAGCCTTACATTGGTTCCTTAAAGTCCTATACGCATGATAACCAGAAGCAGAATGGTTCATTTTATACGTTTTCCAGGCCTTGTCTCGTTGTCTCATAAGTTTAATCAAAGGAGGTGTTAACCACCCATAAGTTTTCCTCGGACCCTTCTTTTAACAAGGAGCTAACTGGTCCAAAACATGTGTAAACTCAGTAATAAAAAATGCAATGCAGAATCCACATCAGGGATAGAATATAAAAAGACCAATCTATTTTACCCAACTCTGTACAAAAGAATGTACATCAAATTTAGAAAAATCTAGAAACCCTTATAATTGGCTTAGACTTCTTCAGTCCCCATGTTTCCAAATACAGAAGACTGGATGATGATCACTCAACGAATCAGAGGTCAAACCACATTTTATCATATTAATAGGTCTATTTGTTAATATCCAGTTCTGCAATGTGTGATTTCTGATCTATTATTGTGTCGAGTGGGCAAAGTAATAATTTGTTGTAAACCAGACTGAGACAAGACCGTATTTAACTTTGTTATATCTGAACCCATCAATTTAAATTAAAATCCCCAGTAGTATTAACTCTGTAGAAACCCCAGTATTCAAAGCATTTACAAGTTCTTGTAAGCCTGATTTGCTACCATTAGGTGGAAGATATACACAACAAATAGTTAATTTTTGACAAATCCCAACAATAACTGAATAGTAATATGTTCACAATATTCCAAATTACTGTTAAATATAGTGGTCTCATTTACCATTAAATATTCCTTAACATAAAACAAAACCCCACCCCCTCTACCAGTGACACGATCCTTTCTAAAAAGTTTATAAGCAGGTATACAAAGTTCAGTATCAAGAACAGGTAAGGTTAACCAGGTTTCAGTCAGTGCCAGAACATCCGGATTATATAAACTAATCCATGACTCCACCTCATGAAATTTAGATGTTAAGCAATACATTAAAATGCATAATTTTGAGGCCATATGAATGCTGCAAAAAAATCACTATCTGCCATATCGTTTGCTAAAGGACCAGGGTTGCTTTCAACATTGCCAGATTGAATTAGCAAGAGAAAGCAATGTAACCAGGTTCTTATGCAAACAGGCAGAAACATTTCTGTCTTATATTTCCTAACACTGTAACCCAAATTATAACACATGTATTTAACCTTTACACCAAATAAATGACTATAATTAGGAATAAACAGTTGAGTCTAGAACTCCAGAATCTGATTATTTTCATACGTTCTAAAGTCATTATTAACACACATAGAACAAAATAACCCATCAGTACACAAAACACAAAGTGTATAGGCTACACACAACAATATCCCTCTGTTAATCATAACTAATCTATAGGTACAAACCCAAAAGAAATGATTAACTCTAAGCAAGATATTACAAACTCTAGTAGCCCAGTCAGTCCCCGGGTCTGACTCGATTAAGACTCCTCTCTTAACTTTGCCGTCCCACTTAGCTGCTGCCGCTTTGACGCTGCCGCTGTGTAGAAGGCAGCCTTTATATTGAAATCGCCCCCGCTCCACTTCCCAGAGCTGCCACCATCTGGAAAAATGTGGAGACCAGTACAGAATTCAATGAAAGCAGGTGATGGCAATAATGCTGCAAGCAGGTCAGGTACTGTGCTAATTACCTAGCAACCCAAATCAGTCACAGCTCCACAGAACTTTAGCATATACAGTTCTCAACAACAGATTACTCGTGCAGACTCAAACAGCAGTCTATGCAGCACACTTCAGGTCCTGTAGCAGCTTCAATGTGATTAAAGTTAAAATCAGTCTACGAGTTAAGGGGGGGGGTAAAACAGGTCAAACACAGCAATTCAGGTTTCACTCACAGGCTTGCAGGCTGTGAAATTGTAATTCACAGCAGTCGTTGGTAACTCACAGATGGCAACACTGACAGATAGAGTGTTATCAGCAAAAGATAAGAGGAAATAGCCAGTCACAGAGCCTGTCACACTCCGGTCAGACTCCTCTCTTCACTTTGCCGTCCCGCTTAGCTGCTGCCGCTTTGACGCTGCCGCTGTGTAGAAGGCAGCCTTTATATTGAAATCACCCCCCCTCCACTTCCCAGAGCTGCCACCATCTGGAAAAAAAAAGTAGCCCTCTGTTAGGGCTGAGGCTCCTAGAGCCTTCACTGAGCTGCTTTACCAGCAAGCTTCCAACTTCTCACTCCACTCACTGAAGACTGACTGAAGAATGACTTCAAAACTCCCAACATTTTAACTAACTCCCTCTGCTGCAGATTCCAATGTGGCTCATGCAGCTGCAATAGTTCTATTGGTGATGTCATCCCTCAGTCTCAGCTGAGACTGAGAACAGAGTGAGACAGTGTGAAACCCATTTACCTGGAGTTTCACAAGCTGCCTTCCCTGCCAACCACTAGGTCTTACTGGGATTCTAGTAACTCTGGGTAACAAGGGGGGTTACACTCGCCCTTGACCAGGAAAATGACTGTCCGCAGTCATTATTTATCCAGCCTTCGGCCATCCCACCCTATGTGCTACCTGCGGAGGGGGGTGATCAGGCCCCCTCCTACCATGTGCAAGCACAGGCAGGCAACACTAAGGGCCTAGAGGCCTTTAGCTGACCTATCAGCCTCTACACTATCCGCTTACTATGGACACCTAGTGGCTCTGGTAGGACTATCCAGAGCATAGCCCTGATAGATCAGCACTGCAGCCCCTACTGTAGGTCAGGGCCACAGCCTGTCTATCCTCCCTAACCATCTAGAGAAAACCTATCTGCCTTTAACTTAATACCCCAAAAACAAAACAACCCGGGACCTCCCCAACCTTGGGCGACCTGCAACAACACACCACTGAAATACTCATTTTATACCATGTTACTGTCTCCTCCCTACCCCCACAACCACACCTGTGGAAGGAAAGGGTTAATACAGTAATAACAACAATAACACCACAGTACTTTAAATTTCTAAACACACTAAAGCACTGATGAGGAACTCCGATGAGCCCCTCCTCCTCTTCTTGTTTTCTCTTCTGTCTTCCCAGGAACACCTGTAAGAAAAAGAAAGACAACACACACTCCTAATCTGCATACACAGTCTACCTAAAACCCCTACCATCAAAACACTAAAGAATCCCAAAAAGATTTTTTAGAAAAAAAGGTAGAAAAACAGTATTTATATTAGAAAACAGCAACATTATCTACAATACACATTTGGGGGATGGAGTATCCTAAAAGTCCCAACTAGTGACCACAATGCCCGAAGACTAGTCCAATAAAGAGTCTCTCCTGGGCAGGTGCCCGGTGAAGCACAGTTTTAACAGGCCAAAGTCCCAAAGGGGAGAGTCTTTGCAGACAGTTCACACATTTTGAAGTCTGCTAGTGTAGGGTGTGTACTGCAATGTCATAAAGATAGAAAAGTTCGGACTTACCAGCCACTTGTAGAATGGAAATTTTGGGACCGACCTGCACCTCTGACAAAGACTCTTCCTGGCAGCATTTCTTCTGATACAGCTGGGCGGACATCTTCCGGGAACCACAGGAGGGCACCTCTGGGAACAGTTGGGATGATGTCATCTCTGGAGATGGAACCTTAGAAGAGGAACAAAAAGAAAGCAGCTGGTCCGACGTCATCCGATTACCAGGCTATGAACAGGATACAGCTGGGCTGGTGTCTCTCTGGATCTGAAGTCATCTGTGGGCCAGTTGATGGTTTCTGGAAGGCCATTACACTGTAAACAGATGAATGTGGGGTACCTGAGTCCTGGATGTCCATATTGGCGGATCAATAAAGGAACTTTACAGTCTGGTGTGGCAGTATTGACTACCACTGCTCAGCTTTCCCTTTTGTAGGCACGGGCACATTTGCTGGGAGGTCCTTGTACTGAGGCCAATAGTACCAGGGGTCAGGAGCTTGAATTATTACCCCGTCTGGGCACACATAATTCACACAGTGGGAGATTTCACGTCCCTCTCTGTCCACTATTCTCACTCTGTCTATAAACAGTGTCCTGCCTCTCTTCCACTGGGTATACTTCTCATGGAACAGTCTATTCTTTACATGCTTGTTGGCCCAGGATAACACACTTTTCATTGCTTCATCCCAGATCCAGGATTTCCTGCTGTTCTCAATCTCCTCCCAGACTTTTCCGAGGAAAGGTAGGAAAGGTCATACCATAGATCTCATTTGCCTTTCTACGAACCAGTCTCTCCTCTTTACTTGCTTTGGTCAATCTGAGACCGCTGGCCTGGCCAGTCCTGGTTCTGCCAGCTTTGCATCCTTAAAGAAATTAGAAACAGATCCCTGACTTTTTCCTCCTGCAAAGCCAGGGCAGTGGCATCACCACTTTCTTCCTTGCATTCCTCCAAGGCAAGATCTTGAGGCTGTGTACCCATTCCTTTTTCACAAGGCCACATAGGTTCCCCCCTCATCTTCCTCTTCACTGAGGATCTGAGCCCAGGAGTGAGCAGTCGTTCTCACTCCTGAGACTATCCACTCATCACTAGACGCGGAGGTCGACACCTCCCACTCAAAGGGCCTCCCGCATCTCATCTTCACCTAAGAGACTTGGGCTAGACTCCCCCATCCAGGGGTCTATTGATGCTTTATCCGAACTTTCCTTCTGGGATCCAGCATCCGAAACTTCAACTTTGAGTTCTGTCTCTAACTCTGCACCCCCTAGCTTTGTGCCACACTCCCCCGAGGGGTCTTCCTCCACAGGCTCCGCCTGGTGCTGTGTGCTGCCAGCTGCAGATTCCTGAACCTTTGTCCATGTGGGAGCCAAACGAATTTGAGGCGCTTTATACAAGCCACATTCTTCTAAGCATCCAGCACAGTGAGGAATCATGAAGACATCCTTTCCAGCTCTCAAGCATATTTGACATACATGCACTGGAAAACCAGGAATCGCCACATGAGGAGACAGTTGCCTCCATAGCACTCTCTTTCAATGTCCCTCAGTCTATTTACTGCAGCTGTTACTGCAACCTGGGCATGATCGGGTAGCGAGCTGGTCCTGAGGCCATAACTGCAGAAAAACAAACAAAGTTCACTGTATTTGAAAGTCCCACTTTACTGAACACACTCTTTAGTTGTAAAATGGCTCCTCTGCTGCTGTGTTTGCTTTACTACCCCACCCTGTAATGGCGGCGGCAGCACTCCTGTGCATCAACATTGAGAATCTGGGTCAAGCCTGCACACCGATTTACACAAACTACTGATAACTTTTGCTCAGATTGCAGCAACTTGATCTATTCTTGCTTTAAACACATTTACAGATTTTCCATGGACTTTTTAATGCTGGTAACATTTATTTGATTCACAGTCCCTTGCAGCTTCAGGTTTTTAACACAGGATTGCCTTTATAACTAGTGCTGCATTGGCTACAACCCACAGTCTCTCTCTGGCTTCAAACTTTAAACTGTGGCTGAATTCATTTCTATGCACGCAGTCAATGGCTTAACAGACTTGCACTTGCTGGCAGGACTTGACACAGTCATTACTTGCAAAGTGACTACACTGCTGCACACATTTACATGGCATAGGGCAGAAAATCACTGTTTGAGCAGTTTTCATAGTTGATTCTTACTGTTATCAGTAGCTATTTGCTGCGATGGGGAAAAATGGCCTGCAGCCAGTTCTTGAGGCCTCAGAACAGAAATGGTGGGCAGTCCTACCAATCATCTTTTCAACCACCACTCTTGCAATTTCAAAGATCGATTGACGGGTTGAGCCTGATTTTAAACAAGAAAGTCTAATTTTGACAAGTTTACAGCAATTTTAACACTCTGCGACGCTCCTCCACTGCCAGTACCACGCTCCATCACACCTCTCTCTGAATGCTGGGGCAGTCACAGTGAGAGCTGGCTGAGGGCAGGACTGATTGCAGCCTGACCAATCCACACAACGCCATGCAAATGAGCCTCTTCTTCCTCACAGGGCTCTTCTCCTCATGGCGATTGTCGAGGCAGGCAAATTTAAACTGCAGAATGCAACTTTTTTTCTTTACCAACTGACTCCACGGCGGGAGCCCATTTCAGCCATTTAACATAGCCATTACACCTGCAAGTCTCTCAATTTTTTCAGAAAGCATTTCCAATGTCCAGGGCACAATGTTCCTGTTGCTACCCCTAGTCTTCCACACTTTTCTTTACCACAGTTCATTTTAAAAAGCTGACAAAACACTGTAAACTATTTGATGCAGGACAAGGGCACACTGTTTGGCTTTACTGCTCCTTGGTAAACAGTTGGCAATTTTAAACAGCAGCACAAGATCCTCAGCACACACAGCAACACTAGGGAAATTGTTCCAGCTTTTTGGGCTACCCACTGCCAGATAGCCAAAAGCATGGCCCCTTGCCCGCTAATCCTCCTAAACAAATCCAGCGGTGCCTCCATTTTTGTAATCCCTCACCCCTGCCTTTTGTAAAAAACGACAGGTGGCATGCTGTTGAAGCTGACAGCAGTACCTGGTGGGGACTGGGTTCAAGGGAGGTTGAGGTTACTGCACAGGGGACCTAGGTTTTGCTACTTTGCACAGGGCACCCAAGTAAATCCGAACACAGGTAGCAATAACTGTAATGTCCAGAACCAGGAATGGGATTCTGTGGCTTTTGTTATCCGTCAACTTGACCATAAAGCATGAGCCTGATCCGCATGGGGCCCCATTTCCTGGTCCTCCGCGGTATGATCTGCAGTCCATTGGAAGAATGAACCAATTATCCCATTCCGGTCCATTGGAGGAATGAATCAATTATCCTGTTGTGGCTCCTCAAACCACACTAGAGTCTTTGACTTCTAGAGAGAATTTTCCTTACAATCCCACGTCTGGGTACTTCCCTCATCACTGGCCAAGTGCCTGAGACAAAGTAGAAATCCACAGAAGAAATCCGTAGAGGTGGACCTGGTCACTAAAGATGGGGGGCCACCCACCTCCAGCTCCCACAACCCATACCCAGCCATTTCTCTGGAAACTGAACAATTCCTTTACTGAACTTTTAAATGTAGATTCTGGGTAGACATCTGTCATATCTCCTCTACATATCATTTGCATCCCAACAAGCTCTGGACTTGAACCTACTTTTACTTTGCTTAGCCCATTACTCTAGGCTTCCCAATATTTAGTAGTTGAATCCCACATTGTCACACAAGTCCCAGGGTGAAAAACATAGGCCCGTTTAGCAAGAGCAGACACTCACCCTCCGTTGCAGGTGCCCTACAGGCAACTCACAAATCTTCTTATTCTCCCAAATAAACACTGGAACACATAGGCAACTTTTCCTCCACAAGCAGAACTAGGGGGTTGCCCCAGGAATCTGCAGGGAAACCTTTCCTCCCCGGAGGGAGGAGGCACTGAGACCCGAAAACAGCAGTCTCCACCACTTCAGTAATCTTTTGTGTCTCTCTTTAAGGTGGAGACACACACCCTTCTACTTAAAAGTAGCCCTCTGTCAGGGCTGAGGCTCCTAGAGCTTTCACTGAGCTGCTTTACCAGCAAGCTCCCAACTTCTCACTTCACTCATTGAACACCAACTGAAGACTCTCCTCAAACTCCCAGCGTTCTACCTAACTCCCTTTGCTGCAGATTCCAATGTGGCTCATGCAGCTGCGATAGTTCTATTGGTGATGTCATCCCTCAGTCTCAGCTGAGACTGAGAACAAGAGTGAGACAGTGTGAAACCCATTTAACTGGAGTTTCACAAGCTGCCTTCCCTGCCTACCACTAGGTCTTACTGGGATTCTAGTAACCCCAGGTAACAAGGGGGTTACATGTAACTTACAGTATGTAATCTTATTGTATTGTCATCAGTTATTTCCTGTTGTGTATTACCATTGATGTGTTTCTGTTACTTTTCTGACTCGAACCTTTGTAAACAAGTCTCCTGCTCAAAGGTATTGAATCCTAAACATGAAATAAAAAAATTATAATAAAAAGGTTGACCCTCGGTCTTCCGATCCTGTTGGCTACATCTGCAAGCAGTATCAGCACAGCACTCTGTGCGCTGGCCCGAAATCCTCCAGGAGGGAAATATGCCAGAGAGAGAGAGATGGGGATCTGTACTGTCACTGCCATTTTCCAGTTTAATAACCTGTCTGTACTTGCTGCGCTCTTCACTCTGCCATCTTTTGCTGCTGTGGCATTCTCTTTGCTGCTCCCAGATCCACAAAGGGAGCCCCCTCCTTCCTCACATGCAGCACTGCTGGGTATCCTAGGAAGAATTTCAACTTCCTCTCCCTCAAGGTGTCCTTCACCAGGTAGAACGCTTGTCATTTCTTCTGGAGGCATTCCAAGTAATCATGATGTATATATAATTGATATCTCACAAACACAAGTTTCCCCAACTACCTGTAGACTTTCATGACTCGTTGCTTATCCCTGAAATTGTGGAACTGCAGAATAACTTGGCTTGACAGTGCATCTGCTAGTGGTTTTGGGGCTGGGGCCCTATGTGCCCCATTCATCTTCTGCTGACCCTGCTTACACTCCAGTTTAAGCACTTTAGGCAACCATCTTTCCAGGCAGTCTACCATGTTGTAGCTGTCACACATAAGGGTGTATTATTTTTTCAGTGCAGCTACAGGTTCCCAGCCAGCACCCCACTGATATAGGGGGGCAAGGGTTAACTGCTAGCAAACAGGCAGTGTTTAGAGAAAGCCTTCTTCCAGGTATTTATGACATTGAACTGTAAACTCTTACTCAGCAGGGGCTGTTGGAAAACTGTGTTGCGAAAAGCATATCAATTTGGGGTCTACTTAGAAACATAAAATTTGCTGACAGATAAGGACTGCTTGGCCCACCCAGTCTGCCCATTTTTTTCTTACACACAGTATCACCGTAAACCCTACCTGATCTCTGGTTCTTTCTCCCTCCCTCCATTCCTTTCCACTAAGATTCCCTTATGCCTATCCCCTGCATCCTTGAACCCCACCACTATTTTCACCCCCACCACATCGACTGGTAGGCTCTTCCAGGAACCCACTTTTTCTGTGAAGAAGTACTTCTCACACCTCTCCTGAATGTAACCCTCCAACTTCATAGTATGACCCTTTGTTCTTCTGCACCTTTTTCTGAAAAATACTTATTCACGCTTGAGTGTATTTGTAATTGTGGGAACACAGCCAGGGTGGGGTTTCTGGTTACAAACAAAAGCATGTACAGTTTTTATTTGCAAACAAAATGCATAACTACCAGTAATTGTTGTCTGCAAGAACCAATTAATCTACATGATTGAGAAAACAGATGTTTAAAGAGACCAAGCCAAAATTGGGAATAAAAAAGCGTGGCCTGTGTCCTAGAGGGTGTAAGCTGGGGTCAGGCTGTTCATGTATGGACTGGCTGTGTGTAAGACAGCAGGGAAGGACACTGAAGTGGTCAGAATTTCCAAATGGCAGAGGATAATTTTTGGTAATATCCTGAAGGACTACATGTTATTTTCACTGAAGGGAGTACCTAACTGAGGAAAGCTAAGTTTTGCATTTCTGTATAAAAAATCATTTTTTCTTGCATGATTTCTCCTGTAAGCACTTTAATTCTTGTCAATATATAATATATTGTGTAAATAAAGTAGTCTTTTATGTATATTAATGTACTGACTGGTTGTGCAGTTTGAAAAAGGTATTGCTGTAAATGTTTGAGGTAGTTGTCATTCTGAAGGGATACACCTGCCTATTTTATGTAATTTGAGAAATGTAATTCTTCCTGATACAGGAAAGTGATTTGAGGAAAGTTTCATAACACAAACCCACACTCCACGTGGGGTTTAAGCAGTCTGCCTTGGCATGATAAAGGAGGACTGCTGACTGAGCTCAAAGGGTCCAGTTGTCCAGGGCATGCCACATCTGCAGCCCAGTGTGGGTGCAGGATACTGTACAGGTGAACCAAGTGTGGAGGTCTGTGGCAGCCAGGTGTTACAGGCAGGGCCGGCTCAGGTTTTGTATTACCTCCAGTGGGCCCCCTCAGTGTCAGACCCATGCCCGTCCGTCTGTCCTTGTAAAAAAGCAAACTACAAAACCAGGCGCGGAGCTGGCCCCAGCCCAGCCTTGGCAGAGAGATGCAGGCAGCCTCCACTCCCCAACCTCAAGCCAGGCATCAGCAGTGGTGGCAACAACGACATTTATTACTGCCCCGCCCCCCTCAAACAGCCAGAGTGGCTTTCCCGGCCAGCACAGAGGGCTTACAAGTCCTGACCCGACACAGACCCCTGCTGCCATTGCCCATTTTTGTTACACTTGTCTGTCTCTGCATGTTACTTAGTTAGAAATCATCAGATTAGAATAGTATCTTTACTTTCTTGTGATTCAAACCATGCACAGTTAAACCATGAACCCATCCCTTGCTTTCCTACAATAAAAAAAATTACCACAAGGCTAGAATTTAATTAGTAATATGAATTTGCTGAGTAAATTGTTGATGAATTGACTCACCTGCTGCTGCTGCCTGCCACAACTCCTCCATCCAGATGCTCAAATCTGACTCCGCTGCACTGATCCAATGGTCCCGGCCGCCGGCCTGGATCATTGTTGTTTGGTGCTGCCCGCCTGCCAACCCCAGCGACCTGCGACCGTGACCAACCCACGCCCATTTCACAGCTCTGGCTCCCCCAGCCTGGCTCACCCAACACACAACGGGTTGTGATGTTGTAGTCCAGACTCGGCTCCTCGCTCTCACGAATCATGATCTCGCCCAGACCCAGACTAGTGTGCACTCCACCACCATGCAGCGGCCGCCTGACTCTCGCCTAATCACCTTCACACAATAACGGTCAGAGATAATGCTTATGGAAGGGCAGCTCAGACCCTCCTCAGGCCAACCCCTCCACAACACTCTGACTACAGCCATTGGTCACCTGCACCCACACCCCGCCCCCATGACCACAAAACACTCCCTAGTTGAATTGGGGCCCTGCCAGTCAAGCTAAGGGCTAACCAGCCTAGTAGCATTCATTCAGTGCCTGGGGGGGAAGGGATTTAAATGTAGTTTTACGTGGTGCCAGGCCCGAGTTTGGCATCGGCTCATTTGCTAACATTAATTTAAATAAAATAAATAATCTGTGCCATGGCTGCATGGCACGCACTGAGCTGCAGATGGAGGCGGTGCAGAGCCTGAGCTGAGCAGCATAGCAGTGTGGTGGCATGTGGCAGTCAGTCAGATTGGAAAAATGAAATGCTGGTCAGGCGCTGGATGGCTGGACCCCCTCTGGTGTTAGCGCCTGGACAATTGCCCAGGTGGCCTAGGTGTTGCGGGCCTGGTGACAGGGACACTGGATGGGGCGTGGTCATGGTTTGTCACAGTGGCCTTTGCTGCCTTTGGGTAATCCCTGAATGCAGAGGTTGCACCTCCGATTGTAATTTTGTTTGCAAGTCTAGCAGCTCCAACATGGTCTTCAGCTCCCTCGAGCCACTTAACTTTCTCTGGTAGGCCAGTCACCTTCTCTTCAAGTCAGAAGATTCTGTTCTCTGCCTTCCTTAGCCTCATAGCATGGCCAGCCAACTGTTTTGCCAGAGTTCCCATTTTCTTGATCAGGCTGTCCAGTTTAGCTATGAGAACCACCAGTACCTGGGTTGAAATCATGTACCCCAGTCCATCCACAACCTCTTAAGACACGGCCAGTTCTGCAAGTCCCTCACAACCTCTAGTCATCATAGTTTTCCTCTGATCTTTTTCTGCCATTGAGGCTGTTTGGCAGAGGACTTAGTAAGATATTCATCCACCACAGTTCCCACTCTATCACTATTTGCGCTGCATCCAGGCAAGTAAAATCAGTTTTAACTCCTTTTTAATGCTTGGGTAGACAGAAAATGAAGAAACCGCCTCTAGCTGCTCATCAGCACCCCTACTGGCAGTTTTTTTCCTTTCCTATGCCTCCTTGGTGCCCCCCTCTCCTTCAAGCCACACACTCTCCTCCAGCCCATCAGACTCAACCCTCGCTATTAGTCCTTATCTCCAAACTCCCTGATTTCTCCAACATCCCCTTGGTTGCAGCTTATTCCTTCCAGGGGACCTCCCTTTTCTCACCTAGGAGAAAGCAACTCAGACATCAGGTATGAGGTTGGGGGGGCAAGGACGGCGAGTTGGGTGGAGTTAAAAGAACACACAGAGGGCAGCTATCCAGCACACCAGAGGCAGGCATTTTTACTGCCTTCCTCCCATCCCTCGTCATGGTCGCACATTACGGCACCCTGGAGAGATGCACTGCAGCATTTGGTCACCCACAATGTCAAGTGCATCTCCACTGGCCTACCACCAGGAGCCACTCAAGAAGCATTGCAAGTCGTTGCCTCCCACAGGAGGAGAGTGTCTGCATGGATACGCTTTACTCTCCCTGCTGGTCTCCACTCCAGTTGTCCTGGGTGCACGTTGTAAACCCGGGTCACCAGTGAGCACAGTGGGCACCTCACCGCTTGGTGCCATAGACGTAGCCTTATTGACACATTTAAATGCATATTACTCTAATTATTCCATTGTTATCCCTTATGAATGAAATTATCTTCAAAGGGTATACATTTTTAACCATTAGAGCTAAGAACTTTATTTTTTTTTTTTAATAAAAGCTTGGAGTCAGCACTACATGCCTGAGCCATACTGATACACTTAGGTGTATTGATATGCATTAGAACATGTCAGTTTACATCGACATGTATCAATACATATACTGATATATAAAATATGTATGAATATGGCTCAGGCACGTAGTGCTCACGCCTAACTTTTATTAGAAAAATGAAGTTCCCTGCTTCAACAGTGGGGCTGAGGTTCCTTGTCATCATTGCCATTCTGCTATCTGGGGATATAGAGACAAATCCTGGGCCACTAGATACTTACTTCTCAGTAGATGACATACATGGTATGTCCAAACATGGGCTGTTAATTGCACACTTGAATATAAGAAGTTTGATGTGTCACTCTGTGGAACTGGAGTCATGGGTCAAACTGTACAATCCTGATATCCTCTGTCTCACTGAGACCTGGCTAAAACCATTGGTTACTGACTCCCTCTGCTCCCTGCCAAATTACTCTGTTATTTGAAGGGATAGGATATCGAACAAATGTGGTGATGGAGTTCCTCTGTACTACAAAAATAATCTGACTGTCTCTCTTCTTGCTATCCCAGATGCTCAATCGGTATGTGACTACTTACATGCTGCCTTGCATTGGGAGCCAAGAAACTGCATGTTATCTGTGCATATAACCCCCAGCGGGAGGGATTGTGGGTCTAGAGTACCTGTTGGCAAATACCTCTCAGAATTTTAATCATAATGAGGTTATCATCTTAGGGGACCTAAACTTAAACTGGCTTGGGGCAGCTCTCAGTTCTCTTCAATCTCTGACTCATAGCTACAACCTGCATCAGATGGTAACAGTGCCAACTAGAAGTCTGTCTTCATCACCACTAGGCACACTATTGGATTGGGTGCTGGTAAACCGGATCGAACACATCTCAGCCGCTGGTACTCTTGCTGATGCCTTAACTGACCAATCTCCTACTTTCTGCATCCTGTCCTTGGGGGCACCTCCATCTCCTCCACCACGTCTCATCACTCTCACAAACTTTGCTCACCTAGACCAAGAGGTGTTTCTGTATGATGTCTCCAGAATTGATTGGTCGGAGATCTATCTATCACACTGTTCTCAGGGCGCTCTTTACTTCTTCATCACTAAATTCCTAATGGTTCAATGTAAACATGCCCCAAAGATCACCGAGAGTGAGGGGTAAACAAACAAGATGGCTAAACAAAGACTTACTCAAAAGTTTGCCAGAGAGATAAACTCTGGAAAAGCTACAAAACATCAGGCCAGCAAACAGATGTCAACGCTTACTGTACGCCACGAATTCATGTAAAATACAAGTCAGACCTGCTAAGAGCAAGTACTGTAAGACCTACTGATTAACTCGGCCTATGATCCCAGAAAATTCTGGTCATACATCAAATCCTTCATAGGATCCTCACAGTCAACTACCCCGGTGATATGCTGATAAATGATGTGCATTGCAGTGACTCACAAACCATAGCTAATTCCTTCAACCTGCATTTCTCTGATCTCTCCCAATATACCTCTTCCTTCGATCCCACTGCAGTGTCCCCCACTCCTCATCAGGAACCTGTCTGGATAAGCTGGAAGTGTTGTCCCCTGTGCCTCCTTATACTCCTCCATTCTATTTTAAGGCTGTGTTTAGAAAGGAAGTCCTGAAGTTCCTGAGGTCCAGCTCTGATCATATCAACTCTGGCTCAGACTCCCTGGTACCCCACCTCTTGAAACATGCAGCTCCCCTTATTACATTACCACTGGCCAAAATTTATACGTTATCACTTTCAGGTGGAGTGGTCCTGACCTCTGGAAGCTGCTTGGATCATGCCTGTACTTAAAAAGGGCTCCTAAGGTTGTCATGAACTACAGAACAATTGCCATACTCTTGGTACTGAGCAAAATCATGAAGAAAATTGTCGCAACTCAGACAACTGACTATCTACTTAAGCACAGCCTGCTCTCGGATACCCAACATGGCTTCAGGAAAGGACATAGCACAATGACTGCACTCCTTAAATTCACCACAGACACTCTTTCAAAAATGGATACTGGCAATCTGACTGGGGCTGTCTTTATTGACCTCACAAAGGCTTTTGACCTTGTTGATCACACTTTGCTTCTCTCCTCGCTTCGACACCTGCATTTCTCCTCCTCTGTTGTTGACTGGTATGAAAGCTACCTGACAAATAGAACTCAAGTGGTGAAAATTAATTCCTCTCTATCGAACAGTACCACCATTAACATTGGTGTACCTCAGGGCTCCATCCTAGGGCCCTTCTTATTCTCTCTTTATATAAATAACATTGGAGCTGCTCTAAAATCCTGCTCTGCTATTCTATATGCTGATGATCTTGTCATCTATACGAGTTCTACTAATATAGACACTATCAACACAACCCTTTCCTCTAACTTTAACAATATCCAAAACTGGCTATATGACCACAAACTGGCCATCAACACCAGCAAAACTAAAGCCATGCTGCTTGGATCGGCCCCAAAGTTCTGGGCTTGCTCAACAGCACTGATGATGCAGGACTTAGAAGGTCAATTACTGGAATGTGTGGCCTCTTTCAAGTACCTGGGCATCCTGCTAGATCAATCTCTTGATCTTAATCTTCATGTATAGTCTGTTTGCAGAGCTGTCAACTCCAAACTGGGTGTTGCAAATAAGACTAGTTATATGCTCATGCCATCAGCTAAAATGGCCATTGCAAGTGGAATTTTGCTCCCCACCCTAACCTATGGGGCTCCCTTATTTGGGGCTGCTCATAAAACTGACCTACTTAGATGGAATATTACGTATAACAACATATGTCGCTATGCCTCTTCCGCTCTTCGGCTTAAACACCACTGTCAACTTTATAATGATCTTGGTAGGTTGTCTCCGTTAGCTAGTAGGAATTACTACCTTGGCTCTCTTATTGATTCGATAATTCGAAATCAAACCCCTAGGTGTCTTGCAGCTATGCTTGTTCCTCAGGATACACTCCATGGTCTACGATCAGCTGATAAATCCTTTCTGAATTTGCCGAGGTGCCGCACTAGGAAAGGAACTGTTGCATTTGAGCATGCAGCTCCACAGCTGTGGAATTCCCTTCCCCTCGACATTAGACTTTCTAGCTCCCACACATGCTTTAAGAGAAAACTGCACTCGAATCTGCTGATTGCTGATACCTGTTCCTGCATTCACCCTACTTAATGACTGATGTCTCTGGCCATACAATAGTATTTCCTCATCTCTATATAACCCTCTTACTGCCTCAGCCTATCCCGACTCCCTTTCCCTGCCCATATAAAATCTTGCACTGTAGGCATCTCCCTTACACTTACATATAATCTAGTTTCATGGCTTGCTCCCCTCTTTCTCACTTACCGACCTTTTCCTTAATGACACCTCCTGCTCTCTTGGTTTAACTTGGTTTAATTAGACAAAGTAGGCAAAAAAAATGCCCATTTAATTGTCTCCCACTACATGGTGGGGTTATTGTAATTTTAACAAATAATCATCCAATTTTATTTTAAACTGATCAAATGTTGATGTTTCTACGATATAACTAGGTAAGAAATTCCACAATCTAGCAGTACACACATTGTAAAAATTCAGTCTGACTGTTGATACATTGGGAACTTTAATTTGCTTATTATGTGATCTAAGGTTTACCTCCCTCTCAATTAATTTAAAACCACAATTTTCTCTCAACAAGGGGTCATGTATAATTTTATATAGTAACAACAAGTCACCCCTACTTCTTCTTGTCTCCAAAGAATACAAATTGAGTATCTTTAATCTATTACTATATTCATAGTTCTTTAACCCATATACTGATTTAGTAATTCTTCTCTGGATTTTTTCCACCAATTTAATATCCTTTCGAAGATAAGGGCTCCAAACAGGACTTCCATAATCAAGATGAGGCAAAACATAGGTTTTGTACAATTTCAAGATACTTAATCTATCTCTTGATATGAAACTTCTTTTTATAGAATGCATTATTCGGTTACAATTAACAAAAAGTTTTTTTTATATGTGTTGATGAAGAAAAATTAGAATCCATCCATACTCCTAGATCTTTTTCACGCGTATTAACCTTAAGTACCTTGTTATTTAAAAAATATTGATATTTAGGGTTTCTATTGCCAAAATGCAACACCAAACATTTGTCCTCATTAAACTTCATATCATTTTCAATTCCCATAATTCAATAGAATGAAGATCTTTACATAATTGTTGATATTCAATAGGGAACAAACACCCCACCAATTTTTGTATCATCAGCAAATTTAGTAACTTTACTACTTGAGCCTCTCCCCATATCGCTCATATATAATCCAAACAATACAGGACCCAACACGGATCCCTTGGGAACTCCATGAGTAACACTTCCTTCACTGGATAGACATGAATTAATTCTTACTTTTTGTTTTCTATTACTTAACCAGTTATTAATCCATCTCAAAACATAACCATTTAATCCTAAATTTTGTAATTTAATAATTAATTTGTCATGGGGTACAGAATCAAAAGCCTTTCCTAAATCCAGAAAAATCACGTCCACCGGTATACCCTCATCCAATTTACTACTAACGAAATCATAAAAAGTAATCAAATTTGTGTTGCATGAAAGGCCCTTTTTGAACCCATGCTGCATTACATCCTCCAATCCTAATGAAGTTATTTCATGCTCAATTTGACTTTTAATTATTTTCTCAAATAATTTGCAACAAACTGATGTTAAACTGATGGGTCTATAATTGGAAACACAAGATCTATTACCCTTTTTATGAATCGGGACAACTATAGCAGTTAACCAATCAATAGGAATGTCACCAGTCATAAGAGATTTATTAAACAAAAGTGTAAGAGGCTGTACAACTATATCAGTGATTTTTTTCCAAACAATTGGGCTGATATTGTCAGGTCCTGCTGACGAAGAAGTATGAAGTTTATTTAGTTCATTTAATACAGTAACTTGATCTATATTTATTTCCATAGAGTAATCAAAATCAAATTTTGAACTTGTTAAATCTTTCTGTTGAAATATTGATGAAAAAAGAATTGAAAGCATTAGCTATATCTATACTATTAGTCAAAGCATCACCATCAACAGTTATTGTATTAATTTGGTTAGTAGACTGTCTATGTTTATTAATATAAGCATAAAAAGCTTTACAATCCTTTGAACTAGCTAATTTGTGCTCTAGCTTAATTTTTCTTTTTTAATTAAAGCTTTAAGTAGTCTTTGTTGAGTCCTATATTTTAATTTATTTAAGGGAGTAGGATTTAATTTAAATTTCCTAAAATTCTCCGCTTCTTACTTATTAATGTTTTTATTGGCTTAGTAAACCAAAGTGGAATGTTACCCTTACAATTAAATTTTCTGCATTTAGGCACATGTAATATAATTGCATCAATTATTCTATTTTCAACATAGTCCACATTTGATTAACATTAAGATCTCTAAAAGAGATATCCAATCAAATTTACCAAGTTCAAGGATTAATTTAGACCAGTCAGTTCTCTTAAAATCCAGCATATCAGTAATACCATGTATCTTGGATTTACAAAGCTTTAGTGTATATTCAATGGTTTTATGATCACTAGATCCTAAATGAGCACATGTTTTATATTACAAATGCGTTCCTTGCAGTTTGTTATTACAAGATCTAGGATATTATTTCCCCTAGTTGGTTCCCTAACTAATTGGTCACAACCTTGTAAAATTAGGGCTTCTAAAAAGGCACGTTCAAATAAAATAGTTCCACATAACCTCTCCCAGGATATACCTGGGGCATTGAAGTCACCAATAATAAGTGTATCACCCAATTTACAAACTTTATTAATTTCATTTATTAACTCATGGTTGTAATACCGATTGCTATTAGGAGGACGATAACAAATTCCCAATCTTAATTTAGGTTGATGAGTAAATGTTAAATCTATCCATAAGGATTCAGTTACCTTGTTAGGCATATTGAATATTTCCAATTCCTGACACTGAATACTCTCAGAAATATAACAACAGATACCACCTTTTTTCCAATATCTGTTTTATAAAGTAACCTAAAACCCAGTATATTATTAAACCATTCACATGAGTCATCCCACCATGTTTCAGTGACGCATACAATATCTACACCAAGTACTTGAATTAAAATTTTTAATTCTGTTAACTTAACCTGATTTAGGCTACAAGCATTAATCCCCCAGATTTTAAGTTGAGTACTTTTTTCTACTTCAGGACACTTATTCTTAATTCCCTTGTCCCCCCCATCAATTAGTTTAAAGATTTACAGATTATATTCAAACATCTTTCCCAATTTATATGTACCCTGTTTACTCAGGTGCAACCCATCCCAACAATATAATGTCCTATTAACACTGAAAGTCTCCCAATGTGGTATAGAAAAGAAACCTTCCTCAAGTGTCCACTTCCTCAGCCACTCGTTTACACATTTTATTTTCTTCTCTATATAATAATTAACCCTAGGTACTGGTAAAATTTCAGAGAAATGGACTTCACAATTTAATTTCTGTAATGTCTTACCTAGATTAATAAATTCCTCCTTTATAGCTTCAATTGACAATTTTTTTATGTCATTAGTACCAACATGTAAAATAACTAGAGGATTGGTACCTGAATTATACAAAACATCAGTACACATATTGTGGATATCCCTTATACTGGCCCCCCTAAATGAAGAACAGGCAATGTTATGTTTATCTTTCCTACAAACAATTTTATCTGTATATTTAATAATAGAATCACCAAGTACAAAACACTGTCTTTTATCCAGCCCGGGGGACTCTAAATCCATGGATAAGATTGTTTCATCATCCAGTGAAGCTTGGGTTTTTGATTTAGGTTTATTCTTACAATTTTTATTCTGAATCTGGGAAGGGTAAATCTGCTGAGATGGGACAGTCAGAGTAGGAATCAAGGGAAAATGTGTTTCAGAATCATTATGTGCTTGTGTACTTTGTTCATTCAAACCACATAATATAGGATTAGCTTGAGAGTCCAAAATATTTTCAGGAGTAGTAACCTCAGAAAGATCCTCATGAACACAAAGAGGAGACATCATTAGAATTCTCACTATTTTCAAGATTTATTAAAGGTTCAAATCTGTTGTTTAAGACTAAGTTATTTCCCAGGGCTCTACGCCTGGTTTTAGCTCTGGGACCTACTAGAACCTCAGTCCAATCATCACTCTCAGGCTTGTCAGTGATATTACTATCATTTCCACACTTGCGTTTATCTGTATGGCTACCGGAACAATTTTTGTTATCCCTAAATAAATCAAGGGTGATAATTGTATCACTGGTAATAAATTCAGAATCAATCTCAGCTGGGATGTGAACTTTAGAAGCCAAAGCTTTCTGCTGTGATTCCAACACAGCTAGTCGCTTATAGAACACTTTGATATCTTCCCTCAAAACACTGTTTCCAACACATTTAGTACAAACATTAATAGGGTTAGTGGGCAATGCATCAAGTAATATATACATATTACATGAAGTGCATTTAAGTCCAATATCACCATCTAATGTCATAATAGTCTGTTTAAGATTTAAAAGTAAAGGACTAACAGGAGTCATTATTTGCACAGGGGAGGGGTACTAACCCAATTTGATCATTCATAATGAAAAAGGAATAAGGAGGGTAAACCCACTAACTAAAACTAAACACCGATGTTCAAATAAGATACTTACACAGACAACAGCATAAGTTAATTCCCCTCAAACCCCTCTTCTACTCTTGACACGCATGACACACGCTAAGACGCGCATGTCTCTGCGTGCGTCTCCGCGCACTTCACCACGAGCCCTGCACGCGCTCGCCCTGCTCGCTGCAGGGATGAGTTATGTATGGTGCCGCGACCCAGAAGTGGTCACAGGGGTCGCGGGATCACTCGCTAAGCAAACCCCCCCAAAAGTATTATTTTTGTCACAAAAGTGCAAAAGCCACTCATGCGAAGCTCAGACAACTGATAGAGACCATTTTAATAATAAAAAATACCAGAAATTAGCTGTGTGTAGTTCAGGACTGCAGTGCCCGAACTACCAGCTCTCTTCCTGCTTCCTGTAAGTTAGAAGCAGGGCTCAATCATAAAACAATGCTTAGCTCAATTTAAAACAATGGTATAATAAGGTCGCTAAAGTAGTCAAACAAGACAGAGTAGATTTCAAATAGCAAAGTGCAATGGTTATTTCTTTGTTTTGCATTACCTGTTTTTGTTTTTGTGTACCTTGTTCTGTTCATATGATGTGTCACCTGATAATTTATTCTCCAAGGTCCTCTCTATTCATTGCATAGGTAGACATCTATGAACTTATGAATGGTCCGTCCACTCTGTATGTCTCTGATACATTGTATCCACTTTAACTCATTGTATGTAAAGCGCTTTACTTTGTTTGTTCTGATATATTGTATCCTCTTTAACTCATTGTATGTAAAGCACTTATAATTTGTAATCCTGTTAAGTTTCTGCATGTCTGTACTCTCCCAGGTCGTGCCTGAAAATAGTCATTTTATGGCTAGTGCACTTACCCGGTTAACAAAAGCTAAATAAATATTATAGGGGTGTGGTAACACCCCTATAAGTTAGGGTTGAGTAGGCTGTCTAATGTTAAACCCCAAGGCTACCAGAGTCTCAAGATGTGAAAAATTTTGTGACGCCATCTTGTTCGGTTTTCAAGATATAGAGCGAAAAAATGGAAAAACAAAAAACATGCTTGGCTTCCCTATACCTAAAATTGGGTATTTTTTGCTCTCACCTACAGCCTAGACAGTGTGGAATTTTTTCATGAAATTTTCCGGGTTGAAGGGGCCCATGCCAAGGGTGTGCCTTTGGAAAGTTTCGTGAAAAAATATATGATTTCAGAGTTACAATGATTTTAGTGTTAACGTCCTGATGAGAATGGTAAAAAAAATTTAAAAAAATCATGATTGCTTATTTTTAGAGCCCTGTGAAATAATTTTTATTTTTTATAATTTTTCTTTTTAATTTTCTGGAATTTCTTGTTATTTTTTTTTTTTTATTCATAGAAAATGTAGTCTTATTTCTTGTTATCACAGTTACATTAATAAAATACCTCAAAATGACCTTATACACACTAGAAATCACATTCCTAGTAGACTACATTGTATTTAGCTGCATTATGCTATGGTCTTGAAAGGTTTTGTGAATCATACAGTTCCGCTGCCGCTTCCTTGCAGACCATCTCTGTGATAACTCTATGATAAACAACAACTGTTCCAAGGATTTATTTAGTTTTTGCCAAAAAACAAGCAATTTTTTAACTTTTTTCATGTGCTTGTTTTCATTTTATTCCTTTTATACCTTGAATTTCTTGTTGTTTCTTATTTAAGAAAAACATGTGTCTCTACTTATTTCCATGATTTACCTCTCATGCTAACAAAAATACCAATTGTGTTGGCTACCATTTATTTTCTCATTTCAACTCACAAACATTGGAAATGCAACAAAATAATATATTTAAAAACAAACACCTGAACATAGCTAAATGGACCAATTTAGCTAGATTCTGCTGTTTGTTTTTTGTAAACTTTCCAGAAATACTTTTCTGAGCACCCCAAAATCCAGGGTGCTCAGCTTAATGAAGGAGCCATTCACCTGCATTCTCTGCATGAGAACAATGGGATTTTCTTTAGTTCTGCTAGAACTCATGCTATGAGCTGCTGTGACAGCAGTGAGCCACTCTTTCCCTGGTATCTCCTGGCACCCCCACCCCACCCCCACTGCCATCCCAATATGTTTGTTGTTCCTCTGGTATCTAATGGCACCCACCTCGCTCCCTCCAATTGCCAACCCCTTATGTGTGTTATGTTTCCCTGGTGTCTAGTGGCAACCCCTTCCCTCCAATCACTGTCCCCTTATGTGTGTTATGTTTCCATCGTGTCTAGCGGCAACCTCCTCCCTGCCTCCAATTGCTATTCCCTTATGTTTCTTGTTTCCATGGTGCCTAGTGGCACCTCACCTTCCAATCGCTGTCCCCTTATGTTTTTTGTTTCTCTGGTGTCTAGTGGCACCCCCAACCCTCTGAGCACCATCCCCTTATGTTTCTTGTTTCCCCGGTGCCTAGTGGCACCCCCACCCTCTGATCACTGTCCCCTTATGTTTCTTGTTTCCCTGGTGACAAGTGGCACCCCTCCACCCTATGATCACCATCCCCTTATGTTTCTTGTTTCCCTGGTGTCTAGTGACACCTCCCACCCACTGATTGCTGTCCCCTTATGTTTCTCATTTCTCTAATGTCTAGTGGCACCCCTCCCTCTGACCACTGTCCCATTATCTTTCTTGTTTTCCTGATGTCTAGTGGCACTGCACCCCCCCGCACTCCAATCGCTGTCCCCTTAAGTTTCTCATTTCCCTGGTGGCTAGTGGCACCCCCACCCTCTGATCATCAACCCTGCATTAATATTAGCTGTAAGAAAGAAAACCATCCCTCAATGTTTTTTTTAACCTGTAAAAAAGAAAATGGTCCCTCGCCAATCCAACCCCCACCCCGACCTCCCACTGAGCACCTGCCACTTCACACACCCCCACACTCACACACACATACCCCTACACACCTTCATTCACCTAAACAGGTCCCAGGGTGAAGATCCACTTCAATCAAAGACACATCTTGCTATTGGAACCACTGACTGCAACATGAGAAACTAAGGTAAGTGCAGTTCAATGTATTTCAATGGATTTTGAACTTTGATGTATAACTTGCCTGTTTTAGAGGTATCCCCACTTTTCAACATGGTTTTTGGGACCCCACCTTATGACTAATGGGGTGGAATTATGTAAATCAGGTCCAAAAGGTGATTTTATTGTCACTTGGTGAAATCACATTTCAGGCAGGATTTGAACATTTTCACCTCCCTTGTTCATGTGATGGGGTCGTAAGAAAACTATATTAAATCTGGGGTAAAATATGTAAAATGACAATGTTATGCATGTACCTTGACATTTTTCTATGCTCGCTCGCAACTTTGGTAATGTGTTTTCATTCCTGTGTATGGAATGATGTTTCGTGGTGCCGAAGACTGTTCGGTGGGGATTTAAAATGTTTACCTACTGTCTATGAAGTGAGATAAAAGAAGTCTGTGCTGAAAATTTGTGTACAAATACAGTAAAATGCCCTGGTTATGAGCGAACACTGCAGTATTTCAATGTTTACTCATGACTTCACTTATTTTAAATATTTTGATTCCGAACTTTCAACGTAGTCATTTCATTTTTCCATACCACTTCATAAATGTGACACGTCATTTTTTTAAATCTTAAATGGGATGTGTTTTTGGACTTCTGGAGTGAAATAACAGTTCATCCAATATACTATAAATGGTACATGTCATGTTTATAAGGTGAATTATAAAATGAGCATCTTGAAAATGTTGGATCCAAATAAAAAATAAAATATTTTGTGATCCCGTGCTGGTCAGCTGAGTTCAGTGGTGAGATCAGTGACTCAGCTAGATGGGGCGAGGGTGGGGGATAGTGCTTTTATGTGACACCCCTCCAGCTAGGGAATGAAAGGTGGAGGGTTGTCTGTACAGACCCAGCTGCCATATAGTGAAGATAACTGTCTTCTTAGCATAGGGCTCTGCACTTCTCCCTCCTTGGGTGGCAGATGACCCTATGCATCAGCTGACAGATGAACTCTTTGCCCTGTTATCTGTACCTGTGGCCACATACAGTAGGAGTGCATGGACCACAGGGCCTTGCACTTCCATGAGTCCACCAGACAGCCCCATGAATTCTTCACACCTGCCATTGCACAGAACTGCAGGGTTTGCAAGACCCTGCACTTCTGTAGGTCGATGGAGTCTTCCTTGGTGCAGGGCATTTGGGATCTATGTGACTAAGGATAGTGATTCCACTTTCTCAAAAGAAAGGAAATTATTTGCAAAAACTTCGTTAATGCACAGTTAGGGTAATTAAGGTCACAAAAGTACAGAAATGTGACTTTAGGGTTATAACTCCTCCTAAGAGCGAAAAGAAAAACATTAGAGTTTGGGGTCTCTGGAGTCTTGGCAAATCAATGGTGGGGTCTTCCTTGAGGTTCTCAAACATAATGCCCAGCCCATTCCCTGAGCAAACAACATCACACATGATCTTCTTTCTTCAGGCTCTGCTTGAAGAAGGGTACAACAAACTGTGTTGGTTACATATGGCGATCCATTATTCTCTACCTTTGAAGAGTGTACCACTATGAGGCAGTGGCTTGGAGCTGTTTCTTGTTCTTCAGACTACAGGCTATGGGCTTGGGGGTTACCATTATGGTGACAACCCCAAGAAAGACCCTACCGCTGATTTGCCTAAGATTCCGAGACTCAAAACCCTAATGTTTTTCCTTTCACTGCTTGGGGTTGGTGATGGGGAGTTAGGTTGGAAACCTTAATACCACATTTCCTACTTTTGTGGTGTTAAGTTAACCTAACTGGTGCATTAACAAAGGCTTTTTTTTTTTTTTTGCAAAATATAATATTATAATGATATAGCAGTAACACAAGATAATATTGGCTACAGCATCGTATGATACTAGTAGCATTCTGTTAAGGAGGACCACAGCTATTTTGTAGTTGCCTTTTAAGTTCATTCTGTTAAGTAGGACCACAGTCATTTTTAGTTGTTTTTTTAAGTTCATAAGCATATTGCCAGAATAAAAACAGTCGGGACATGAGTTTCAATTGGTTTGAAAAATAGATTGTGTGCTGGATTCGGGATACCTTATAGCAGGGCTGAAGTTCAGGGCAAGACCAAGTGTGTGTGTGTTGGGAGGGTGGTTGAAAACCCTCCCCACATGTGGCCATTACCACAATCTACTGTTTACCTGGAGACCTGATGTGATAAACTAGTGAATCACATTTGTGTCCACATGAATTCTCTCTAGGTGTGTGATGATGTGAGCCTGTGCTGGTTAGGAAAATTTTGCGTATGTTGGTTTGGGGATCATTTCCATATTTAATTCCACATTTAATTTAGCTTCTCTAAATTGATGCATTT
Organism: Neoceratodus forsteri; assembly: GCA_016271365.2. Classification (NCBI taxonomy): domain Eukaryota; kingdom Metazoa; phylum Chordata; order Ceratodontiformes; family Ceratodontidae; genus Neoceratodus; species Neoceratodus forsteri. Next base: position 146,987,915 of record CM028135.1, read on the forward strand.
GAGCATCTGAGCTCTATGTGCTATTTAACAAATATATTTTGGGGCTTCTCTAACTTAACTAAACGATGACTGCAGTATTTTGTACATTAATAATTATTGTGTACTTGTCTATCCACTGCTGCCTAATCAAACGTATTTATGTTGTATATGTATTCAATCAAAAAAATATATAAATAAGGTAACTTCACTGTAATGAGAATTGTAACTCATCCTCTGTATCTGTATATACAATATATGTACTGCTCTATCAATATACCGACTCTCGGCTCCTGAAGAAAGGGACTGCAGTGTCTTAGCAGGCCCATCCGTTACCAAAATTCAAATAAATAAATAAATAATTCCCTTTCCCACCTATCAAATTCCACTTGATTGTAATCACCTAATGATGACTGTAAAGCTGTGCATGAGTTGAGATATGATTCCCTTGCAGCTGGTGTGTAAGCAATTCATCCAATAACATGTTAAGCGGAATGAAATCTATTGTATTAGATCTCGTGTCTAGAGATTTATACTTTGCAAATACAACCATGCCTGTGGTACGCACATATTGTGCTGGCAACACTGAAATGAACAGACCAGTCCTTTTCAGGCCCAGACCTTAAAAATCATTATCTAAATGTGCTGGGACAAATCAATCATGCATAGTATGCTCCTGACAGCACGGATTTACTTCTTGTATACCCATGCTGTCTGGAGCATAGTTCAGAATATATATAAAATGAAAAATCCATATTCTTTTTCTTTGCACATTCAACTTCTTTAGCTTGCAACCTATTAACATTGCGGACAGCAAAGCAGTTCAATGAACATTTAATCTAATGTAGACTGCTATCAGTTTTTGCAAGCCCAGAACTATATATGGATGCAGTATTTAAATTATATGTATAAATCAGACAAGATAGAACAATGTTTCAACAACTGGAAGCATACTTTTTTGAGATATTGCCTGATGAAAATGAAATAAAGTGGATTTTTAAATGAAATTCTGTCCTCGGGGAACCTTGAAAATAACTGTAACATACTAAATAAATCACCGGGCTTAAAGGAGACAGGGAATTGGTGCCAGTGTCTGGATTTTCGTTGCAATCTTGAGTGCCAGTGTTTGTAGTGTTTACGTTCTATTTCTGTTGCCTGATGTATTGCACTATGCATTAGACCTCAGGCTGTGTGGTGAAATATTTTGGTTAGAGCTAGCGGTGCTCAGATTGTGATTTTGTGGCTCTGATTGCCCTCCATCGGACAGTGCCAGCATCCATCTATGGATATGAGAATTATCCAGCCAGATTCTGATTTCAGATCTGCAGTTGGATTGTATGGATCCGAGGTTGGACTGATGGGCCAGGAGCATCATGGAACCAGAGTGCTAAGCAAAGGGTGAGGTATGGGGTTTCTCAGGTAAGTCCCAGAGATGATTGGTGACTGAACTGGGGCCATTCCAAAGGGGTCTGGCAAGAGAAAAAGGGGCATAAAGACAATAAAAAACAAGAGTTGGCAAGAGCCAACAACGGCTGCCTTTGAGTTAGTATCCTGATGTATAAAGTTGCAATTGTTGAGTAACTGATTAGACACATAGAGAAGATGTAAAGAGCAGCTGTATAGCATAGCTAGAATATATACTGTAACAAACAGAGCATCCTCAGCCCTGAGAGGTGGACCCCCCGCCCCTCACCCAAGATTCATGCACTCTAGAAAGCGGTGATTTGTTCTCTCAAAGAAATACTAGGTAACATTTAGGCACGCTCAGCTCCAAATTCCCCAGTGCAAACAAAGTCATGCAAACCACTGTGGGTCAGAACAACAGGGTCAGCCACAGCAGAGGCTTCTCCACATACAGCCATTGGGGAACATCAAGGGCAATCAAGCGTCAGGATTGTCTGTGCAACTGGATCGCCTTCTAGACTGGAGAGTTGGTTTCTCACTCTCCCCTCTAGTTGACCCCACAGGTATTACCATGGAAGGCTTTTTATTTGGGGGGGGTGTTAGATAGATAGACTAAAAGAGGTATTTGGGTAGAGAGAAGTGTTGAACTGATGGTTCATGATTAGACAAAATGTGGCTTGAGGAGGAGGTGTGAGCGGTGTACTATACTTATTTAATAACTTAGTCACATGTCCCTTTTAAACACAGACCTAAATGCTAGTTTGGTGATGCAGAGGACTGAAGCACTGTAATGTGCCTTACCTCTTCCATGCAAGCAACTTGAGTTCAGGAACAAGCTCGGGTTGCCGGGGGTCGGCTGGAGGGAGGGAGGGCTGGGAGAAGACTGAGCAGCCACCTGGCAGCTCTCCTCTCCCAGTCTGGGGTGGTGAGTCATACTGGCTCTTGGTTGCCACCAGGTGGAGGTCTGGTGGTAGTACCAATGCTCAGGTGGCTGATGGTAAGTTGGGGGGGGATAGAGCTGCCAGTTTTGGAGTGCATACATGCCTCCACGTGCATGCTTCCTCTGTGTTTGCTGCAGCCTCGGGAGAGATAAACCTAGGAGAAAAATGGAAGTGGGACCAGGCTTCATGAAGCCCTACCTGAGGTGCCATGGTCCATCCTGCCACTCTGATGGAGGACCCCCCCCAGACGGAGACAAGCAGCAGGCCAGCTGACAGCACCCAGGGACAGAGCTGAACAGCTGCCCGGTCAACCCAAAAGCATAAAAACCTTTAAAAGATAAAACACACAGACCTAAATAAAGGAAAGAAATTCAAGCTGCTGAGAGCTGGTACATCTGTATAGTGGTGACAATAGCTCTGTTGCTCGGTAGGCTGTGGGTTAGATCAGTTGTTTGGGTAAGTGGTTGAAAATGAAATGCTGGGTAGTTATTTATTATATTGTTATCGATGTTGACAAAAGCTCTTTTTATATTAAGAGTTTTTATTAGCTTTATCATAATACAGTGATAATTCCATTGTACAATAGACAATATCCCAATTACAATACAAAAGGCACACTAAAAGGATGATTCACTTATGCAGATACAGTGCTACAAATTAATACAATAAAACCAGGAAAGTTTACAGAGTAGAAATTGCACTAGAAGAGAGTGTGCCATCATAAAAAGTTTGAAGTGAAGTTCATTGGGATTTCCAAGGGATCTCTCCTTCTAAGAATTCAGCATAAAGTCCGTATCTGTTTCCAATAATATCAGAACAGTAAAAAAGAACTGCTTCCAATCAGGTATGGATAATACAGATACAGTATGTATGAACCAGTATTGAAAAGAAAAGGTATTAGATATACAGAAATATCTTAAAAAAGCAGGAACAAGGATGCCCTCTGAGAGGCTATAGGGCTATGATACAGACAGGAATAGGTAGAAGTGAGAGACAGCAGAGGAGGGAAGAGACTTGGCCTTACAGGACAAAGTCAGAGTAATTATCCAACTGGTACAAAACCCATTTACACCATTTAATTTCAAATGAAGGTATTTGATTCATAATCCGGGCTGACATCCTCTACAATACGTATAGTCTAAGTGTAAGTTCACGCCAGGTAGTTCCAGTGAGAATGTTCTCGGTGCACCAAGGCCTAGTACAGTAATGACTTTTCTGGCCACTAAGATCAGTAAAATGACCAATTTTAGGGAGGGTTTACTCGGTGTGCAGTGATCTGGTGGAATAGTGGTAAGTATGAAAGAAGGGGTAGTCATACCAGGGCAATCAAATATGCCCTCAGTTTCTTGCACCACGGCATGCCAATAAGGTTGGAGATGTGGGCAGACCCGAAGAATGTGTGTTTGAGCTGCCTAGAATTTCCACATTTGTGCCAGCATTGCCTGGCATTAGGGTCTATATAGTTGGCTATCACTGCCGGTGTGCAGAAATATTGGAGTCAGCATTTCCAGGAATATTCCCTCCAATAGGAGGCAGCTGTTACTTTGTGTGTGTGTGTGTGTGTGTGTGTGTGTGGGGCGGGTATATTTATGGCACATTTCTATAGAGTGGGTGGTGCCCAGTTCAGAATTCCATCTGTGAAGGATGGAGGTGGCAGAGGCCATAGATGAGGCTTTTAGAGCCTTATATAGAAGGCCAATAAGATGTGCCCAGGTGTCTCCTAAGAAGTAGAATTTTATAAGGTGAATAAGCAGGGGCGGTTGTTTGGCGATACGGGTCAGGGCTTCTTCCCGAACACGGAGGCAAGGGTGAAATTGTAAACATTTATGACAGTCAGTTGGCGATATGGGTCAGGGCTTCTTCCCAAACACGGAGGCAAGGGTGAAGCTGTAAATATTTATGACAGTCAGTTGTCGGGAGGTGGTAGGATGCTTGAAGAGTCACAAAAGATGAGACTCCCACTGGATTGATAAGTTGGAATACCATATCTGTGCCATCTCAGTAAAGTTTTATCGAGTCTGTTGGGGGGAAAGGCCGTATCATGTGCTATGGCCTGGAGATGGAGTCTATCAATGGAGGTAAGAAAATGTTTTTGAAGGAATATCCATTGATGATAAATTCCGAACATATAATGGTAGAACTTGCTAAAAGGAATACATGCAGGTGGATTGCCAAAATGGTGTCGAGTATAGTCATAGATATCATTTAGCGTGTGCTCAGTCAGCTTCCAATAAGAATGATAGGACAGAGCAAGCCAAAGGCAAAGTATTCTGAGGTGGGATGCCATTGCATACCAACCTAAATTGAGTAGGTTGACTCCTCCCTTATCCCTGGGGAGCTGCAAAATGGAATAGCAAATCTGGGGGGGGGAGCTTACCCTGCCAGATAAAGTGAGAGATTACTTTGTCCCAGGCTCTAAAACAAGTTTTACCAGGCATAAATGGAAGGGTTTGGAGAAAATATAAGATCCGAGGAAGGATATTTTGGTGTATTACCTATATGCAATTAAAAAACTCAAGGGTGAGATTTGTCCAATGAGAGAGGTCGGCAGTGATTTGCTGGTTTAAAGGCTCATAACTGAGTAGTTCTAAATGCGCTAATTCTTTGGTAATTTTAATTCTGAGATATTGAATGGTCATTTTATGCCACTTAAATGGAAAGTTATGTTTTAACTGCAGAGAGGGTGAATAATTATAGAGAAGCACCGCCATCTTTAGTGTGTTTAATTTATACCCTGCTAACATGCCAGATTTGTGCAGAAGCTGCCAGATGGCCAGGATGAAATCGTCTGGAGAGGTTAACGTTAATGGCACATCATCGGCAAACAATGAGAGTTTGTACTGTCTACCCCCCAGGGGAATTCCCTCCACACCAGGTTTTCCCCAAATGGCCACTGCCAAGGGCCCTAGGTAGACAGCAAAAAGGGGTGGATACAATGGACAACTCTGAGGGGTGCTCCTGGTTAAGGGAAATTATTGTGATAGGGAGCAATCCAACTTGAGGTAAGCCTGGGTGGAGTTGTATATGGCTTGTAAGGTCTGCATGAACTCCTCCGGGATTCCAAAATGAGACAGGGTGGCTCAGAAATAAGGCCAGGCCACCCTGTCAAATGCCTTTTCAGCATCGAGACTTAACAACGTAAGGGGACTCTGGCATGTGACTGCATAGTCTATTAATAGGAGGTTGCGTTTGACACTGTCATGTGCCTGCTTTTGTCTAATGAAGTCGACTTGGTTGGGATCTATTAAACTGGTGAGGAGATGCTCAAGACGATGGGCCATAATAAACATATAGATTTTGTAGTTGCAGTTGAGTATAGACATATTTCTGTAGGAAGCAGGGTAATGTGGGTCCTTCTGGGGCTTTAATATTGCCAAGATGACTACGTATTTCCAGGAAAGGGGGGAGGCTCATCTCATATCCCCTGAAAGGCCGAGAACAAAAGCGAGATGAGGGGTTCCCAAAATGTTTTATAAAATTTGATGGGATAGCCATCTGAACCGGGAGCCTTTTGGATTTTAGGGTTTCGGAGAACAGCTTCAGTTTCAAGTGTTGTTATAGGGGTTAGCAGGCCTTGGGCCTCTGCCTCCCACAACTTAGGCAGAGAGAGTTTTCGGACATATGTCTCTGTTTGAGTGGGGGAGATTTGAGCATCTGTGGTGTAGAGCTGCTGATAGTATTTAGCCATGGCTGTCTGGATGTTCTTTGGACAGGTTAACAGACAGCCGGTATCTGGGTCAATAAGCTATGAGATACAAGCCTGGGCACGAAATGCACTGAGTTTATGGGCTAAATTGTATGCCCCTCTGGGACTCCCTCAATGTGGCAGTGTTTCAAGTATAATAACTGTTGCTCGACCTTTCAATCTAACAGTTTTTAAAGTTCTTGTTTAACCAAGTGGATTTGAGAAGTCACAGAGTGATCCTCCTGGTGTAGGAAACACTGGAGGATATGCAAGGTAGTTTGGAGTTCCTGCAGACGAGCCTCTCTCTCCCTTGTTTTTCAAATCGAATAGGAGATAATCTCCCCTCTAAGGACAGCCTTAATGGTGTCCCAGAATATGATTGGAGTTGTTGTTGGATCATTATTAGCACTCTGTATCTATGTAATAGCAGTCTTGACTAGCTGCTTGAATTCCAGATCATGGAGAAGCATAAGATTCAGCCTTCAGTGACTAGTTCAATGAGGTTTTCCCAGGCTGAAAGTGGCGTACACAGGGGAGTGGTCTGAGAGGAGTGATGTACCATGTGAAAGGTCATGGGCCAAATCCAAGTGCTCCACCGTAGTAAATATATAGTCAAGACAGGATGAGGTGCCCATCCAAGGGGTGCAGTGTGTGAACTCCCTACTCATCAGGAAGAAGTGCCTTCAAAGGTCTATGAACCCCAAATGAGCACGGGTATAACAGAGGTACTTCTGAAGGGGTGAGGCACAATGAGTGGCAGGGCCAGAGGTATCCAAAACAGGGGATATCGTGACATGTAGGTCACCCTCCATGATTATCTGGTCAGAGGGCTGGTAATAATTTATTGAAAAACTGTTGGGCAGTAGCTTTTGTGCATCCTGGGGGTAGATACAAGGAAACCAAGGTTATGGGTAGTTATACTGTTGGCCTATTGCAATGACAAATCAACCCTCAGGGTCAATAATCTGGTATTGCAGGGTAAAAGGTACACCCCTAGGGATTAATATCAACCCACCTCATCTCCAGCCAGAGCAATGTGAGGAGGCAACAGCCCTTTGGTAGCCCAGAGAGGCAAACTTTATGTGCTTTGATTCAGGAAGATGAGTTTCCTGGAGGAGCACAACATCTGGTCTATCCCTCCTGAGCTGGTGCAGCAGACTATATCTTTTAACAGGACTATGAATCCTGTTTATATTAAATTAAATAACTGTGGAGGACTTAGCCATTGGAGTGAGGGAGATGAGTAGTGGGGCTGAAATGGGTCAAGCCTCTCTGCCTCCAATGCAGAAAAAGAGCAGGTGTGAAGAAGAGAAGAGGAAGAGAGGAAAAAGGTAGAGGCATAGAGAACATAATGGCAAATAGCCAGTTGTAGGTAACATCAATAAAAGTTTCAATCAGGTGCCAACAGGACAAACACAGCAACAGCCAACACAAATATCAGGTAAGGAACCTGGCCACGGTAGGTGCACTGGGCCGCAGTACCTATCGCGATGGAAAAATTCCCACAGCAGAGCTTCCAAGGAAGGGCGAGAACAAGTAACTCTTCTATGTGGGGAGTTGGTCGACACTCCCTATGGGAGGAAGTCACAGTAATACTGTGGGCCCCCGTAGCAATGAAAGTGCTACCAAGGAGGATATTGTAAAGGGCAGAATAGCCTTTCACCTAGCCTCCAATTAATGTCAAACTTTAAAGGGGAAGGGGGTGTTAATAATCTTGCTTCAGGCAAATCCCCTCCCACTCTGAATCAGGGATAATATATTAGAAGAGCGGGCATATTGAAGTCCTTGGCAGTCTAGATTTGGTGAAACATGGTCCCAAAGAAGGACAGGCTATCTGGTAACAGATCAACCAGGTAAGGAGCTCAATTCAAGGTGAGGGAGGGGAGCCGGTGACTCCAAACAAAGGTTTGAGGACCCAGGCAGCTATCTAAGGAGCAGGAGAGCAAAATTAGGACTGGGTGACCAGAAATCCAGGATCCAACTGAAATTCAATCAGGGTAAAAGAGGTGCTGGCAGACATGGTAAATGGACCTGACATTCCCCCATGGCCCTGCCCCCCACCTCAGAAGGAGAGCTCCCCACCCTGGCAGCCCCAAACCCACCCAGCCCACTGCATGACAGGCAGCCACTGTAACAGGCCAGTCTTCCTTGGCCAGTTAATTATGTCAGCAGAGGCTAATAAAATGCAGCATATATGAAGACCAGTACAACCACTGGGTGATTAGACTTTATGTTATGTCCTGTGTCACCTGTAAGGGCAGGGGCATCCGACGGCCCTCCCTCTAGTTGGAGGAGATGTCTATTTGCAGCTTGTGCTCTCGCACCTTTTTGTTCAGATCAAAAGTGAGGGCAAACAGTAGTGCACCAGAAAAAAAGGGAGGACATTATCTAGGGGTGTAGAGCGGCCCCCATTGAGCTAAACTGGGGGGAGGTGATAGGCCAGGTGTGGCAGGATTAAACTAGTCAAGAGAGGAGGTTGAGGAGAATCCACAGCAGGTCTGGGCAGAATGGTGTATGTCGCCCCAAGTAAAGATGGCTGTCATAACCTGCTACATGCTGACTAGGCTAGTACCAGGGCTACCAACAGGGAGACAACCCCCCCATTCTGGGCATGGGATCTGGCCAATGAGAACACCACAATCCCACACATAAGCCCCAGAAAGGGCAGATAGGTTGCCTAGAGTGTCAGCAGCACCTCTATAAAGGATCCTCTGAGATTAATGTTAATGTTGAAAAAAATCCCTATCCCCACGGCAGTTACAGCAGCGGTGGGGGGTAAAACAGGAGGCCTAAGTTGTTTGCGCTATCAGAAGAGAGCTCACCTGCTATATTAAGGGCCAGATGGACAGTATAGAGCCACTGGATCCCCCCCCCTACAGCATCAGTGCAGCAGTCCTTGATAATAATACATTGACTTATACAGACATAGAAGACTAGTTTTGAATGCTGACAGTTGCCACCCCTTCCCCAAAACAGTCAAAGCCTGGCTGAGAGCTGAATGAAAAAAGAAAAAAAAAATTTAAGTCCCAGCTGCCTTGTCTAAGGATATTTGCTACCTTACAGAAGGAAAATCTACAAGTAAATCAGTCCAGGGCAGGTTGTTGAAAACTCTGTAACTGTTCTTTGATGTCCTGTAGCATGGAGATCCCCTGCTGTTTTCGGGTCTGTTTTGCTGCGGCTATTTCCCAGGCTAATTTCTGAAGGGCTTCTTTGTCTGTAGGTGGCGGCGCTCGGAGAGGAAGGTGTACATCAGTGCTGTTAGTGTGCAGCACACGGATGGCATCCTCCAGCATGTTGAAACTTTGTGGGCCCTCAGGAAACATAATGATAAGACAAGCTGGGTGCTGTGTTTGAAATTTCAGTTGCTGGGCCTTGAGAACCCATAATATGGGGGCATATGCTTGTTGGCATGCGGCCATCATAGGTGAGTAGTCATTGTCCATGTAAATTCAGACGTTTTTGTTTTAGAGAGTCTTGAAGCACCAGGCCCGTAGAATAATCTGCTGTTTAGTGAAGAAGCTTAAAAAGTTTAGAATAATAGAGCGTGGCCACTCATCTCTGCTCTGGGGCTTTGGAGTAAGCACTTTATGTGTCCATTCTATGTCAAGGGGGGGAAATGTGGTCAGGTTGTAGGAGTTCCCGAGGAAGGTCATCTAAAAAAGGCCCCATATCTCATCCCTCTGCTTTTTTGGGTATGCCAGAAATCATTAAGTTATTTCTATGCAAACTATTTTCTAGAGCGTCGCATTTTGCAATTAAATCCCAGTGCTCTTTCATAAGCTGATCTGTGCAAGAGTCAAGTTTGCTTTGATGGGCTTCTAGATCTGTAACCTTATGCTTTATTTTAGAAATGTCAGCCGTTCAGTATGAAAGGTGAGAATGTCTGTCCTGAAGTCCTGGAGTTCGGCTAGGATGGTGGCATTGCTAGGCTGAACAGGAGAGGCTGTGGCTTCCACTATATTGGAGTGCACAGCTAGGCCTTGCTGGTTGCCTGTAAAGGACCCGAGGGAATCTGGTGCCGGTATCGCTTGGTTTTTCTTTCTTTTTTTTTGCCTCCCATCAGATGTAGAGGCTCATGGCTAACACTGAAATAGTTTTTTGTTGAAAAAAAGGTGGAATGTAGGAGCATTAGGGGAATTGATTGCAGGAGCTCTGAAATTAGTGCTTCATCCCCAAAGGTGACATCCCCAGAAGTCGCAATGACAAAAGTTCTTGATTTCTTATTGAGGTTTACAAGTAGATGTTCGGATTGGGTTTGTGGAATGCTTGTATTTGTTGTACATGGAATTATTCATCTTACTACTGTTATTACTTTAAAGCAACATTAGCAGTCCACACAGTAACAGCAGTAGCAGCATGGGTAACATTCCTGTTCTGGTTCTGGGAAACTATAATAATTTCATTCCAACAAGTTTGTCCTGACCATGTATGGAAGGTTTTAATAAGTGCCTGCAACTATACTCTTCTTTTTCAATGTCATTAAACACATTGGCCCAGATATTCAAAAGGGTTGCGCGTGCGCAACTCCAAAAATGCGCCATTCTGCAATATTCAGAAGGGGCCAGTTGCGCCACCGAAAACATGCTGAGCAACAGCGCAATGGAAATGAAGGCATGTGCAACCGAAGGAGGCGGGTCCATGCATAAAGTGCGCAATGCGATATCCGAACACTTGCGCAATGCGCAAGAGTGGCTGAGCCGAAGTTGCGCAGGCACCGGATTTGAGCCAAATAAAAGGCTCAAGGAAGGCGCAAGAACCCTAGCAGGCCGCAAACTGGGGAGAGACAGAGAGAGAGAGAGAGAGAGACAGGAGCTGGAAGGGCAGAGGGACAGTGGGTCCAGGAGGACAGAGAGGCCAGTGGGGAGGTGCCAGTGCAGTGGAAGCAGCAGTGGGGGCAGCGGGGTAACACAGGAACAGCAGCGGGGGGAGAAGCCAGGGAGATGGACAGTGTCAGCTTCCACATGGAAGCTGTAATGAGAGGGTGAGACACCATGCTGCAGGGGCGTGGCAGCGGAGGGGCCGTCAAGTATGCCCCAGACAGGCGGTATCGTGCCGCATCAGCTTCGAGCTGTACACAGACGCTGAGATTGTGGCCGCACCGCCTGAACAGGGCAATACTGAGACGGCTCAGCGAGCTGTGCAGTGATGTGATGCAGGCACCCTCACGACGGAGTCATGCTCTGTCCGTGGAGACCAAGGTGACAGCCTGCATGTGCCTGCTCGCCACGGGCACCTTCCAGAGGCTGACAGGGGACACCACAGGCATTACACAGTTGGCCATGTCACGATCCTCACCCAATTCCTCAGCGACTGCTGCCTCATGCTGCGGAGTACATCCATTTCCCCAGCACCGCGCAGGCGTATAACAAACATGCAGGAGTTCCACAGGGTAGCACATATGCTGGCGCAAGGAAGCCATGACTGCACCCATGTGGCCATTCACACGCCACCTGGCCCCGACGGCCATGCTTATCGGAACCGAAGAGCTTTCCAGTGTCAACTGCCAGGTGGTGTGTGATGCCACTGGGCATCATCAATGTCTGTGCCACACACCCTGGCGGAGCACATGATGCCTTCATATGGCACCAGTCTGCACTGTGCCATCGATTCGAGAGTGGGAACATCCCCACGGGTCATCTAGTGGGTGAGTCACATGTATGGAATGCAAACTCTGTGCAAGGGTGGAATGACACAGGTGCCATGGTAGTGGCACACAAGGATATGGGCAATATGGACCTGACATGACACTGATCTCCACTATCTCCACACAGGTGACTCGGATACCCACTCCGTCCCTGGCTGCTCACACCATACCGGCGCCCCACGACCCCAGCGCAGCTCGGTTTCAATGAGGCACATGCCGCAACACGTAACATCATAGAGCGGGTGTTTGGGATGCTCAAGGCACGCTTCCGATGCCTGGACACCTCCGGCGGAGCCCTACAGTACAGCCCCCAAAAGGCCTGTGGGATATTCCTGGCCTGTTGCATCCTGCACAACATGGCCAAAGACCATGGGATAGCCGTACAGGTCCAAGAGGGGGACAGCGATGGGGACGCCAGTGGCGCCGGTGATGGGTGATGAGGCAGCCCCCCAGGACGGAGGGACCCCCGACTGACCCGGCAGGCCCAGCTGCACCAGGACACCATCGCAGAAGAGCACTATGCCTAACACAGGTAAGTCAAGGGGACATGTGCAGGCAATACTGTCCATGCGCAAACCACAGGCACACAGGGGAACACACCGTGCATGAAGGTCAGGGGAGTTGAAGGGTCCAGGCATACCAACACACCATCAGAGAGGGGTGAGCACTCATATGGACACACACACCAGGCAGCATACAGGGGCAGCAGCACAGCACTGCGGAAATGACATTGCCAACACACAGCACCACCAACCACCCCCACCACCTGGACTGTCCACGTACGTGTGTCAGGACCTGGGCAACCTGCACCTTGTGTACAGTGCAATGCAGGCATCATCATGCACACGCACCTGTGGACAGCAGTTGGGAGAGGTGCAGGTGGTCCGTGTGTCAGCTTGTGAGCAGAGCACCCAGCAGTGCACTGCCCACCATGACACACATTGCACACAGGGCAGCACCAGACAGGGCCTGCATTGGGAGACAGCTCAGTCAGGTAGCATGTCCCACGGCCACCACGGATGCGTGGCGGCCCCGCCGGGGCCTAGCAGCACTGGCAGGCTGGAGCAGGGGCTACATCGGGTGGCGCTGGTGCACCACCAAGGGTCCCAGTGTGCGACTACGACCTTGCCCGCACAGGGGTCTGCATCCTGCCAAACAAACTTGCACCAGGGGTGCCCGGATGCCCACAGCAGAACCCGTGTCGACAGGCCTGGTGTCGCATGATGCCGGAACGGGAGTGGAGTGCGACTGTGTGGGTGTGTGGTACAGGGCACCTGACAGTGTGGCCAATCGTTCGCCACAGAGAGACCACTGCCTGGGTCAGCCTGTCAATGGCAGCGGTCACATCCGTCCGCATAAGGACCAGCTCTGCTCTCGGCCGAGCACACTCCTGCTATGCCGCTCCACGGACACAGACAGTGCCTCCACAGACCTTGCAACCCGCCCCCGCAGCTGTACCGACTCCTGCAGCAGGCGGGTGCGCGTCAATGGGTACTGTGCCCCAATGGCATCGTCACCCCAGGGTGTGGACAGTCCTGGTGCACAGCACCCCTGAGGGTGGGCGCTGTTCGCCAGGACCAGGTATGGTGGATCAAGGGCGGTGGACATGTGCCACTGCTTGACACTGTCCCCCAGACCTGGTGTGCAACTGCTGCTGCCGCCCCTCCAACTGCTGAGCCCCCAGGTCCACCTGTTTCCACCTCCGTGCTGTCAACAGTACCAGACACCTGCACAGCCACTGATGCTGCCCCACGGTGCTGACAGGCACAGCCTGGGACTGTGCCAGCATGCTGGTACACAGGTGTGAACCAGAAGGCCCAGGGGCACGTGCTGGCCTGCCATGTGTCCGTGGGACACACACCTATCACTGGCCATTGCAGGCCTGCTATCATCAATGTGCAGGTGCGTGCCACTGCCATAGGCAGCATGCTGGCATACCTGCATGCCAGACTGCTGTGACACAGGCTGTGCACCCCCTGCACCCGTATCACTGACGCCGGAGTTGTTGGCCCAGCCTGCATGCTGCTGCAGTGCCTGCAGGCTGGTGGCGGAGGTGGATGGTCCCTCCTCCACGTCCAGCAGGTCTGCCTCACTGTCTGGACCCACCACCACCACCGTCTCCTGCAGACGAACAGGATCTGTAACAGAAAGAGAGTACATGTGAGTGCATGTGAACAACAGCCCCCCCCAACAACATCACCATGTCATACCGTGCAGTGATGGGCTTCCACCTGTCTGGAATCCTCCGCCTGGTACGCCCGCAATGGCACTCAGCTGCATGGCCGCGACCAGTGTCTCCTCTGTAGGGGTCAGCTGCAACACCACTGGTGGGCCCCCACCAGTGCCAGCACGTGCCACCCTGAAGGCTGCCACCTTCTCCTTCAGCCTCCTGCGGTCAGTCCCCATCTTCTTCCGGCATTCCTGCACGGAGCGCTGGTGGCTTCCATGCAGGTTGACGGCCCGAGCTACCCCCTCCCATGCAGCTGCACGCTCCTGAGGGGTGCCCCTCCGTCCACTCAATGCTGGCTCATCCTCCAGGTAGGCCTGGAAGAGGGCCTCGGTCTCTGCCGTGGTGAAGTTCGCCTCCTCCCACGCCTCGCCGTCCACACCCTCAGCCTGGCTCTGGTCAGTCATGGTGATCTGTAGGGTGGAAGTGGACACCTGTCACTGTGCAGTCCACAGCATTTCCCCATGAGCATAGCTGCCCGGGCGGCAGAAGCCCCCGTTTCCTCTCCGCATGGCAGATACTGATAGAAAGGGTGCCTTGTCCCTTTCTAAATGCCCTTTCATGCTCAGCCCTCAACCTTTATCATCCTCCAGCACCCCTGCCCATGAGCAATGTCCTGAGCATCACACAGCATGTAACTCACCTCTCACCTGCAGCAACCAAATCTGGCCGGCACAACCCACTGTCACAATTTTTATAGCCAACACATGCAAATGAGGTGTGGCGCAACTTTAATGACATGCTAATCGCGCCACCGCGCCTTGAATGGCTGGATCGAATGATTTGTATATGTCGGTTGAATATCGCGTATTTGGCGCTAGCGAATACAGAAGGTCCGCTGAGCGATGGCGCATGTTTGTGGCTGCGTGTTACACTGCATTGCGCATGCCCAGACAGGTTACGCATGCGCCGATCGCGCTGCAGACCTGCTTGAGCGCGATAGGCTATTCAGGCCATGGCCACCATTGTGCCAGTGGCGCCACAGCACTGGGCACTATATGGCGCCGTGGCACTTCTGCGCGATAGTCCACTGTGGCACTGGTGCTCTGCTTGGCAGTCGCGTAGGATGCCTATACATCCTATGGCGCTGCGCGTAGCCTTGCGTCATTGCCGTGACCTTGTGTATGCCCTCTGACCCCGGCGCTGTTGGCATGCCATGTGTACGTCCCTATTGCGCTGTCTGGTGACAGCGTCATGTAAAGTGACGGCGCTGTTCGAACAGCGCGATTGGAGCCTGTGCTGGTCTATTGCGCAACAACTCCACGTGGGGTTACGGCGCAGCGGGGCACCATATTGCCTGCTGTAAAGTTGGTGCCATGGCTAGGAGGAGGGCGGTGTCCTGGAACCAGCTTAGTGGCCAACCTGGTGGCCCTGGTGGAGCCCACTGTGAGGCACTGTATGGTGAGGCCCCCTCACCATGCCTAGGACCCTATGTGTGGCAGCAAGTGGCTCACTGACCTGGTGGAGGTCACTGGCGGGGCCGTCTGCTGAGCAGTGCCGGCACCTGGATACAGTGACCTCCGGCCGAGGGAGCTGAACTGCTGACGCGCTGCGTTCACGTGCCAGGCGGGGCGTGGTGCCTAGGCCAGGTGAGTGTACCATCTATGCACCTATATCTCTGTAGGGTGTGTGTGTGCTTGGGTGGCTGTGCATAGGTGTGTCAGTGTGCAGCTGTGCGATGGATGGTTATGGCTGTGTGGGCAGGCACTCTCACTGGGGCAGGGGGCACTCTGCTTTTGAGTCACACTGATGTTTGTCTCAACATATGTCTCCCACAGGCCAGATTGTGAGGACACAGGACCAGGGTGATGTGGGCCATGCCAGGGCCCCGGTGCCAGGGGGTGTTGTGCCACAGCAGCAGCAGCAGCAGCAGCAGCAGCGTCAGACCCAGCTGCTGGAGGAGTGTGAGTATCATTACTTCATGGATGCTATTGCATGCTGGGGGGGCAAGACCACCAGCCATGCGGGACACAACCAAAGGGGAGGTCATAGTTCCACTATACAAAACACTAGTGAGTCCCCACACTGGAGTACAGTGTACAGTTCCGGAGACCATACCTGCGTATGGACATGGACTGGGTGGAGGGTTCAGAGGAGGCGACATGGATGGTGCATGGATTGCATCACAAGTCCTATGCAGACAGGTTGACGGAACTGAACATGTACTCCTGGAGGGAGGAGGGTGTGGGGATATGATGGGGACATACAAGTATCCTACAGGGGAATAGAGTGCAGGAAAACAATATTTGTAAGCGTAAAGGATGTTCCAGGACTAGAGGGCATGGGATGCAGTTGGAGGGGTCGTTTAGAGGAAACATGAGAAAGTATTTCTTCACAGGATGGGTGGTGGATGGAACACCCTGCCAGAGGAAGTGGTGGGGCTGACTTGGTCATGGGATTTATGAATGCATGGGTTAGCCATAAAGGAATTCTGGAGGTCAGGGTGAGGGAACGGACTTATAGGACAACAGAGTGAACGTACAAGGTCAAATGGACAGACTGGGTGTCCCATAGGCCTTATCTGCCGACACTGTCTATGTATCCATGTATGTAGGCATGAACAGGTGATCTGCATCACAGTGCAGCATCACGGCACGCCTGTGTATGCATCACAGGTGGTCCAGGCATGCACTGGGCACATAGCTGTGTAACTGGCATCGCACTGCTGGCACATCACTTGCCAGCCTAGTTTGTACTGTGATTGACGTGGGCAGTGTGTGTGGGCGGTGGTGCGCATAGCTGGTGCCGCCTGTTTGTGATGGCCATGTGCATGTTCACTGTGGGGGGGTGCATGCCATCACAGGTGCGGGACATTGGGTTATATGGCTTGCAGGTTGGGTGGTGTTCAGGGTTGTGGTCAGTCTCAGCCATTGACTGTGTTCCCATTTTCCTAGGCCTCGAGGTACTCAGGAGGATTGAGAGGGTATTCGGCAACTCACCAGGTGTCACAGGAGAACCAGGCGATACTGCAGGCCACACAGCGCCATGGTTCCAGGAGGCGGAGGCACAGGACGGGACACCAGCAGGGGAAGACCGCAGCCAGCTGAGCCATAGGCCACATTCCTTCCCACTTCTCCCATCCCTATCACCCTGCCTTCCCTCTCCAGGTTTTATTCCCTCCCTTGAACACCCCTGCCTTTTACCCGTCCCTCCCCACTTGTACATAGTTTCACCTGTTTATGTTTATATGTTGATCTTTTAAATATACATTTTATTTTGATACGACTGCTGTGTTGGTTTCTGATTTGCAACTGGCTTGGGTGCTCGCTGAGGGGTGTACATGCCATCTGGGCTGGTATGGTCCTGGGTATGTGTGTGTGTGTGTCCACGGGAGTATCACCAGCATGGCATTGACTTTCTGTTGGTCTTGCTGCTGCTGCCACCCACTGCTGGGTGCACAGGGTGGGTCTGGCTGGTATGCTTCTCTGCAGCATGGGTTGACGTGGTGGCAGGGGGGATGCATGGTGTTTCCTGCAGTGCCAGTCACTGCACATGAGTGTCTTGGGGTCACGGTGCACGTGTGCTGTGCTGCAGAGGCTTATGTGCACTGTGGTTGTCAACCCCTGTGTGGCACTCTCTGCCTGCCAGTGGTTGTGCTGGGGTGTCATGCTCTGCTATGCATTGTTGGCTTGTCCCCATGGGCGCGTGGATCATCCATCCCACCCCAGTGATGCTGTGCTTGGGGTGTGCCGTGTGGTGTGGGTTCTGCAGTGTGTTCCTGTGCCCCATGTGTGGCATGGCTGGCGGTGGGCCCCAGCCTGCCTCCTGGATGTGCAGTTCCATTGCTCTGGGGGGGCTGTGCTTGCTTGTGGCAGCTCTGGAATGCTCAGCTGAGTTTCCATGGTTGCGTCATAGCGCAGCATTTGGCTCAGCTTTCTTCCTGGTTGCGCGATGGCGCAGTATGTGCGATATTGAGACGCTGGTTGCTTGCGCAATTTGCTCTGCTCCATGTTTGAATATCGCACCTGTTGCGCATTTGCGCAACTGGTTTGTGCTTGCTCCTGCTGTTGCGCTACTTTTGAGCGCAGTTTGAATATCTGGGCCATTTTGTTTACCATTTAATATCTTCCTGATTCTAGTCTTTGTAACACACCCTGCTCCAGACATTTTGTTATACCATATCCATGTTATAAGTACCCGCTTCTGTACTTCAGTGTTTCTTTTTCCCCTTCTGTTCGGGTTGAGTGCCACAAAATTGTCACATAATCTGTAACTGACTTAACCACCATTTTATAAATGGTTACAAGATCTCAGTTAACACTCCAGTTCGTTTCAATACAATGAGAAGATACAGTCTTATACATTTGCATGAAAACAGAATCTTCGTTTCTTGGACTTCATCTGCTCCTGCTGCTTGTCTGTACCTGAAGTTCTAACCTGCTGCTTCTTGTGACATCAATGTCTCTTCTTACTGGAATACGATTATGATGTCACAAGTGGATTTTGACATCACATGTAGGCAAGCTGAAGGTCAACAGGTAAAGATCCTGAGTTCATGCAGATCACACACACTGAGCTAACCCACCTTTTCTAACTTTTTTATTTCTATCCAAATCCATGTCCTGTGAAGGAATGCACTTAGCCAGCTCTAGTGTTGCTATATTCAGGAGAAACACAAAAGTAAACACATATATGCAATTCACACAAAACATAAACACAAACATAACATTTATTGCTAACGGTTGCTGAGTGGCTATTAGAACACCTAATACTCCAATGCTTTGAGCCATGTTGGATTTTCATCAGGTCATAAAGTCTAGAATTTTTGGCCAGGAAGGGCACACTTAACCCAAGCTCACTTTCTGTGGTGACCTGGGAGCACAGGGAGGTTAAGTGACTAACTTAGGCTCAGGTATGCAAGTGGTGGTCGTGGGATTCAAACCCATGTCTGCAGGTCTCCAGCTGTATACTGTAGTACACCAACTTCTAATCTATACTGCCCCCTGATGAAGAGTCCATGTGGCTGAACATTCTAGAGTGCTAGGCATCCTAGTAGCCTTTTAGCTGCAGCTAATTAATCATAGAATCATAGAAACTTGGCGGCAGAAAAGGACCCACCGGCCAAACTAGTTTGCCCCTTACCCCCATTACTCGTCCCTCCCCCACCGGAAGTTTGCATTTATTTTCTGGTGTGCTCTGTACATTTACATTTGTTTGTTTGTGTGTCCATCCTAATCCATACCTCTCAACTGTTGCATGGAGGGGGCAGTCATCCTCCTTTGGTCACTAAGAATGCTTCTGTCCATACCTCTCAACTGTCCCACTTTACAAGGAATGTCCTTTACTGTGTTACTCAGAACTCATGTGTTCATACCCGTCCAATGTACCACATTAAAGGAAAACACTGCTTACATGCCAGCGCTCGCCTGCTTGTGCATATGCCTCCAAATTAGTGGTTCTGTATAAAAAAATTATTTTTACCTTAGTTTAGGTAGTTATCTTTAAGTTTAAAACAGTGACCTTCCATTTCCAAAGGCTGCATACAACCATCTCAGGGGAGCCCCTCTCTCCCTCGCCCGGGATAAGCTAATATGCCCCTGCCAACTCAACACATTGGTCAGCAGGGACACATTAGCATATCCCAGGTGAGGGAGCAAGCGGCTCCCTGAGATGGGCCCCCCCAGCCTTTGAAAATGGAAGTTTGCTGGTGCAGTTTCAAACTTAAATGTAACTACCCAAACTACAATAAAAAATTATTTTTTTTATATAGAAACATTAACCGGAGGCATATACTCTAGCAGGAAAGCACCTGCACATAAGCAGTGTTTTCCTTTAAGAGGTATGTCCCTTATTTAACCCTTCAGATTTCTTCTGTTCCACACAGATGAAAAAGGGGCCATCCCATATAGGAATGTGCTGATTCACACATTGTAAATTCAGACTTTAAAGCAGAAATTTTTACTCATACTCTATTTATGGTATGTTAAATCAAAATTAAATCGTACACAATGAAATTACTGTTTCTGGTGTTCTGGGCTTGTAGTTCTATAACTGAATGATGTGCAGATGTCCCACATTTTATTTTGGCAGTCCCAGGGATTCCAAGATCAGTTAGTGACTCAGTGTTCCATGGTGACAAAAAGGCGTTAGAGGGTTATTACAACAATATGTCTCGTATAATCCTCCTCTTCTTTCCTCCTGTCCTCTTGGATCCCCTGTGCTATCCCTTCCCATTGCATCCCTCCCATACTCAGCTCAGTGCAGATTTCCTTCCCTCCAATCCCAGGTCAGGTCTTATGCTAGCCTGCAAACTTTTTCTGTAGGTTGATTTCCGACCTTGTCTTACCTTATCCCATGAGGCACAGTACATTATGATATAAGGGAGGCTGCAGGCAGTGTGACAGCAGTCTCCTTTCTGACCCTGTGATATCTCATATATGTCTGCTGGTCAGGGCTTGCTGGATGCGTGGCACCTGGGAGCAGACAGAGAGCCTGGATGAAGGGTGAGTTGATCTTGGAGGAAATAATGATGACCTCAGCCCAGCCCACAAGAGTAGACAGGATGGATTAGAGACTCTAGAGCAAGACCACCGGGGGGGGGGGGTTAGCAAGTGAATTCCCACCTGCGGCCCAGGTCCCAACGTGTGCAGAGGAGGGAACTGTCTGCCTACTGCAGAGCCATATCCACAGCAGAAGAGAACAGGCAGATGGTGTTTGTTCACACTACGGTATGCTCAGCAGTGTGCTGAGATGTCTCTGCACACAATAGGAGATCACCGCCGAGCCGTGGCATTTTTTGTGGCTCTCCCTACTAAGGGGGCCACAGATTGCTGCTGAGCCATGGATGGCTTGGCTGCTTGTGTCTGGGTTATGAGCAGGTAGCAAAATACCCTACCCTAAATATTACCTACAGGTACCTCCAAACTACTCTAAAAAATACCTTCTTGCAAAACAGGCAGTTGTTAGGTTAGGGTGATTACTAGCCTGATATTTCTAGTAACCTGCTCTGCCCATAATCAATCTGAAAAGCTTTGGTTTACTTACTAAAACTATCTATACCAGTGGCATGCATTGTTGAGCCAAGCAGGAGAAATACAGCTGCCCTGAATCAGCTTGTGGCTGTTACAAAATGTGTACCCACAGCATGCATCGTGTGGCATGTATGGTTAATTTCCTTTTTAGTCTTCTTGTTGTTGTTGTTTTTTGTTGAATTTTGTTGACCCGGTAAGCCCACTGGGCCTAGAAGTCCCTTTTTCAGGGGCGGCGGGATACAGATGGTAAGCAACTGAAATTGAACCAGATTAAGCTGTTGGTATTTTTAGTGAATGAGGGAAATTTGGCCAGGACACCAGGAAAATTCCTTTACTCTGTAGATGGGTGGCGCTGTGTCTACGGGGAATCCCTCAATTGGATAGAGGAGGACAGTGGAGGAGGACATGCTGTGGCTGGTAAGCCTGCAAGTTTCAGCGGGGAACATGGTACGGCTGGGAAGCACCCTCTGGGTGGCCAGCAAATCTTACCTCAGCCCCCGCTGCTTGCTGCGGTAGAAATGGGTGGAGGATCCACTGAAAATGGGAATATTTTGAAACCCTTTACTGCAGTGATACCAGGTGTTACAGGAAGTCCCGGAGCAGGCCTCTTGCCTGTAGAGGGAGATGAGGATATCGATGCAGTGGTCCGAGCAAAACAGGACCTATTCTTACAGGCAGAGGCTGATTATAGAGCAGCTAAGCTGCATGCTGAGGAAAAAAAAAAGGAAGTGCCCAATTCATGGTTCGCTGTCACCTTCTACGGCATCTATGGCAAAGGTGTTTGAAGCAGGCCCTCTGGTAGAGAATGGTACATCACTGGAATTTCCACGGAAAGACTTAGGGATGGATAACTACTTATAGCATGACCCTACATGGTCCCCGGAACGAGCGTTAAAATGGGTGGGTTGGATCCAAACGGAGACAGGTCAGTGGATTGTGGATCCCAATATTCCGCTTCCGGGTTCGGGGGTTGTTACGGAGGTACTGGGGGGAACTGTGGATGGTCTCCTCCACGATATGCACAGGCCGGGTGAAGCTCTGTTAAAACACATGAGCTAGCCTTAGATCCTGTTTCAGGGCACATTTCACCATTTCCTCCTGAAACAGATGCAGAGGTGGTTATATCAGACTTTCCTATTTCGCAATCGGACTCTATTTCCTTTTCCTCTATACTGTCTCCCTCACAGCAGGGGCCTTTGGAAAATACTCCTGTGGCTAAAAGTTCCCCCCAGCTAGAACAAGTGTTGGTGACTCTTCCTGCAGTATCCCCTGATAATATTCCAGTACCCCCGACTTTGACTGCTCCCACCTTTGCAAGTTTATTTCAAAAACCTGTCTCTCTAGCTAAACGCCGAAATGCAGTTTGGCTGCGGTTTTTGGGGCCAGTATATAATATGCCTGACTGCTTCTATGTGGGGAAAGTATTATTAAAGCAGATGTTGGGTTTTTCTCCCTCTGAAGTGCATGCTTTGATTCATACACCAGGAGAATCTACTTATGACATTAGTTTTCATTCCCCTGACATCCTTAATTGTTTCTGGATGAAGTATGCCTTGTTTAAAACAGATCCAGCTTGGGCCCATTTTCAAGCCATACCCTAACAAAGCAAACTTTTAAAGTAATTACTGTCCTATTTAGGAACAAAGGGGTGAATATTATGGACATTACTTATTGGCTTGAGAAACGATGTCAAATACAAGGGAATCCGGAACCAATTTTTGATTCTGAAGGTTATTGGAACGGAGGATGGAGGTATAAGGTGACCTTACCACAAACGGAGGATGGACTTCAATATCTCCCAAGTTGTTTTTATTTAGGTCGAGATAAGGGCTTTATTTTTCATCCCGGACAGCCATGCTATTGTTATAAAAGTGGTTCCAGCAGACATTTGAGTAGAACTTGTGACACGCTGAAGTGCACACAATGTGGGGAACTGGGACATGTTATGACTGATTGCCATCATCCTCCCAAGTGTAGTCTTTGTGAGAATGGCATTCCTTTATGGATTGTCCTGGGCAGCTCACAACACTACAGACAAAGATTATACTACCAAGATTTTTATTTGAACGTGCTTTAAAACAGCTTTAAAGCAATATCCCCCCACCCAATAGGGCACCTCCTGAAAGACCTATTGGTCCCCTTCTAAGGTTTTATCTACAACAATTTCTGTTTCTCAAAAACTCCATCTGAGGCAGAACTTTTAGTTTTGGAGGTACCTAATGATGTAGGTTCTATGCCTCCTCCTCCCCACCATAAGGTGCCTTTACTGAAGTTAACAACCGGAGAAGGCGTTTACAGAAGAAAGCTGTGACATCTGTTTCAGAAATCTTCCAGCTCCCTGTGCAAAACACCTTTTCACCTTGCAGGTGAAGGTCCTGATGTAGGAACAGAATCAGATTCAGTCTCGGTTCACTCTTCCCAAGCTGATGGAGGATCCGATACTGAACGGTGTACAGAAGATTTGAACACCATTCCAAAAAGTAAATCTAGGATGGGCTCCTGTAAATGGGTTAGGAAAAAATCCTGATGTTTCTTCAGTCTCTCTCAGGATTTAAATTGCATTCCTCATGTTAGTTCTTATGGCGCAGTTTGATTTAAACTACTATGGATAAGCTTTTTAGGATTACAATGGCTTCCTTAAATACTAATAGTATTCAGTCAGAAAGGAAACAACTCTTGATTTATGCTTTATTCGATTCTATTTTTTATGATGTGGTGTTTTTTCAGGATTCAATTCAATTCAATTCAATTCATGTTTATTTATAAAGCGCCTTTCAAAATCAAGGCGTTTGTACATAGTAATAAAAACAGAGAACAACAATTAGACAATCAAACTATGAAGAGAAAGCCAAGTTAAAAAGATATGTTTTAAAAGCAGTTTTAAACTATCAATGGTCGGGCATTCTCTCAACCAATGAGGTAGAGAATTCCACAGGGTAGGAGCTGAGAAAGCAAAAGCACGAGATCCTGATAACTTCAAACGAACCCTGGGAATCTCTAGCAACCCTCATTGGCGGAGCGGAGGGGCAGTAGGGAGTCAGAAGATCTTTCAGGTAGCCCGTCCCTGATCGTAGGGCTTTAAAGGTTAGTAAACCAACCTTAAAGGTGATTCGCCACCGCACAGGCAGCCAGTGCAGTTCGCAGCATTAGGTGTGATATGACTGGTTCTTAAAGTCCCAGTCATCAGCCTGGCTGCAGCATTCTGCACCAGCTGCAGGCGGCGAATATCAACCCCTGGAAGCCCTAGGTATAGGGAATTACAGTAGTCCGCCGGTAGTAACAAAGGCGTGAACCAAGGTCAAGAGGTCCTCCTGGGGAATCAGATGTTTCACCCGTGCGATATTCCTCAGATGATAAAAAGAGGTTTTGACAACAGCTGACACCTGAGATTTCAGGGTCAGACCGTCGTCAAAAATAACACCAAGGTTACGCACCTGTCGAGAGCTGGAGAGCGGTACCCCACCAAGTGATAAGCCTGATGGATGTGCCACGCCCGAACCCCTCCCAGGATGACCTGGGCCCACAACCAATACCTCGGTCTTATCCGGATTAAGCTTCAACCAACTCGAACTCATCCAAATTCTGATTTCATCCAGACAGTTGTTAAGTATGGAGAGTGCATCACTCTGATCGGGGAGAAAGGATAGATACAGCTGAGTATCATCTGCATAACAGTGAAAACTCAGGCTGTATCTCCTG
The DNA here is from genome assembly GCA_016271365.2 of Neoceratodus forsteri. Classification (NCBI taxonomy): domain Eukaryota; kingdom Metazoa; phylum Chordata; order Ceratodontiformes; family Ceratodontidae; genus Neoceratodus; species Neoceratodus forsteri. Next base: position 147,012,462 of record CM028135.1, read on the forward strand.
ATGATTTCTCCTAATGGCAGCATGTATACTGCAAACAACATGGGAGCTAAAATGGAACCCTGGGGTACCCCACATGGCAGGGAAAAGGCGTCAGAGGAATAAATTCCAGTGACGACTTTTGAGACCTACCAGTGAGGTAGGATCGAACTATCTGTGGACTGTACCAGACAGTCCACAAAAAGCCCGCAGCCGCCTCCAATAGCACCTCATGGTCATACAGTATCGGATGCTGCAGAAAGATCAAGAAGGACCAGAATGGTATAAGCTTTTGATCTCTGGCCATTAGGAGGTCACTCAGTACCCGAACAAGGGCAGTCTCAGTACTATGCCTTTCCTGAAACCAGATTGGAGTGTATCATAGACATTATGAGAGGTGAGATATTCATCCAATTGCAGTGCAACTGCTTTTTCAATAACCTTACCAACAAATGGCAGGTTAGAGATAGGCCGGTAGTTAGCTAGACAGTCTGGGTCCAAGGAGGATTTTTAAGGAGTGGATGGACAACTGCCTCCTTAAGGGACTAGGAAAAAACCCTCTCCAAGGATTTCCAGACAATGTCAGCAAGGATTGGGTAGATGACATCTATACAACCTACTAACAGTGGTGTAGGACCCGATCCAAACTACAACTAGTTGGGCGATTGATTGGATGATCCTCACAATGTCAACGAATTCGGGTGGTGAAACTCCAACCAGTTAGGCGGAGGATTAGGCACAGCCGGTTGCCCACCGTGAACCTCGAAGGAGAGTTCGGCCGATGCCGGACCTGATGTCGGCAACCTTATCTGCAAAGAAGCGAGCGAACTCCTCACATCTAAGTTGAGAAAAAGCTTCTCTAGGCTGAAGACAGACTGGATTGCACAGCCTGTCCACAGTCCGGAAAAGCTGAGCAGGTCGATTCTTTGCAGCAGAAATCTCTCTGGACAGAAATTCTGCCTTCCTACGAGTGATTTCTGATTGGTAGCCATCATAATGGGCTAACAATCTAAGCTTGTCGACCTCAAGGCTCGATTTCCGCCAGACTCTCTCCAGCCTTCGGCCTACTCGGCTTAATTCCTTCAAGGAGCCATCAAACCATGGACTCCTTGGACGGATAGTGAGAGGCCGAACGCGAACAGGAGCAATTTTGTCCAGTGCATCTCCCACAGCCTTATTATAGGTGAGTACAAGATCATCTGGACTCATGCATTCACTTGACAAACTCGATAGGTCCAGCACCGCCATAAGGTCGCTGGGGCCAACACCCCTTAAAGGGCGGTATTGGACCATCTCCGTAGGGGCAGACCTATTAGAGGGGGCCCTAAAACTGAACCTTATGGTGTAATGGTCTGACCAACTGACTGGTTCCACCCCCAAGTCAGTGATCTCCATACCCAAGAGAAAGACCAGATCTAGTGAATGACCTCCAATATGGGTAGAGGTGGTAACAACCTGTGTCAGGCCCAGTGTATTCATCAACTGGAGGAGATTTTGACCAAAATAAGAGAGTTCATCGTCGACCCAAGCGTTGAAGTCGCCCAGAAGTATTAATCTGGGAAACCTCAACATAAGGTCGACAATGAAGTCTGCAATCTCCTGTAGGAATTCGCCGCCATCACCTGGTGGACGGTAGACGAGGAGAATCCCACAGCCTGCACCCTCGCCCAGGACATATTCAAAAGATCTGGTGTTCCCCAATGGAACATCCACAAGGCCCAGTTCAGATTTAAACATAATGGCCACACCTCCGCCCCTACGATCCTGCCTTGGACGGTGTATTACCGAGAACCCAGCTGGAGTTGCCAAGGCCAATATAGGGCCAGCATTTTCATCCAGCCATGTCTCAGTAATGCAAGTCAGATCAGCTGACCCAACAAGATCAGCTACAATAGCTGTCTTGTTTTTTATGGATCTGGCATTGCACAACACTGCCAAGGCAGGATACTAGGTTACATAGCAGACAAGAGATGGATAGAGTCTCTTTGGGGTGGAAATGGGGGGTAACCCACTGGTCTATTGGAGATGACCTTTGTTGTGGAGTTGGTATTTGTTTAAATTCTCCTTTGGCACAGTCTCCACATGTAGTGGACATAGCCCCAGGCTGTGCTTTGTTATTGGATGTTACGTTAAATAATTTACACTGTCGTTTTATTAACGTGTATGCTCCACAAACAAAGACGGCTAGAATTGAGCTTTTCCATACTATACATCCATATTTGTTTATCACTCGTTATGTTTTTCTGGGAGGTGAGTTCAACTGTGGGCTGTACTTAAAGGATAGGGGTCCTCAAACCCAAAAACTTTATTGTGATACCAATTGCTTAGCTGCCTTGATTTCTCAAACTGGTTTGGTAGATGCTTGTGGTTTTTTTGGACAGCCAGATAAGACCTATTTCAGAGGTAACCTAGCTACCAGAATTGATTTTTGGTTTCTATCACCTGCCCTGGAGATTAAAACTGCCAAAACCCTTCCTGTTGCCCCATCTGATCACGCCATTATAGAACTGACGGTCTCCAGTTATGATGGTATGCAGCAAGGGCCTGTGTATTGGAGGTTGAATTTGGAACTTTTGTCTCTTCCAACTGTTAAAGGTGGTTTTATCTCTTTATTAGAAGCACGTAAATCGGTTAAAATCTTATACAATACCTCACAGTAATGGTGGGAGGATACAAAAATGGTCATCAAGAGATATTTTCAACACATTGGCAGATTGAACGGAAAATTTAAAAGAGACCAATATTCCATTCACAAAACGCATTTTCAGAATTTGTTTTTTCAAGACTCCCAAGGAGATAAAAAATTCTTGCAGATTTAGTGGAAACTAGGAAAAAAATGAATGATTTACAATAAAATAGACTTAAATCCTTGGAACAGGAATGGAAGTTTGGAACCCAGGGATCACAGGATTTTATGAATCCATATCAATTCTGTGCTCAACAACAATACCAAAAGCGAATGTCTTTAATTCGGGATGCTAAGGGCTTTTGTACCAATAGAGGTGATATTATGACAGCTGTGGAGGAGCATGTGCATTCTCTGTTTAGTTATCAGGAATCCTCACTTGATGATCATAAGGCATGGTTAGAGAAATGTTCCCTACCGCAAGCCTTATTATCAGACCAAAGGGTACTGGTATCACCACTTACCCAATCTGAAATATTGGCCACTTTGGCAATGGTTAAAAAGAATTCCACACCAGGAACAGATGGGATTCCATATGAATTGTATAGTGTGATTCTGCAATTTTTGCTACCTGAATTTCTAGAATTATTTCAGGACATAATTTCTCAGGAAACTTGTCTGATTCTATGGGTAATGGGTTAGTTATTTTTATGTATAAATCCCGGGACAGGACTGATCTTTCAAATTGGTGCCCTATTACATTATTAAATACTGATTTTAAATTATATACTAAATTATTAAATAACTGGCTATTGCTTTGTGCATCTACACTGATACATCCCTCCCAGACTTGTACAATCCCTAAACAGAGTATTACGGATGGATTAATTTTGTTAAGGGAAATTTTGTCCCGAGGGGAGACTGGAGAATTGACTGGGTTTATTCTTAGTTTAGATCAGGCCAAAGCTTTTGACAGGGTAAATCATGAATATCTTTGGGACTGTTTGGCTAGTTATGGGATTCCGGCTACTTTTACATCCTGGATAAAATCTTGTTACACCAGTGCTAAAGCCCTAGCATATTGTAATGGATGGACTGGGAGGACATGTAAGGTCACCCGGGGAGTTAGACAGGGATGTCCCCTGAGTTCCCTTCTGTATCTTTTTATGCTTGATCCCTTAATTCGTCACATTAATGACAATATTGCTACCCAGGAGGTTTCTTTTTCTAGTACCACAGAAGAAATAAAAAGTATTGCATACACGGATGATATCTGCTTTGTTGTAGGAGATTTGCCATTGGCATTTTTAGTGGGACAAACACTTTTGGAATTTTCAGAATCCATGGGAGCCAGAGTTAATTATATGAAAAGTAAATGCCTCCCTTTTGGCATAGGACAATTTTTAGAGTCTACGGTAATTGGGATCCCAGTTGTAACAGTGACCTGCACAATACTAGGACTTCTTTTTGGTTCTGGGGATCTAGCTTTCTTAAATTGGTCCTCCAAATTGGACATTGCACATGGGAAAATTTTACAGTGGATTAAGTGGAGATTGTCCAAATTAAAACGGGTCTACATGATTAAGACCTTCTTACTCCCAATTTTGTTGTATCTTGCTGCAGTTTTCAGTCTGCCCCCTAAACTAGAAACCCTTATGTATGGTTGTTTTTTTCAGGCATTTGGGGTAGCAGACTGAATCCTGTTAAGAGATGTTTATTGTTTCATGATAAAAAACTGGGGGGAATTAAAATGATTAATCCTTTTGTATTTTTTTTCCAATATTCACTAATATAAACTTGAGACCACTTTTGTTAAAATCTGGTATTTGGATTCCATGGGTGTTGGACTCACTGGCGGGGATACTTCCTTTTTGGCTCCCTCAGTCATGCATTCCAAAACAACGCTCTTTGCATAATATTCCTGAGACTTTACGGGTATGTTTTGGGAAAATAAAACTTTGGGATCTAGTACCAGAACATTTTTTCCAACAAAATCGGAAAACATTATATGCCCATCTTATATCTACTTTTTTCCAAGATACAGCCTGTTTTGACTCTAAACCTATTTTTGATAAATTACTGATTGGGAAAATGTTGACGTCTACCCATATACCTGCTTATATGTGGGATGTTATGTGGTTTTCCCTACATGGGAAACTAAATGTTAAAGGGAATTTAAAGCATAAAAGTGTGGAGAACCGTTACTGTCCTAGGGAGACTTGTTTAGAGGTGGTAGAAACTATGGATCTTTTTTTTTTTTTTGCCCTTTTATACAGCAATTTTTGAATTATTTACGTGGGAAGTGGCCTACATCACCCTTTTATGATTTAACCCCAGAGATTTTATATTTAGGCATTCTTCCTTTTAAGTGGACTAAATATGACATGGTTACACTCTGGTTATTTTTGGTTTGTTTCAAATTTTTAATATGGCATGTGCAGTGCAGGCTTACACTACAACAAATATTATATACTGAGGAGCAGTTATTTCACATGATCACTACTGCAATTCTTTGTCATAAAAATACAGAAAGTAAGTCAGTGTCACCTGAAATTTTTCAGTCATGGTGGCACAGTATAGACTGGCTATGAGTTGATATGTTATACTTTGTGACTTTAAATTCCACTATTATCTGTGGAAAGCGAATGGTTTGTAGGAAACATCATCTGTAGCTAGGTTTTTTTTTGGTTTTTAGCATGTAGTAAACATTTTCTAAATAGTTATGAATGTTTACAGGATTAATAGCTATATTTTGATTTTGTATGCTGTTGCTATGAGTTTGTTTATATGGATTTTTCCAGGTAATAAATATTAATTCCCCCCACTCCTTTAGCAGGGTAGGAGAGATTTTTTTTTGATATGTTGCAGTGTGTGTGTGTGGGGGGGGGGATTTTTCATTTTTTTTTTATGTATGGGTAATATGCATGGTGTAATATTTTTTAAGACTTATTATTTTCCTTCTTTTTTCTCATTTTCCTTTTTAGGGTGTGCATGACAAAAATGCTGTTTTTGATTATGCGTTATTTTTGGTTATAGGTAAAAAGATGGATTATTTATGGTTTAGTTACATGTATGCTGTAATACTTATAGTTGTTCTTTATTTATTTCATTGCTTTTTGTATGATGCAATGCATTTTTTTGGTTTTGGTTTGAAATGTTCAAAATGTTCAAAAAAAAAAATTCCCCTACTCTTTTTGTGTGGGGGGGGGTGACTGCTTTCGCATTTTTCTTTTTTTACATTGCTCTGATAATGTATGATTGTAATATTTTTTTATTATCTTCTACATGATTTATCTATTATTTTGTGTGACTTAACATTGTTTGTATTCATCTTGGTTTGCTGATTATGTTAATAAACACTTCCCCTACTCTTTTCGAGAAGTGCCATGGGATCTTTAACAGCCACCTAATCTACCACCAATCCAGGCAGATGGGACCTTGGTTTAACGTCTCATCCAAAAGACGGCACCTCAGAAGTGCAGCACCCCTCTCATGCTGCACTACAGTGTCAGTACTATAGTCTTATGCCTATATTTGTAGGCCTGCCAAGAAGATACTAATTATATTTGTGCTTATTAATGATTTATAAAAGGGGGAATTGATTTATCAGCCACAACATAAGTTTTCTGCTTGAAAATCATTGACTTCACCTTTTAATTTGATTTTCTCATGCAGGTGAATGAGTGCTCAGTAAATTGATAAACAAATATATATATATATACTGGTAATCAGATGCAGTGAGTAAGCAGTGACATCCAGTGCCACTGAAGAGAGTGTGTTCTCACTCTGAGCTCATAATTCCACCAGATATTTTTACTTCTCAGTCTGTTCTCCAGTCTTTCACATACTAAGAAAAAAGACTCATTCCCTCCATCAAAGAAATGTACATTTCCATCCAATTCACCATGAAGTTATTTTGCTAATTTGAGATCTTCCAAGAATTAGTCTTCACCATTCAAAATTGGTGGGTCTGTGCCAGAAGCACTAGGATCCTATGGGAGCATATGCCTTTAAAGCTTTGGAGGTAGGGGACCCACGTCGGAGATGGTGCCACCCATGAGGTAAACATATGACGTGGCACTCATGGGCTGGCCAGTAACCGACACTGGCCACCTCGCCTCCTCAGTTCTGTTCTTCCTGCCATCAAGGAAAGCACTCCATGGGAGCTTGCCATTTTTACTGCATCACACAGCATAAGTTCTGTAGCATTTTTCGTCCTCTCATCACAGCCTTTCTTTTTCTATATCCTTTTTTACGGCACCAAGCCCTTTTTTTTGCTGTTTTTTCTTGTTTTCTGTGAATCAATCATGTCTGGATCCCAGGAGTCTAAAAAGCAGAAGAAAACAACCAAGAGGATGGAATATCCCCCCATGCACTGGTGACCCTGTGGGAGAAACATATCCATCCGGGACCGACATGATCGTTGTTGGAACTGCCTTGGCACGGACTCTGCAATGCCTGCTCCTCAATGGACTTTTGCACCTTGGAAACTCATGCGATGAGGTGAAGAAGGGACCCCTCCACCTTCAGAGGCAGGTGTTATACCTAGGACTCTAAGGTAAGGTCCCTGGGCTCTTCCCCTGAGTCCCTCACTGGTACAATACGTACCCAGGGAGATGATGCCTCCACTAGTCCTCATCTCACTGACACAGAAGGCCTGGGGGAGGGGTCTGTGGGACAGCCAGTCCCCCCAAAGGGGCCATTTGTGCGTCCCTCCCAGTCTGGTAGCCCCTCGGGGTTCTGGACACCTGTAGTGGTGGAGTCACAGCTATACACTGGGCCTGTGCCGGTGGGTCCCTTGGGGCCGCGGTCTGGCACTGCTTCAGCTCCTAGCACTAATGCCATTGTCGATGAGTGGGGTGGTGCTGCCCACATGGCTGGGTCCACCTCTTGCTGCCATTCATAGCTCTGGGAGAGGGAAAATCTCTGGAGCCAGTCACCCATTGGAGATCTTCTGAATCTTGTCTTCTTACCAGTCAAATGATCTGGAGGGTGAAAACCAGGATGACCATGACTGGTTGCCGAGCCCTTTTGAAAAAGGAAACCTTTCTGGGCCTAGCCCTAGGCCTTTAGCATCCATGGCATCGTCTAGGGGTTCTTCCCAGCCTGGTGCTGGCCATGGTGGTGCCTCACCTGTGTATTGCGGTGCCACTTCCAGTGCTGGGGACACTTCCAGTGCCGATTCTGGCACCGGAGGGGATGGCGGTGCTGGGTGTGGCACCGGGTTGAGGTCTGATGCCATTTCCAGTGCTGAGGAGGGTTCCGGTGCCACATGCATTGTTAGCTCTCCCTTGCTCCAGGACACTGCTGCTACAGATGTTCTTAGGCCTAGCTCAAGAGGCAGAGCCCATTCAGGTAAGATGGGGGCTGGTAGGTCCTGGTCAATGCTGCCCTGTGTGTCTAGAGTGGCTGGGGGCTTTAGCAGGAGTCACAGTGTTGACTTGGGTCTTCTGGCCCCCTGGAACCATCTGGGCCTGTGGCAGGTGGGGATAGGGGCCACCCTGTAGGACCACTACAGCTCTGATCTCCCTGCCTGGGGTTTCCCCCAAAGGGCACCATCCAGATCACTCCTCTATGGTTGAGAGTTCACAGGTGGACGAGATACAAAGTTCCTCCCCTTGGGCAAGGTCTCCTGTTTGCTCTCATAGCCCTGGCAGAGGACCTGGCCTTGTCCATCATGATCCACCTCCTCCTCTCCTGTGCATTTTTGGTCCTACAGGACCCCTGACCTGGGAGCAGTTTGGGGCTTCATCAAGTGCCTTCCCTACTGTAACGCCCCCCAAATTGGGGGCTTACCTTATGGCCATTTCTCCAATTCTTGCTCCCGCTCTGGAGTGCCTCCCATCTGCCGGCTGGTTCCCGTTTTGTCTCCGTCATTCACCGCCACAGCCCAGGTCCAAATGGTACCTTGGGTTCTCCCATATTGCTCCTGTTTTGCTTTGGTGTCCCCCCAGAGGTGTCAAAAGCCTCCTACTGGCCCCTGTGTACTTGCCAGTTGGGGTAGGGGTCGGGAGGAGTCAAATGGTGGGCCACCAGCATTCAGGCTGGCTGGTGTGCCCATGCATGCACGAAGAGGGTGTGTTCTCTTTCAGACTGCCTTTGCGGTCATAAGGTGGCTCCTTCAGTGGTTCTGGTCCCCGACAGTTGCAGGGTGGGGGCCAGGGACTTGAAACCATCCGAAGGGAAATGATAGTTAAGATAAATACAGAGCACTGTGTGCGCTGGAGCAAGGGGTGACCCGACTCATTAACATTCATGAGCGGGTCGGCTCCTTAAAGGACTGTATGTTTGGCTGCTGCTGCAAGGGAAATAAAGTAAAGATAAAGCAGCAGCTGCCACAATACAAAAGGGGCTATTGTGATGGGGGGGAGTTTAAATGAAAATTTATTTCTGGCTGCACCAGCTCACAACCATTTGGGACTCAGATAATCAGCCTGTCTGCTGCTTAAGGGCAATTAGTTACAGCAGCAGCGACAGGGTCAGGACTGAAGTGGGATGTTTTATTTGGGCAGTGACTATGAGGGCACAAAAGGGACTTTTTAAACTGTGGAGCAATAAAGCTAAATAAATAATTATTCTGGCTGTACCAGGACTTTTATTTGAGAATGTGTGAAGCTGCAACAGGACTGTGTGTTCAATAGCCGTTTTAATGCAGCAACAGCCAATTGGAAAGCCAGGATTTCCAGCCAGGATTTATGGGACTTTTGCCAGAGCTCATGGGACATATCAGAGTGCTTATGGGGAAGCTGCAGGGACCTAATTTCAGGTGCCAAAACAGGGAGTCTATAGTGCATCGAGTGGAGTTAATGAATATTCATTTCTTGAACTGACAGGCAGGATCAGCCAATTAGAGTGACAGCAGCAAATAGCTCCAGCCAATCAGAAGCCCAAAAGGTCTCCATAAAAGGCAGTGTTTTGGGGCTGTGCGAGCAGATTCAGCATGGGTCCCCCACAGGGGTTGGGGGCTCTGGTCCTCAGTTAGAGAAATGGGCCTAGTAATCCAGTACAAGCTGGATTATCTGGAAAAATATAACCTCCAATGTTCCCAACAACATGGTTTTCGACAAGGTCACAGCACCACCACTGCACTACTAAACTTCACCTCCTTCATCCACCAGGCACTAGACCACAACCAATTGGCTGGTGCCGCCTTTATTGCTCTGACTAAGACGTTTGATACAGTTAACCACTCCCTACTAACCGGACAACTATCACATCTTGGCCTTTCACCGGATGCCACTCGCTGGTTCCAAAGCTACCTTAGTGACCGCTCTCAGCAGGTCAGAATTGTAAACTCCATCTCGACCCACCTCCCAGTCTGTTTGGGTGTACCACAAGGTTCCATCCTTGGCCCCTACTCTTCAGCATCTTCATAAACAACCTCCCTGCCGCTTGCCATGACCGAATTCTACTCTATGCAGATGCAGTCATTTTCTTGAGCCACTCCGACCCCCATCACCTCCAGCAACAGCTACAGCGTAGTTTCTCAGAAGTTCAAACTTGGTTCAGGTCACGTAAACTCATCCTAAACTACTCAAAAACCAAATCAATGCTGTTTCATGGTATTCACAACAAACACAAACTCCAACAACTGCTAATCTACAATAGTGGTGGCACTGTGCTGGAACAGGTAGACCAGTTCAAATACCTTGGAGTGACCCTCGACTCCACTCTTTCATACTCCACGCATATAAATAACCTTGCTAAAGCTGTGAATACCAGCATAGGGCTGCTATATAGGCATAGGCACTGTTTGACAGACAAAGCATTAAAATGTGCCATCTACAGCTCAGTCACCTCTTTAATTGACTATGGCCTCGTAGTCTATGGATCATCTACTGACACTGCCCTGTGGCGTATAGCCATAGCCCTAAACAAGGCCTGCCGGCTCCTCACCACAGCCTCTAGACTCATATGTGATCTCTAGGAACAGGCTAACTGGCTACAGCTTCAATGCAGAATTAAGTATCAGACCTGCTTACTTGCAAAGAAGACAGTGCTAGGCCTCCTTCCATCAGGGGTTCAGTCTATACTTTCCCCTCACTGTACCGCCCACCTTACCAGGAGTTCTGGAACACTAGTCTTCACAGTTTCCCACTGCCAGACCACTCAAGGGCAGTGCTCCTACAAAGTTAGGGCCTCTAACTGGTTCAACACACTCCCAGTGGATATGCACCAAATCTCAGCTCCTTTAGGCACAAACTATGACAGCGCTTGGTGGCCAGTGCCTACCGTGACTGCTGCACTTAAATTCCCTGCTCGCCCTCCTGGCCTCTCCATTACTTATTCACTCTCCCCACACTCCACTCCCTCCCTATTAACTCTTTCCAGTATCTCACGTCAGCCACCTCAGCCTCCTCCCTTGCCCCCCCAGATTTCACTCCTCCCTCTCTCCATTCCCTCTCACATCTTTGCCCCTTCCCTCACCTATTACCCCTGCACCTTCATTTCTCATATTCTCTCTCTCTCTCTCCTTTCTCCCGTAGCCCTCCTTAACTCCCTTCTAGTTCTCATTTCTCTCTCCTTTCTCCTCCTTGCCTGTCCTAATTCTTCTCTCCTTCCCCACACCATCCTATTACCCCCTTACGTCTCCCAACCCTTCTCCCCTCCCCTTCATCACCACCTACTCCTCTCCTTTACCACCTACCTTATCCCTTCAATCCTTCACCTCCCAGTGCTTGCCTTTCCCCTATTACCTTGTCCTCTCACCAACTACCTCTGGCCCTCTCATGCACTTGTCAGATCACTATTTCAATTGTAACCGCCCCAGGCTCTCTTTGTATAATGTCTGGCAATATTGCACCATTGCTTTCGTCCACGTTGATCCTGACAAAGCCTTGGGCAGCTCATGCATTCTGTAATGTTTTACCTGTTATTAATTCTATTGTCTTGTCTTAAGTATTAACTGTTATCTACCTGCATGTTCTTGTCTATACTTGTCCATTGTCCATGACGTTTGCTCAAAGGTGTTATCTGAAATTTTTATAAATAAATACAATAATTAAACAAGCCCCTCCTCAAGGGAGGGGGCATTCTTTTGCTAAGAGACAAGTGGCTGCCAGTAGTTAGAGCCGCTAGCCTGGGGGTTGCCAGAGAATGTCCTCCAGGGCTAGCCAAAGCCTTTTCATGTTGAGGAAAATAGTGGGCCTATAACTTGATGAAGCCAGCTGTGAGACAGCTGAACCTGCCTCCATGGTGAGAGTGTTGATGAAAGCCTGAAACCTCAGAAGAAAGAACACTGTTTCTGCAACACACCTGAGTGAGTAAATTGCTTTTGCCAAGTGGAACTCTGAGAAAGTCTTTAAGAAGCAGAGAAGCCCAAAGCCTACCAATAAAGTCTGTCTGTCTGTCTGCACCCTGCATTCACAGCAGCACTCAGAGAGTGGACATCTGCTAAGTGACCAGGAAGGGTCCAAGTATTGTGTATAAATGTGTCCAATCTGAAAGTGACTACAGGACTGAAAGGGGAGTACTCAGAGCTGGGGCTCTTCTTAACTTTGCCTGGGAGGTCCATTATTTGGCCCATGGAAGTTGCAAGCACCAGTGTGTGCCACAACGGACTGCATGTTGTATTTGAGCTTAGAGAGCTACAGAAACCATTTGCTGCCAAGTGTAAGTTGGTGTTAAAAGAGTCTAGAGAGCTATAGTAAACAGTTTATTGTCAGGAGCAGGTGTTTGCATCGAAAGAGACGACGCGTCTGTTGCTAGCCAGCGAAGTCTGGAGAATGGTAGTGGGCCTTGTCACAATCCCAGTCAAGTTAAAGTATCTTAATTGGTAGCGAGCCCAGCCTCAAGCATGGTCTAGTGTGGTGACAAAAGTTGTGCTTTAAGCTCCAGCTTTAATTAACAAGAAAGATGAAAGTTGTCCAAGGGACTGCATCCTAATGTTCATGTGGGAGCCATAACCTGGGCTCTGGTTGTTCACTCTGCTGTGTGGAGTGTGGGTGCTCATCCCTAAAATGCTTGGACATGTACCTGATTCTAATGTTCTGGCCGATCAGAAAAAAGGGTGCATGTCTGCCATGACCAACTGGGACACATGGAAAAGAAACTGTGACTAAACTATAAATGTGCTGAATGCAGACATGTGCTGACTGCAATGTATCCAGCCTGCTCATCTAGAAAGTGTTCTCAGTCCAGAAGAGGGGCCCAGCCTTTTGAAAGTTAAAGTGTTAATTTCCACCTGCAAAAGCTGAAAGACCTTGGCAGTCAGTCTTGGGGGCCGGCTGTCAGCTTTGCCCGCATTCTAGCTTTAGGGGACAAAGCCTGCCTGCTGAAAATACTTGATCTTGACTTGCCTAAGCCTATGAAGACGTCTAACTGTAAGTAATGCAGGATCAGCCCTGCACCACCATGGAAAAGGACTTGTAAAGAGTTAAAATTTGGTAAACTCTGCGACTTGCAGTTAATTAAAGTTTAAGGATGCCTCCTAAAATAAATCTCTTTAATTCTCTTAAGGTCCCCAACTAGCCGGCCAATGTACATCAGGCTGCACCATTTTAAGAACTGTAATTTCTGGGTACCCAGGTTTGTGTACGATTGCGGGGTCCTATACATGGTGGGAACTGGTGCCAGTGTGGGCAAAACCTTGTAAATATGTTTAATAACTATGCAGCTAGCTAGATAGTCAGGGAGCTGACTACTTCAAAGGTTGGTGGGTGGCCACTGTGATTGCAACTGATTTAAAATGTAAAATGTTTATCCTATCCTCAAATCAAACCAATCTAAATCAAATGTAAAACCTGTAGTTTAACTTCTGTTCCATGTTCACCCTTCCTAGCCCTTTTCCCATGTAAATAAACTTGTTGTTGATTTTGCATAATCCTGTCTCGTGAGCATATTATTAGTAGTAAGTCACTAATTACAAAATGCATTGAATTTGGGGAAATGTCTATTGGGTCCTGCTTGGGGTAGCATCTATGGTGAGGTAAGTGAGTATAGCTTCCCTTAGGGCTGCATTAGCTAAAGTTAGACCCACTTAAAGGTAAACTCTGGGTGGGGGCACTGCGCATTTTGTTATCTTGGGAACGTACCAGTTCAAAGTCAATTTTGAGAACCCAGGCCCCTCAACCTTGTCCAGGCCTGCAAGACACGGGTAGTAGCCCTTGGAATAGCGCCACATAGGATTTACACTACCTTCCTGAGGGCAATGGACCAGGCAATCTTTCAGCCTGAAACCCCGGCACCACCACCCCCTGAATCCAGCTCCTCTTCTTTGTCTTCCTCCACTGAGGAAGAGGACCCCTCCATCCACCTCTCCTCCAATACTGAGTACACGTGTTACCATCAGTTCCTTTTGGAGATGATGAAGGAACTGTGACTATCCCATTTTTACAACTGCAATCTTGTATACCTAATGCTGTCCTTCTTTGAGGAGTAGTCATACCTCCATGGTCTTGGCCATTTGTGGAGGTGTCAAGAGATGTCTCGCTCCATCCTTCTGCCCCCTCTCCAGCCCCATGGGACACCCAGCACAGGTATTGCATGCCCCTGGGATCGGAGCCATGCCACAACCCTCTTCTGGGGTACAGCTCCTGGAGACTCCCTCTGGGCATAGGCACCTAGTACATGACCATCCCCCAGAGCTGGACTCAGCCAAGTTCGACATCTAGGGTTGTAGTTTTCTCAGTGGTGCACGCCATGTTGTATATTGCTGCACACAAGGCACACCAGGCGTCCTATGGTAGGCACCTATGGGCAACGCTTGGTCAGCTCCTAGCATTTCTGCCAGATTGTGAGGCAACTAGACATGCCAAATGCCTTTCTGTATAGGGTCTGGACCTGGCAAGACACAAGGCAAGGGCATCCTATGATGCCAAAGAGGTAGCCTCCAGATTAGTGGGAACTGCAGTCTGCATTAGGCAGATGGCATGGCTGTGTCTTTCCCGGTTGTCACCCTTGGCACAGCATAGGGCAATTTTTGCTCATCAGATCTACAAGTATAAAAAATAAAATTGAAAATTAAATTAAATGAAAGGGTGATCACCTCACATTTTCAGGGGGCCCACTTCTTCTCCCATAGGGCCAGGCGTGAGTTTGCAGGGTGCATTCCTGCTCCCAGGCCACAGAAGCCTCCACCTGACCTTGACCACTCTCGGACCTCACCAGGCCCATGAGGGGCCCCCGCCTCTCTGTGTCTTCCCCCACAGGAGTCTGAAGGAATTCCCATTTCCCGCAGGGTTTGCCAACACCACCCTTGTTGGTAGCTTGGTACTCAGACCTACCAATGATGAATGGTGAAGACTGATTCTTGGAAGATATGAAAATTGCGCACTCACCGTAATTCTTGATTTTCCAGAATAGCTTCACCATTCATCACTTTAACCGGTCCCACCTTCCTCCACAATGGTCAGGCTTCTGGGCAGTCTTTCCTCCTTCCCTTTTCTTGGAGACTTGCCCCCTTCTTGTTTTTGTGGAAAAAGGGGACAGGCATTTTAGGGGCAAACCTCTTCAGGGAACTTGTTCCCTCCACACACTCCAGTGTGGCCCTCTTAAAAAAAAAAAAAAAAAATTATATAAAAGGGGGACTTTTTTCTTAGGGGTAATTCTTATCCCTTCCCCCAACCTTCCCTTTGTTGTTTGAAAAAAAAAATGCTAAAACAAAAGTCTGGAAGGACTAATTTCTAAGTCTTTTTTTTCTCCTTTTCCTTCTTCTACCTAAAAAAAAAAAGACGCAGAGAGAGAGAGAGAAAGAGAACTTTTCAGCAGCTATGGGCTATAGAAGCCTTTATTTTGTTTTTTCTTCCCCCGACCCTTTAGGTGGAGGGGATCTATAGTTGTTTGTTGTTGGATAAACATTTCTTGTCCTTCTGTGGAACAAGGCCTTGCAGGAGATCAGGCGCTCTAGGGACTGGAAACGTTTTGGGAATTGTAGCCCACTTCCCTTACCAGTTCAGCTTTCTTTTCCCTTGTAGTTCACCTTGTGCATTTATATTAGTAGCCTGCTATATCCCTCTTTCTTTTAATCCCCTATTTTTAGCATGTTTCAACCACAGACAGGGAGTTAGAAGGTTAGGAATCCTTCCATTTGTGTGGATTCCTATATCTGTCAATTGTCTTTGGGGGGGGACCTCTTTGTCTCAGTCATTTTTCCCCTCTTGGGGTTGCCTTTCTCTCCTCCAACCTCCTAAATAGCTCTGCTTGGCTTGGAAATCGGATCTATTGGTGCACTGTTTGAGTCGACTCTGCTTTTTCAGATCTTTCAGACTGAAGGTTTTCTTTCTCCCATATTGTGTTTTGGTTATATGGGACTCCTAATCTCTAGCCTATGATAGTTTTCATACCCTCAGGTGGACAACTATGGCTGGCAATGTTTTCTCCCAAGTCTCACAGTTATTCTTCTGTTTCTGAGACTTCAGGGAAGTACTCATTTCCCTGCAATCTACTCCTCAAAGCTGGTCTTTCAACATTCTCGTAGACTAGATTCTTTGTTTGAGGGTCAACTAGCCCTTAGAGAGCACAAGCCATGCTCTTCTATGGTTGAGAGCAAGCCAGCTTTTCCAACACCCTTGCTTTTCTGCTGAGAATTCAGGGTCTCCCCTATAATCATTCATTCTCATTCTCATTCTCTCTGTCTCTCTGTCTCTCTCTCTCTCTCTCTCTCTGTCTATGTGTGTGTGTGTGTGTGTGTGTGTGTGTGTGTGTGTCTATCTCTCTCTCTCTCTCCCAGTTGCCCTGGTCATCCTTGACCACTATAAAGTTCCTCCTCCCAAACCCATCTTCTCCTCTTGGTCGGTTTTTATTCACTTGTTCTTTTTATATCCTATATCCTTTTATCCATTTCTTGGGCTCCCTTGACCTAGCCCTCCCCTTTTCTTAGCGTTTCTTTCCTCTCCTAGGCAAACAGAACTGAGGATTCAAGGGGGCCAGCATTGGTTACTGGCCAGCCCTCGAGCACCACATCATACGTTCGCCTCATGGGCAGCGCTGTCTCAGGCATTGGTCCTCTACCTCCAAAGCTTTAAAGGCATACGCTCTCACAGGGTCCTAGTGCCTCCAGCACAGACCCACCAGTTATGAATGGTGAAGATATTCTGGAAGATCAAGAATTATGGTGAATACATAATTTTCATTTTTCTCAAGTGAAAGTCTTCTTTGCCTCACCCCTCCCCCAAGGAGTCAGAGATAAGAGACAGACATAAATTAACACAGTCCTGGACCCTGAATGAATCACCATGCTAGCTGTCCATCACAATTGCACAACTGTTGAACTGATGTTGAATTTTTTTTTTGGCCTAAACTGGGGTAGGTACAAGGCAATCAGACTACTGTAGATAAACTAACTTTCTTTCATCTTCCTAAGACTGACACTCTGGTATCACGATTGCTTGGTCTAGGTGGGACTGAGAGGAAGCATGAATGTGCATGTCTGCAGGAAAGGCTGTACCACTCAACTGGCTACTTTTCAAATTTTTTTCTAAGTTCCTCAATTTCTGACTACACAATCACTTGACATTTCTGGTAATGGGAGTGCAGGACACGTTTGTGTAAGGCAAGGCGGAAATCGAGTGCCCCCCCCCAACACATACCCCAGGCTGCTATTCTGAGCTGCACTTTTTCAAATGTTTTAAATTCTTCCATGACCCCAATTTCACAGTCACTTTGCTCGGCTGGAAACCCAGAATTAAGCGAGGACTTTTGATTTCTATGGATGGAAGCAAGACATACTGAGAGTGCACATCACAATATGAGAGTATGCATCAAGCAGAGCCACACTCAGGCCCCCTCTCAAATTACCACCAATCTGCGGCTTTGTTGTTTCATTCCACTTCTGCCGAGAGGGACCAGAGATCACCACCAGTGTTATTTTAGTCCCTTCTGCTGATTGGGGCCTGTGCTACTGGCGGTTGTCAACCCCAGAGGGCTATTTTTAATATTGCCACTGGCCTAGCTACTTTCAGACTCAGACTTTGATTATTAATTTTCTTTAGCTGTGCCCAGCCACTGGTGACTCTCAGCCTTAGAGGGGCCATGTTCAGTACTGCCACCAGCAGTGGTAGCTCTCAGACTAAGAGGGCAAGTTTCTGTACTGTCACTAATGAAACGGGCACTAGAGATGACTACATCCAGCCCTAATTTCCATCCTGTTCTCAGACACTGTGGTCTGCAGGAGTTCTGGTTCAGAGAGAGATGGGTGGCAGCAGGGTAAAGATGTTATATGTGTGGCTGGGAGCTGCTTTAATTTCTTGGGATCAGCTCTGTCGACCATGGGTGGCACGTTGTAGATGGATAAATGACTGAGAACGCTAGTTTGCTAGTCTGAAAGATGTAGTATGGACTAAAGAATAGATGCTGCTGCCGCAGTTGCTGTGATAAAGCATATGTGTTCTTTATTACAACCTTAGCAACCTTTTTGTACCCCTGTGTCAGAGTAGCAAGCATTTGTAGCCCAGTTTGAGTGGGGAGATATTTTTTTTTTAGTTTACAGCTCTACAGTTTGAGAGGGGAGGTAAGTCATTTTTTTAGTCTACAGCTTTGCTTGAAAACGAAGGGCTTCTTGAGCCGCACTTTGATGTTTTAGTTGGGAGATTAAATTATTTCTATAAATAGTTGTTTTAAATATTTTAGTTTTATGGTGTTTGCTACCGAGAGCTATCTTTTGTTAATGAATAGCTCTGTGCTATGGAATAATTCACATGCCCAATGTATTCTGATGAACAGTGGCAAACAATGAAGATGGACTGCTGCTGTACTTTACAGTGCTGGCTCACATTTTTGCGTAATTTTAAATATTTTTTTGTTGTTGTTTTTAGGTATTGATTTTCCCATTTGCTCGAAACAGTACTGGGTCACTAGGGGCAACATAAACCTCACTGTCCCATTGTAGTCTGCTTACATAGTACAGATTACATACCTCCCTTTAGAGGTCAGCTCTGACCCACCCACCCTACCCCAGCTTGCTTCCTCATTTCCACATCCCCTTTTAAGCCCTTCTCTAAACCAGGAAACATGATCTCTTTCTGTATCTCCCCTCGCCTCTTCCTCATACTTTTCACCCTGGTCTCGATTCCATCCCTTCAATTGCAAAATACTTTCACTCTCCACCACACCTCCCTTGCAAACCCTACTGCTCTGCTAACCCGCTGCTTCAAACAAGTGGCAGCTCCAACACCTTTTTATCATACCTGGACCCATTTCTGTACACGGCCTTCCACTCCACTCATGTCTTTACCTTACTCCTACACTTTACTGTGCATCCTTAAATTTCAGTCCTCCACCTTCAGTTATTCACCTTATTCCCCTAAACCACCCAACAAACCTTGGTTCAAGAGTACAAAACAGCATTTCATCATTATCTATCTCTTACTCCTCTCAGCAGGAGACAGAAATCCCAACCCAGTTCCAACACTCAGTAAAGCCCTTACCACATTCACTCCCCCCTCCTCAGCCTCTGCTCCAACCCCAGTTTCACTCCCCCATGGCCTAAAAATCCTCCACCTTAACGTTCGCAGTATGCTCCCTACTTGACCTGCTACTCCCACTTGTCGGATCCCTCAATCCAGACATCCTCATTGTATCAGAGACCTGGCTAACAAACAAAATCCCTGATGCATCTATCACAATTCCTGGATATGTCGTTACCCACCAGGACTGCTCTGGTAGGGGTAGGGGCATAGCTATCTACTCATCCTAGTGTTCTATCGACCACTGATCCCAATGCCTATGAAGCCCTCGTCATTAGACTATCGCTACCCTTTTCTGTATCAATATTTATCGCAGGATCCTATTGCCGTCCTGGTCTACACCACTCTGCAGTCACTGATCTAATCACCACTATTGGGTCCCTTAGCTCTTCAGTAGAGCTGTACCTGTTAGGGGATCTAAACCTGAACTGGTTGTCACCTGCCCTAGATAAGACTCGTACTGAAATTGCTGCCCTTAACCTGTCCCAATTAATCACAGAACCTACTCACCTAAACCAGAAATCTCATAACCACACTCTCATAGACTGGGGTCTTACCTCCATCCTCGCAGAGTAATCCAGTCGGGCCTATTGCCAGACATTCTTAGTGATCATCATATGATCTACATAGTTAGAAAAGTACACAGACCTAAGGCACCCCACAAACTAATATTATACAATGGCAACAAAGAATCTTGGACTGTGATTGGTCAATGTGGGGCTGGACCCATGGCATTATCCCAGCACAACGCCACAGGTCTACTGTCATCATCATCACCATTATGGCAGATGATCTCTTTTTTTGTATCTCCTCTTAAGAAACAAAAATATTTTTCACTCTAATAAAAACATTCTTTAAAATTATTTTTTTATTTTATATATAACAACAAGCCATTGTATAATATGAATAATGCACTCCAGGGTGTGAGTCGTTTGGGATAATGCCACGCCTGGGGCATTGGACGCCCTCGGCCTGCGCCTCCGTCCCAACCACCCCAGGCGTGGCGTTATCCCAGCACGACACACACCCTGTCATGCGTTATTCCTTTAATGATCCACTCTTACAAAACATTAGATCTTGGCCCCTACATCATGACTTAACTCACATTGACTGGGTGCCTATATCCTCAGCCAAAACTATTAGTCATGCCCTGGCTTATTTCAAAGATAACTTCATCAGTGTCTGGAACAAACATTCTCCTCTGAAGCAAGTTAGAGTGCTTGGTAGTCACCTCCCCTGGGTAACCCCTGAACTCCTGGCCTGTCAGCAAGCGTGTGATAAAACAAGGAAAGCTCACAAATCCTCCAAACTCCCTTGTGACTATGCTGTCTACCGGACACTCCAAAATGCCTGTAACAAAGCCATTGGCCTGGCCAAAGCAGAATATTTCCAGTCCACCTTTAATACTAACACAAACAATCCATCAAAATTTTGGAAAGTAGTTCACTCACTTTTCTCTCCCCAAACTAAACCCCCATCTCCGCTGCTCAAAATAAATAACCAAATCACTGCTGATCATCCTACAGTAGCAGCAGAATTCAATTCCTACTTTACTTCCTGTGCCTCCACCCTGTTAGCCTCCTCCCACCCACCTACTACCTCTTCCTTCCCTCCCAATTCCTCCCAACACCACCAATTAGTGGAGGTTTGCCTTTTCACCCATCTCTCCCAAAGACACCTTAAAGGCACTACTCCCTATCAACCCAGCAAAGGGCAGCTCCCCTGATGGCCTTGACCCAAAGCTGCTGTACCTCTCTGCTCCTGCTATTTCCCTCCCCTCTCTGATCTCTTCAACCTGTTGTTCTACACTGCGACTATCCATGAAGACTGGAAACATGCTACAGTTCTCCCCCTACCAAAGGGAGGTGATCTCTCATCTCCTGGGAATTACTGCCCCATCTCGCGTCTACTCACCCTAGCTAAACTTCAGGAACACCTTGTTCTCTCCCAGCTCTCCTCCTTTCTTGACAACTTCTCCTTCTTCACTCCCTTTCAATCTGGTTTTTGGAAGAATCACTCCACAACCACTTCCCTACTTAGACTCACTGAGTCTGTCTATTCAGCCGTGGATAGAGGTCACATCACTTCTGCTATCTTTGTTGACCTTGCCAAGGCTTTCAACATAGTCTCCCACTCTTCTCCTTGAAACTCTCTCGTCAGCTGGCTTGTCTCTGTCTGCCTGCAAATGGTTCAGAGCCTACCTGGTAGGTAGAACTCAATCTGTTAAAATAGCTGACTCTATGTCCCCTCCACTGCCCATCTCTACTGGTATGCATCAAGGCTCCATACTTGGCCCTCTCTTATTCTCAATTTTTCTAAATGACTTCCTGTCAGTATGCTCATCATCCTCCATCCATATGTATGCTGACGACACAGTCTTGTTCACCTTTGGCCAATCTCCCTCTGATGTGATTTCCAGACTACAGCTTGACTTCAATAATGTTCAGTGCTGGCTAAGCTCGCATCAGCTTTTCCTAAATGCCAAGAAAACAGTCTCCATGACCTTTGGCACTAGGCAGAGACTCTCTAGGTTGCCCTTCATTCCCTCATTCCACACCCTTGATGGGACAACACTAGAAGACACCACCTCTTTCAAATATCTGGCTGTCTGGCTTGACCAACACCTTAACTTTTCTGTACATATTGACACCATCCTGAAAAAACGGTGCCCCAAGCTCAGTGCCCTTTACAGGAACCGTAGTTCCTTACCACTACCGGTTAGGCGTGATCTAGTTCAGAAAATGATACTCCCTGTTTTTGACTATTGTGACATAGTCTACAATGCTGCTCCTAAGTCTTCCCTTACCAGATTGGATACTCTCTTCAATGCTTTCTGTCACTTTGCTCTTGACTCCCCTTCCCACATACATCACTGTACCTTGTATCATTCTCTAGCTTTCCCCTTCCATGAATGTAGGCATCTCTCTCTCACTGTGCCAAGTTAACGTCTAAATTCTGGGTTGGGCCTCTTCTCTCTTACTTCTCCTTACTTTCTGCTCCACCTCCCTCCTCCCATTCTCTCAGATCTACTGACGCACGCACTCTAGCTATTACCCATCGCTCTACCTCCACAAGACTGGAAGCTTTCTCCTACCACTTCCCAAAGCTTTGGAACTCACTGCCACCTCCTATCAGACTTTCCTCTTCCCCATTTTCAATTTCCTTAGCCCTTCACAATTTCTATTCCTCTAACTGCACTTGTTCTTAGCCTCCCTTTCAACATTCTCCACCCTGGCACATTATCCTTTAGCCCTACTTTACTTCTATTATCCTAACTGTACTTGTTCTTAACCCCTCTTCACAACCCTCCCAATCCCTTGCGCACTATCCCCTACTCCTCTATCTCTGACTTACCTCCTGTCTTCTACCTGAACCCTTCTTCTGATTACTTCCTCACATGCTACCCCCATTATATCCTTCCTCCCACCCCCCTACCACAACCTATTGTGCCATTTCGATACTTTACTATCATCCACAAGCTACTGTGCTATTTCAACACGTTACGACTGTCCTTCTCCCCACAACCTCCCCCACTGATACTCTCCTTTTCCTTTCCTAGTTTACCCTTTTTCTCCAGCCTCCCTATTCCTTATCCCTCTTCTCCCTTCCGGTCACCCACCACACTCCACTTCTCCTCCCTGTCCCCTTTCTCTCCCCTCCTTTTCTGCCTGGTTCTGTCACCCTTGCAGGGTTCTCTGTCATCCTGAAGGGGTACGGCTCCCGCTCTTCTACCCCTCTTCCTTTCCCCCCACTTTCCAATTCTGACCCCTTGGTAGGGTTCTCTGCATCATGAAGGAGTATAGATTCGCTCTCTCTCTTTCCCCCTCTCCCTCTCCCCACTTTCAAATCTATCACCTGCCCACCTTCCCTTCTCCCTTCTTCCGTATCCCCTTCCTCCCCTCCTGTTCCCCTGCCCCTCTCTTCTCTACCACCCCAGTCTGTTTCTCTCCTCTTCCCTTCTGCCTGGTCCTAATCCCCTTGCAGGATTCTCAGCAAACTGGATGGGTATAGAACTTGGCTGTACCTCTCCCTCCCTCCCTCTTCCATCCCCACCCTCTACCCCGCACCTGTCCACTTTCTCACTTATCTTATAACCGCCCTTCCTTGGGTGTATACAATAGCACTTCGAATCTTGTACTCAGCCTGCTACTTCTAGCACTTCAAATGTGTTATCCATCCTCTAACCTTTACCTTACTGGATCACCTGCTCTTGGGTTGTTGCAACGTGTGCTATATCCAATTATGTTTTGTTTACCCTGGCCAGTTGGTCTGGGTTATTGTGTAATTGTATTACACTGTTTTGTTTTTGAGATTGTATAGAAATTGTACTTGTATTGCTATGTATTTGCTTGAGAGAGATGACCTAATATCATTATTACCCAAGTATTAATTGTTGTTTTATTTTGAACAGTTTGGCTGAGACAAAGTGTCACTGTGGCCACTGAACAACATTATACAAAGGAATGATTTGTGGCTATTGTACAACAAAAGCTTAACCAAGAAATGAAGCCCGTGGTTTTTGTGCATAACCAATAAACATTTCATCATGAACTAGATCTGGCTTCAGAGGCAGGGGCAGGAAAAAATCTGTCCCTATCCACTTCGCTAAAGTACAAGATGGTATTACAGACTTTCCCAACATAGAGATACAATATGTTGAGGGGTATGGAAGGCCTTAAGTCTCCATGGGATTGTTGTTTCCTCACTGTGGGGAGGTGTATATGTTACTTGCCTTGCCTGTATGTAATCTTGCCATAACACATTATGTGCCATCTCGATGGTTCAGGTCATGCCTCAAAATGGTCCCTGGGACCAGCACCCCCACCCAGTTAACAAATAACTAAAATAAATAAATAAAGGGAAAGGGTATGCAGAACAGGGCTTGATGACACTACATCCGGCTGCTTGAGAGGCACGCTAAGTGTCAACAGAGAGGGACACAGTAGAAGAAAGATAACATAGTAATTTAAGATCAGAAGAGACATTAGGTCCATCAAGTCTGCCCCCACCCCCTGCTTCATAAGTTGGAGTCAACAAGTATGCTGTGTAAACATGATCTAATTTACATAAAGTGGGCCTATGCAACCACAGTGCTATGCTTGTGCAACTGTGACAACTGTTTGGCCATTCGCACTCTATGCCACAGGGAATTACTACCCTGTAGGGGTACCAAAGGCAAGGAACCCTCAAAAGGGTTCCAGCCCTAGAGGTGCCACGGGAAGATTTCCCTTGGCTAAATGTACCTTGGGAAGGAGCCTCAAAAAAGAAGAATTGAGCAGCACATGTTGACCACGAAGGCTGAGTAGGGCAGATTGACAGCAACCAATGACAACTGGAAACAGTCACAGACCGAGAGCAAGCTGATAGATATTGAAACTGAAGCAGGGGCATGACCTCCTATGGAGAGAGGGAATTGCACAGAAGGAGTGTCACCATCCAATCCCATCCAACAGCAGAAACCTACCTGGGTAAATTAAAAGGAATATACTACAATATGTATTACCTAACTTTTACGACCTTCGGCATGGAGGAGAGGAAAAACTCCTATGAGAAGGAAACCTTCTGGGGATCCGAGGCCTAGGTCGCTTGGAATACTTTTAGTGACAGCTCAGCTACTGCAATTTGGAGATCCAATTCAGGGGAGAGGAAAATGCTTTAACTGAATGTAGGGGTAGTAGGAGGCTGGGCGGAGCCAGATGGCAGTAGGATAGGTAGTAGGGACTGAATCGTGGTAGCAGGTTATAATGGCAACAGCATTTGACGAAACAGTGCAGCATAGGAGGATTTATAGCAGAATTTGCAGCAGCAGTATAATGGGAGGCAGAACATGTAAGCATGTAGCAGCAGTATCAGGAGCAACTGGAGCAGCAGGCAGAATGTAACTGAAGGCAGCAGGTAGAATGCAAGGAAAACTAGAAGGCCCAAAAAGAAACAAAGTGAGAAAGCACAGGAACATGGAACACAGTAGAGCAGTAAGCTGATAGCACAAACAAGGCAACAAGGGTATGATACTGTCACAGTCCTGCCTAGGCACCCACCTACCATTTCAGCAAGAAGTCTCTACCTACATTTCAGGGTGGCAGCTCACTGGGAACTAAGGATGATAAAGAGTAACATTCCTAACATTAACTCTAACCATAAAAGTAACACTATGAACTCTAAGGCTAACTAACATATATACTTACCAACGCTAACTAACTCACCCCAGCACTAGCTCTGACTAACACTAAGTAACTTATTGTAACTAATGAACAATAACTAACACTAACTGGACCTAAACAGGGGACCACATCCCTGCCTGGGCTCCCATTTATGAATCAGCAGGGCTCGATGCCCTGCTTACATTTCAGTGGAGCTGCCTTCCGTGCTTAGGCACCCACCTACCATTTCAACGAGAAACCTCTGCCTACATTTCAGGGGAGCAATATCCCTGCCTAGGCACCCGCCTAACATTTCAGCAAGAAAACTCTGCCTACTTTCAGCAGAGCCACATCTCTGCCTAGGTACCCGCCTACCGTTTCAGTGAGAAAACTCTGCCTATTTTCAGTGGCAGACCAGCACCAGTGGCTCGCACTCCAAGTAAGCTGGTTCAAAAAAATATATTTCACAAAACAAGTGAAAAGATGCAAAATTTTATTCACACTTACACTGAAAGATGCCAAGCTAGATATATCACAGGTGTCCCACAGCCACGGAAAACCTGACGGTGTTTCGTGACCTAAATTGGCACTTTGTCCAGTTTAAATGGTCCACATCCTGCCTAGGCACCCATCTACCATTTCAGCGAGAATATCTGCCTGCTTTCAGCAGAGCCACATCCCTACCTGGGTACCCGCCTACCGCTTCAGCAGGGCAGGAGGTCACTGCCTACCTTTCAGCGTGACACAGCACAATAAAAACGAATGAGAATAATGATGCTAGTACTTATGCTAACTCTAATACAAACACTAAGACTAACTAACTCTCACTAATACTAACTAATACTAACTCATGCTAACACTAAAACTACTAATACTAACTACTGACACTAGCAAACACTAACTAACACGTAAGAATAAGGAATAATTGTAGGACAGCAACAATAAAACTGTTAGAAGCAAGCCATGGGAATGAAAGTCAAGAGTTATAGCTGCTAACTGGAGCTAGGTACTGAAAGAACAAGGTGCAAACAATTAAGGGAGATATTCATAGAGAGACTGCTACAGCATTGTGACAGCAATGGAACCGAGAGCACACAGGAAACAATTATAGAATCCTGAGGGATAGCTTAAAGTAAGGAAACAACAATATATAAGCCTGAAGCACAAACAAGCAATGTAGACACAGGGTGCTATAAATCTAGAAAAGCCCAAAAGAAACAAACAAAAGCCAACACAAGCACAGGAGCTGGAGAGAGCAAAAATAAACAACAGAGAGAAGCACAGATTGCAGCCAGAGGCAAAGGCAAAATACAGGCCTAGAAGCAGGAGAAGCACAAACCCGGCAGACAGTCCAGCACAAACCAGCAGAAATCCAAACACAAAGGAAGGTAGGAGACAAACACAGCAGAAAAAGGGGGGGGGGGGCAGGGAGAGGTCAGGTCCAGAGGGAAGTCGAACAGAGCCTCCGGCCGCAAAGAAAAAGTGCTTCAGAGGGAGGCTGGGAGGAACTGCTTATATAACTCAGAAAGGAGGTGTGGCTGGTTGCTTCACCCCATTGAACTGCAGGCAATAGCCTTTCAAAAGAATCTAAGATTTCCCACCCACCCTATACCCAGGGTATCCTGTGGTTCCCTTTGTAACCCTGGGGTTCTCCCTGGTGTCTGTTGACAATTTTGTGATCTCTGTGGTTACCTAGTTAGGCTCCTGGATCTCCTGCTGCAGATGCTGTCTGTTAAAATTAACAGCTCACTTTGGCCCTGTGTCAGTTGACCATGGGTGGCATTCAGGGTTAGAAATACTTTTTTGTGGATGGTTGCCCAAGTGACAGGTGAAATGTAAAGTTTATCTGCCCCGCAGAATTTGTACCTGTCCAGTCGACTTTTAGGTGTAAGGCCCCCTCCCCCTGTCTAGGGGTATTCCAGGTGGTGAAAAATGGGGAGGGGACACTCCACAACACAGCAACACTGTCCAAAGAATAAAAGTTCATACCTGCGTACCGCTGGTGCCACTGAGCAGGCGGCTGTGGGGGGGGTGAAGCTAGGGGGTGAATTTGTCACATGGGACAGCAGGGTGCAAACAGGTCATGCGGAGAGCTAGGGGACAAGCTGGTTATCCACTAAATAAGTCCACTGTTCAGGTGCAGATAACGAATAAACAACAACTGATTTAATAAATAAAAGGGAATCATAGCTCTATGGAGCAGGTGGATACATCTTCTGTGCAGACCAAAAGATCTGCACGGCACAATTTCTTAAAACAGATTCCTGAGGAGCTAAGACTCCCTAACCTGATGGCAACTGCAGCCATAAGTTCCTGAACCACTCTACAGCCTCCACTCCTGCGCTACTCTTTGCGGTCCCACTGCTTCACGAATGTGTGAGGTGCGCTTGTTCTCTCTCTCTCTCTCTCTCTCTCTTCACCAGTCTGGCCGTCCTGCTCCCACTTAATTACCCCGAGAAACAATGACCCCATGGCACATGGTGCTCCACACAGTAGTCGCAGCTCACAGGCCCAGAGGCCTGGCGGTAAACATGTGATGTTGCTTCCTTCTCTTTGACTGCACCTGGGCCACTGGATACAGGCTGAACTGGGCTTACCAGGGACAGGCTGCCACCACTGCCCCCCATAATGCAGTCTCTCACCCCGTACCACAGCAAACCAATAGCAGCCAGCAGCTAAACTAAGAACTCCTCTTCGAGGTCTACTCTGGTGCTGGGGGATCACAAGATAGGCTGTACTTCCCAACACTGGGCCCCAGCTCCCATCTCTTCCTCCTGGTGGGTCCTCCCACTGCAGCCTGAAACGGCCCCGCACCTGACCACTCCACTCACCTGATGGGGCCACAGACTGAACAGGGGGTGGACTGGAATGGCAATCGCCCCATCCTGGCCCCGAGCCTCGGCCCTGCAGCTGAACTTGTCCCACCTCGGGCCCGGGAGCCCTACCTCCCTTTCCCAGGCTCTTCCTTCTCCAAAGTGCCCCAAACCACCCCTTATAAGTGGGACTCCCAGCCCTCACTACACCCAGCAGCAGGAGGACCTGAACACTGGCTGGCCCCACATTAAGGGCCCTAGACTCATAAGCTCCCAGAGGGCTTACACCCCCCTAGCTGTTCACCTCCTGGGTGAATGACTAAGCAGCAGCTGCCCTTGCGCCTGACCCCCTGGGGAGGATATGTGCTCTCTCCAACCCAGGGCAGGCCTGGCCAATACTACTAGCGTCACCGCAACAGGGTACACAGATAAACCTAAAGGGCTGAACCAAATTAAAAGAAAACTGTCTAAATCCACGCCCCCAAAAGGCTACCCCTGATTCAGCTTTTATTTAGAAAAGCATGTTTTTTCTTATGCTGCTACTTTCTTTATTTTATTCTGAAAAGTCTGCGAACTGGAAATATGGCGGATGTTGGGGGGCCCTATTTACTGTAAAGGTGCAGTGCCACACCGCTCACTTCAATACAAAATGTATTGAAGCAAGCGGTGTGGTGCCGCACTGTTACAGTAAATGGAGTCCCGCAATGTCCGCCATATTCCCAGTTCACTGACTTTTCAGAATAAAAATAAAGTAAGTGGCAGTGTGAGAAAAAACACACTTTTCTAAATAAAAAGCTGAATCGTGGGGTAAGCCTTTCAGGGGTTGGGGGCCTTGATTTAGACAGTTTTCCTTTAATTAATTAATCCCAACAATACAATCACCCTACCAGAGGCCTGCCAAGCCACCCACCATGCCCAGTACACCGGTCTGGGCATAGAGGCAGTGTCCCAAGCCAACTGCCGAGACTCACTCATCCTAAAGCATGCTGTTACCACCAACAGGCTAAACTCAGTGAAGCATGGACAATACAAAACTAAACCATACAGACACTGCGGCTTTGTTTGTTTTTTCTTTTCCCAAACTGCACCAGAACAGAGGTGCAACAACACTCTGAAGCAGGCAAAGACACATTGGTTTAAACCCCTAAAGCTTTTACTTTCTAGGCATGCACTCCACACCCCCAGACACTACAGACACGCATACTTTCTAACCATACAGTACCTCTCCTTCTCTCTCTCTCTCTCTCTCTCTCTCTCACTCAGACACACACACACACACACACACTCAAATTAGGTTATTATCACCTTACAGCCCCCATACTCTACATTTTCAATCTTTCTATCACCACTGTCTCAGTACCATCCTGTTAGAAATCTGCTCCTATTCTACCTCTGTTTAAATCTGGTGACCCTTGCGACCTAAACAATTATAGGCCCATCTCCATCTCACCTGTTCTATCCATAATTCTTGAAAAATGAATCTACACCCAACTAAAATCGTACATCGAAAACTACTCCCTACTCAACCCTACCCAATCTGGTTTTAGGCAAAACCACAGCACCATTTCTGCTCTTGCTAAAGTCACTAATGACTGGATCACAGCCCATGACGCCA
Organism: Neoceratodus forsteri; assembly: GCA_016271365.2. Lineage (NCBI taxonomy): Eukaryota > Metazoa > Chordata > Ceratodontiformes > Ceratodontidae > Neoceratodus > Neoceratodus forsteri. The sequence goes on from CM028135.1 coordinate 147,042,035, forward strand.
AACTGATCACAGGCACCTTCTTTTTAGACCTCAGCAAGGCGTTCGATACTGTGGACCACAGCCTTGTCCTCCTTAGCCTCAGGAAGCTAGGGGCTACTGTATCCACAGCACAGCAGTTCGCCAGCTACATCTTAGGTAGAATCCAGAAAACTAAGGCCGATAGCTTACTCTCAAACTCCCTTCCCACCACAAGGTGTTCCACAAGGGTCTGTTTTAGGCCCTTACTCTTTTCTATTTATATCTCCCCCTCGACAATAATACCGTCAACTCCAAGCTGCATTTCTTTGCCGATGATACAGTCATATACACTTCAAAACCAACACTGTCTGAAGTTGGCGAAGAACTGCAAACTGACTTCTCAAAACTTGAGCAGAACTTCATCGATTCTAAACTTTTCCTAAATGCAAAAAAAAAAAAAACAAAGGTCATGTTTTTCACGCTCAACAATACCCCCCTCCCCAACTCAAACTCCACTATATACCCCTGTTGCTACCACCCTAGGAGAAACTCTAGAGGTTGTAGATAAATTTAAATACCTTGGCATATAGCTTGACAGCAAACTGTCCTTCAATACCCACATCGACAACCTCACCAGTAAACTCAACACTAGATTAGGTTTCTTCTTCAGGAGCGGGGCCTTCTTTCCTTCTGAGACCAGACTAAGGCTTGTCCAGGCCATGTTTCTCCCACTTCTCGATTACGGTGATATAAAATTATAACGGCACCTCAGCCATCAACCTTCACAAATTGGACATCCTGTATCACTGTGCTCTGTGGTTTATCACCAAGGCTTCTTTCAGAACTCATCACTGCGATGTATACTCAACTGTTGGCTGGACATCCCTAGCAACTAGACAACTGATTCATTATGGAATATGAATGTTTAAAATCCTGCTGAACAAGCTCCCAGGCTATATTACCTCCATCATACATATCTCCCATAGCACCTATTCCTTAAGGAAGGCTGACTTTATCCACCTAAATATATGAAGAACATGCATGTCCCATGGCAAAAGTGCTGTCTCCTGTGCCCTACCACAGCCTGGAATAGCTTGCAATCAGTTCTCAAGCTCGCCTGCGTTGTTTCAATCAACTTCTTCAAAGCCTTAACCTGAAAAAATTTTAAAGTACTGTGCATCTTGCATCGGTCATAGGCCCCTCTATCTCTCCCAGCTTAGCCTCCCTTCCCCTCACTCCTCCCTCCCCCACCTTCCTCTCCTTTCCCTTCCTATTCCTACCCTCCCATCCTTTTCCACCTATCCATTGTGAGTTTACCTTCCCTCTCCCCTTGTCCCTCTACAATTCCCCGCTCCCTCCCCTCCTCTACTCCATCCTGCATCTAACCTCCTCCCTTTGTTCACCTCTCCCTCCCTTTACCCCCCATACCATTCCTGTCTATCACTGTCACTCTTGCACTTAGCTTCTGATCCTTACACTTTCTCCCTTCCTTTCTCTCCCTAGTCTCTTTACCCCTCCCATTCCTTCCCCCATTATTACTTCCTTCACCTTACCCCTTGACTATCCCTACTTACTACCCACAGCCATCACTCTAATCCTCTCGGTTGTCCTCCTCACCCTCATCAAAATCCTCATTTATACCATCCACTGTTCTTCTGTCTCTACGCCCCTTGTCTTCACCTTATCCTTCCCACTCTTCTCCAGCAGGGTCAGTATGCTCCAATGCACTTATTACTAAGTTTGTCTTAAAGATGTAGTATGATTACTTTTCTATGATGCACCTTGTTAAAGGAAAAAATAGCCTGTTCTTGGACACTCAACATGGGTTCTGGAAAGGTCATAGTACCGCCACAGCTCTTCTCAAATTTACCGCTGACACGCTTACAAAAATGGATGCTGGACTACTGACTGGGGCAGTTTTTATAGACCTCACAAAGGCCTTTGATCTCGTTGATCACCTCCTGCTCCTATCCACTCTGCAATCTGGGACTCTCTCCCCCTGTTGTTGACTGGTACAGAAGCTATCTATTAAACAGGATTCAAATAGTAAAATTTAACTCTTCCTTATTGAATAGTGCTATTATCAACACTGGAATACCCTAGGGCTCCATCCTGGGACCCCTTCTTTTCTTAATTTTATTAACAACATAACAGAGGTTAAACATTCATGCTCATCTCTTCTCTATGCGGATGACCTTGTACTTTATACATGCTCAAGCAATGAGGCCAGCTTAAGTGCATCCCTTTCCTCTGATGTCGCTAATGTGCAGAACTGGTTGTCAGCCCATAAGTTTGTACTCAATGACAAGAAAACACAAGCCATGCTATCTAGATCTGCCCACAAGCTCAGAGCATGTCAAACATCACTGGTTGTACAGGAATCAGGTGGTACACAAATAGAGTGTGTTACATCTTTCAAGTACCTGGGTGTTCTTCTGGACCAATCCCTGGACTACAATCTGTGACATGTGGACAGCCAGTTCTGAGCACACTATGAGTTTTTTTGTAATATAAAAATGTGTTATGGACTGTCTCTCATGAGAGATGCTGAGACAGCATGTGAGACACACACACACACACACACACACACACACACGCACAGGTTTTAGATACAAGGTGTTACCTGGAAGGCCAGAAGCTAATTACAAACTAGAACAGGCCTTAAAGCAGTAGTGCAACAAAATAAGTTATTCCAAAAAGCCAATTTTCTGCTATGGTTATAAAAAATATTGGCAGAACAGTTGATTTGGGTTTTCTGGATGCTGCCTATGCTGTGTACTGCACATCTGCATTTTTGTTTGGACTCTTATCCTCCTCAGGTCCTTAGTATTATTTCTATGGGAAAAGGAGGCAGCCATCTTTTTTTCTTGAGAAATAATTACTTTAACATTCTTAAATGATAATGAAAACTGAAAATTTCACCACCAAAATGAACCGGAAGACATCTGGCATTAATTAGGAAGAAAAAAAGGTGGGGTCAAATTTTAACTCATTTTCGTTGCAGTGCTGCTTTAATCAAGAATCTCCAGTTTTTTCTAAGTTAAATATAGCTTTAACTGCTAAGAGGGAAATCAGTATCCCTTTTATGACGTTTCAAGGAGGAAACCAGGTTTAGTACACTGGTGCGAGATCATAAATGCTTTGATGTCTGTGTCAGAGGGGATACTGCTCATAGATAAAAGGACATTTACAGACTTGATTGGAGAAGTCACATGGGGAAAGGAGTTTCTGCTGATGTAACCTTAATTAACTTTCTTTCTAAAATGATAAAACTTCCTGGGTGTATCATTTTTAATAAACAGAGGAGGAGCTAGGTGACCTCACACAAAGGGGTTGTCAAAGACAGTTTTTTTAAACAGTCTTATTTTTTCCTTCAAAGACACTGTTATCTACACTCTGACAAAAAACATCTTTGAGCACTTTAAGCAGGTATTTAGAGAGAGAGACAAATCTAAGTACTGTAGTAGGAATTGCACTGTTAAACCCTTGTTCTTTTAAAAGATTGTATGGTTCTTGTGATATATAGTGCTGTATTTTATGTTTTACATATTTTTTATCTAGTTTAGTAAAACTCTATTTTTAAGAGTCTGCTTGGTCTGTCTTTGAATTTCTTTTCTTTAACAAGTGAAGTATATATGGTTAAAGCAGACACTGTGCATAAGCTAGAATGGCAATACCAAACTGGAAAAAGGTAAGAGAAATCTGAGGTCTTTATCAGAGTTTTTAAGGGTTCATTTTGTACACCTGGTTAGGTGCCCATAGTAAAAGATATCTGGCCTCCCCGAAGACAAAATTATCTGAGCCTGTGCATTGGGTACGCTAACAAGAGGTTCACAGTTTGAATCCCTTCAGAACTGAGACCAAAGGTTGATTCAAACCCACAAAACAGACAGGAGGGTTACACTGTTTCTGTTAACTGTTCACAAGACTGCGCTTGGAGGTTGGCACTTTGGGAGTAGAGAGCTGACCTGCTAAGTGGGTTTGTGACACAATCTACATATACAGTCCACCTGTAAAGCGGTAAATGCCAAACTGGGGGTCGCTTATAAGACTAGCTTTATGCTAACTCCCACTACTAAGCTGGCCATTGCCAGAGGTGTCCTTCTCCCTGCTCTCACATATGGTGTTCCTACCTATGCTGCTGCACTTAAAACCACATTACATAAATGGGACATAACATATAATAATATTTGTCACTATGCCTCCTCGTCACCTCGGCTTAAACACCACTGCCAACTTTATAGAGACCTTGGATGGCTCTCCCTCTCTGCCTGCTGCAGATACTCTCTTGGCTCCCTAATTGACTCGATAATCAGAAATCAGACTCCCTCAGCACTCATCGTTATGCTTGTACCTCAAACATCCTCCTATGGCCTAAGATCAGCTGACAAGTCCCTACTTAATGTGCCTAGATGCAACTCAACTAAAGGCTCTGAAGCCTTTCATCACTTTACTCCTAAGCTATGGAACTCCCTTCCCTTTGCACTTTAACAGGCAGTTTCCCATAACAGCTTTAAAAGTGAGCTGCACCATCGTCTATCCCAAGCTGACCCTTGCACCTGCTTTGATCCAACTTAAACCTCCGCCAACCTTATTGCAACCTCCTGCACACTCCCCAAGCATATCTCAACCTGGTCTAATCCTGTCTCCCTTATAGTATTTGGAGCCCTGCGTCTCATTGCTGTGATAAACCCGAACATATATTTCTGACCACCTTGTGGTGCTATTTGTTTCTGTTTGTAGTGGACAGTGATGTTAATTACCTTCTCACCCAATGTAATTTCTAATATTTCATGTTATGGTATGTTATTTGACTGTATTTGTGATTGTTGATTCATGCTATGCTTCATTGGCTGTATGTATTTTTTTAACTGACTCTGACCTATGCTATATGTAATATTCCTGCACACATGCAATGTACTTTGTCTATTATTGTTTGTACTCTTCCAGGCCGTGCCTGAAAATAGTCATTTCATGGCTAGTGCACCTACTCGGTAAACATAAACTAAATAAATAAATAAATGCTTTGCACTGTATTGGCACATGTTCCTGTATTTTGCACTGTATTGGCACATGTTCCTGTATTGTGTACTGTATTGGCACATGTTCCTGTAGTTTGCACTGTATTGGCACATGTTCCTGTATTTTGCACTGTATTGGCACATGTTCCTGTATTTTGCACTGTATTGGCACATGTTTCTGTATTTTGCATTGTACTGGCACATGTTCCTGTATTTTGCACTGTATTTGCACATTTCCTGTATTTTGCTCTGTATTGGCACATGTTCCTGTATTTTGCACTGTATTTGTACATTTCCTGTATTTTGCACTGTAATGGCTTATTTCCTGTATTTTGCACTGTATTGGCACATGTTCCTGTATTTTGCACTGTATTTGCACAAGTTCCTGTATTTTGCACTGTATTGGCACATGTTCCTGTATTTTGCACTGTATTTGCACATTTCCTGAATGTATTGCTTTGCAAATTCTATCATCATTTATCAACCCATGTTCTTGTAGTCCCTGTATCTGCACTATATCTTGATGTCTTGTTTCCCATTCGATGTTTGTAGTATTGTGCATGTTTCCACGTCATGTTTCTGTATCTCTTTGTGAATGAGCCTGCTCAATGGCGTATTCCTGCAGTAAACTTAAATTGAACTTGAACACACACACTCACACAGTCTGACTCATTAACAGACCAAATAATTAAACAGTGCTAGAATGATAGCAGGCACCAAAGAATGTCCACAAAGTCCAAAATTGCAGTCCATAAATGGTGGAATAAGCCAGCCACTACACCTCAAGGCAACCCCCTCTGTGTAACAAACATGCAAACATTTTAACAACAGTTAGCAACACTTTTCTGCAAATCTGAACAGAGGAGACCCAGCTTCCTCAAATGATGGGGTCAGTCCAGACTATAAGCAAACAGTCCAGAGTGAAAAAGAGGGGGCCATTACTACACCAGCAGGATCTGATACAAAATAGAGCTTGGGGTCTGGCTTAGGTGTCTCTTCGCTGAAGGAATCTTCACTGATGTTATAATATTTTGTGCACTGCTCTTCAGCATCCTTTACCATAGCAGAGGTCTCAAACAGGGTCACTCCGGTCCACACAGCGGTGATGCACAGCTTCTTAGCATGATCATTGGCTTGCTGATGGCAAGGTCCAGTGTCAGAAGGATCCACCTGATTTCATTGTTGAATTTTATCCAGGGCATCCTGGAACACCCAGTCTTGCAGTCTCTCCTCTGTCACATCCAGATCCTCTCACAAAGACGGGCATAGGTCTCAGCTGAATATTCTTTCCTAATGCACCTCCTGACCCACCTCTCAGATTGGGACCACTCAGGGATGCTCCTAACGCTGGTATGGGGGTGGTCCCTTTCATGAGACAACTTCTGGAGGTGTAAAAGTGGTATTGGGGGTCAGAGGGCCTAGGAGAGTCCATATTTCTACTCTTTTGTTTGCAAACTTGAGCCAAAATTGGGATAGTGTCTGGATAACGCAGACTGGGAAACTGGTATGGCCTGGGGATATCCCTTTCCCACAGCTGGTCTTCAAACATCAGGGATACTGAGTTGGCACCAGGCTCCAAGGGCACAGCATCGACCCCTTCACCACACTATCCCTGCTGACTGGTGCCCTTGTCTGATAGCACCTTCTCGATGATTACATCCGGCTGTTCTTCCTCCTTACCATTCGAGGGGGTACAGGGGGTGGTCTTCTTCATCCCTGCAGTCATGGGGGCAACATCAGCAGCTGGAACTACTACAGGGGTGGGCTCCTTACCCCACCCATGACCTTCTCCTCATGGGGAGCAGCAGGGTCCAATGGAGGGGAAGGGCTGGGCGATTTCTAGTGCCCTTCTCCTCGGGGGTCACTTCACTCACAGTCCTTTCCATTTCTTCCCAGTTCCAACATAAAAACATAGAAATTGTCAGCAGATAAGGACTGCTAGGCCCATTCAGTCTGCCCATAAGCCCTACACTTGTTCACAGTCTCACCCTATCTGGTCAGCGGCTTATCACTACTCCTTCCCACCTCTAAGGTTCCTATATGCCTGTTCCAGGTGTGTTTAAACCCCTCCACTGTGCTCGCTCCCACCAGCCCCTGTGGCAAACTATTCCATGTGTCTACCACCCTCTCCATGAAGAAAAACTTCCTCACATTTCCCTTTAACCTGCCACCTTTCAATTTCATACCATGTACTCCTCCTATATTGGAAGATGTCTCCCCCCTGCACCTTGTTTATGCCCTTAAGGTACTTAAATGTTTCTATCATGTCCCCCAGCTCCCTCCTTTCATCCAGCAAGTACATATTGAGGTCCTTTAATCTCTCCTCATATGTTTTCTGGTGCAATCCCTGTACCATCTTAGTCACCCTTCTCTGGACCGCCTCCACCCTGTCAATGTCCTCGCAAAGGTGCGACCTCCAGAACTGCACACAGTACTTTAGGTGAGGCCTCACTAGTGCTTTATACAATGAAATTACCACGTCCCTCCTTCTGCTAGTGATACCTCTGCCTATGCACCCCAGCATGCCACTGGCCCTCTGTGCAGCTTTTGTACTCTACTTGGACACCTTTAAGTCATCTGAAATGATAACCCCCAGGTCACTTTCTTCCCTGGTGATCGTAAGCAACTCCTCCCCTCCCCAATCCTGTAGCCCTCCCAAGGGTTCCCAAATCCCAAGTGTATTATTTTGCACTTCTTTGAATTGAACCTCAGTTGCCACAGCTCAGACCATTTTTCAAGCTTCTTCAGGTCCCTCCTCATTTTCTCCACCCCGTCCGGAGTATCCACCCTGTTGCAGATCTTGGTGTCATCCACAAACAGGCAGACCTTTCCCTCCAGCCCATGTGCAATGTTACTAATGAAGAGATTGAACAGGACTGGCCCAAGGACTGATCCCTGAGGTACCACACTGGTCACCCCTCTCTCCCCGGATTAGATCCCATTTACCACCACCCTCTGTCTCCTGTCTGTTAGTCAGTTCCTAACCCAGTTTACCACCTTATGCCCCTTGCCCAGGCTACCCATTTTGTTAACCAGTGTTTTATGTGGGACGCTGTCTAAGGCCTTACTGAAATCGAGATAGGCAACATCTCACCACCCCACCAATTTACTTCCTTCATTACCCAGTCAAAAAAAATTGTCAGATTCGTCTGACATGGGACTTCTGGTGATGTCATGCCCTCAGAAACATCCTGAGCTTTTAGCTCCGTCTCCAACCAGGCTAAAAAGCATTCTTTTTCAACTACTACTGACCTGAATAGTGGACAAGACCAATACAGCTGATCACCAAGATGCCCAGACGAAAACCCGACCAGTCAAGAAATGTCTCTGGATCATCAGAATCCTGATGGATTGCATTCCAATTCTGACAGTTCACAGATTTCAGGCCGCAGCGTTCCGCCAAATACCAACCTCCATGATGCTCCTAATATTGCCAGGCAGATGGACATCGTCCTACGGGAACTGTGGAATTTCAGAAAGGAGATCCGTTTGACTTTCGCAGCCCTCTGGACAGATGTCAGGAAAATTGAGAGGCAACTTGACTCCCTGGAAGAACAGGCTACACACTCCGACACCCGCATAGACAGCGCTGAGCGCGTGATAGCCCAACTGCAGCAAACAATCCAGGAGCTTCAGGAGAAGGCCAAGGATTCGGAGGCTCGGAGTTGAAGAAACAATCTCCGTGTCTTGGGCTTTCCAGAGGGCTGCGAGGGCAGCCACCCAATACAGTTTCTGCAGCAGTTTTTCGAAACAAAGCTAGACTTACCGGAAAGTTGCACCCTTGAGATGGATAGGGCGCACCTAGCAATGGTCCCGCAGGCTCCAAATCGCACGCACTCGATGGTCATGTGATTCCTGCATTTTCAGGAGAAGGAGATGATTCTGCATAAGGCCTGGCAGCAGGGGGATTTAGCCTTCCAAGAGCACCACATCTATGTGGACAACAACTACCCTTCTTCAATTGCCATTCGACGGAGAGCCTATGCCCCCATCCTGAAGGTGCTGACGGAGGCAAAAATCAAATTCAGGACTCCATACCCTTAAAAACTTACCATGCAGTTTGAGGAAGGCCCAGAAACCTATGGAAGTGCCGAGGAGGCCTCCCAGGAGCTGTCCCATTGAGGCATGGAGGTCGCACTGGCCCAGATACAGCCCAGCATATCATTGGCAGTCAAACTAGCCCAGAAGGTGTGGAACAGAATTTCGCAGAAGGAACAGCATCGTAATGAAGAAGTAGCAGTCATCCAGCAGATTGTCACAGGATAAAAAAAACAGGCAGCTGAATCCTCCTTGAGGGAGTCAGCTCCTCAGGCAGTAAAATGACTGGACTCCCTGAACTCTACTAATGCTCCTTTCTCTTTCAGGTGAGCCGATTTCCCCTTCCACTCAGTTGGGCTATGCCTTAGTGGTCCTAGTTCCCCAGTTCCTCCCCTGCTTACCTCCTCTTGCAAGCACCACAGAGATCTACCCTGGAGGTTTTCCTTGGGAGTCCCTCCCCATGCATGAGCTTGTGGGCCTCGGTCTCTCTGGGTGGGCCTGCTGGAGCTGGCTGACACGCTACACTGGTGGCGTGGTTTGCCATCCACGCAGACTCCTCTGGAGATATTGACACTTACTATTGAGGTATTGAGGCCCTTTTGCTGGAGGTGGTGGTTGAGGGACGGGGACTGGGAGACTGTAAAAGGAGGAGAGGACTGGCTCTCAACTTGACCTCCTGTTGCTGTGAATGGAGGCCTGAGACAGGTCAGTGGCACCTACTGCGAACAAAAAAAAAATTTTTCTCACAATTATTTCCAGGATTATGGTCTAGACTGGCCTCAGTTAAGACATTCTCTATGGTGTGGAGGGGCAGTTGCTCTTGGGAGTGTAGAGGGATGAGTGCAGGAGCCTCAGGCAGTGCCTCAGATACCCCCCTCCCCTGACTTGCCCCAGGGGTCTGAGGGAATGACTGGGATACTGCATTCCTGTCCAACTTGAATGTGGGGAGTGCAGCTAGTATTCCCCCTCACACTCTGAGTCCCCCAAATGCTGTACCAGGGGGCCAGAGGGGTGGGAGGGGGTTTGGTCTCACCCTCCTCATGCCTTATCCTGAACTGAACTGCCCCCCACTGAGGGTCAACCACGGTTGACATGTACTGCAGTAACTTAATAACTGCTAAGTTTTCACTAATAGTTGATTTAAATGATGGATTTACTGGATTTCCCTGCAGTCTGGGAGGAGCCAAGGCATGACTGCTTCACCCCATCCCTTACCTGTAGATGTATACATCAAGCGCCCCTTTGTTGGGCCTAGCCAAGACTGGCACACCCCGAAAGCCAGTTGCTCACCAGCATCCAACTCCATGGAAGCCACCCATAGTTTGGCAGGCACTGCCCAGTTGGCGGGATTCTGCCTAGGTTTACTTTTTATACCCCGTTAGCTTTGTTCCCCCATTGTTTGATGTTGGAGGGGGTTGTTATTCCTCTCACACTTCCCCAGGCAATCACCATTTCACACTACATGGCTCAACTCCTCAGTCAGGGTCAGACCCGGGGTCGAATACTAAGATTATGCAGATCCTCACCACTTCACAAATTATTTTAAATGGCTAGCAAGCCCTTTAAATATATATTCTCTGAATGTGAATGGTCTGGGCAGTTCTATAAAAAGGTCAAGAATGATATCCTTACTTAAGAAGAGTCAGTCTGATATTGCTTGTATACAAGAAACCCATATGTCTGTCTTAGAGCACAAAAAATTGATTAGTAGGGGTTTTACTCAGGTTTTTTCATCGTCTTATGCTGGAGGGAGGAGGAGGAGGAGGAGGGGTGTTGTCATACTAGTCCCTGGCCATACTCCCTTTCGGGCTACCCTCAAATAGGCAGAACCAGAGGGCTCCCTGGTCATTGTTCAGGGCCTCCTACAAGATTAAGAGGTAACCCGGCCAATATTTACCTCCCCACAGGGTCAAATGTACCGGCAATCCAGCATCTCCTAAACAAAATTTTGGAACTGACTAGGGGGGTCCTAATTCTAGCAGCTGATTTTAATATTGCCCTGAGCCCCAGTTTGGACTCCTCGAAAATATCCAGGGGTAGGCAGCCTGCACCACATACATTTTTTAAGTGTTTTCTCCGAGAGGTGGGATGGCTGGACGTGTGGTGAACCCTTCACTCTAGAGATAGAAGATATACATTTTATTCAGCTGTACATGGTACATACTCTAGAATTGACCATTGTTATACTCAAAAGGAGTGTTTTGGGACTCTTGGGGATGCTATTGTGGGAGATATTGCCCATTCTGATCACGCCCCCCGATCACCTCCTGGGAGTTGGGACTTGAGAGGTGCAATACCAGCTGGAGATTTAATCCAGCTCCTCTCCAAAGTGAACCCTTCTGGGAGTTTCTCGGGGATAAGATGCAGGAGATCTTGGAGGACAATCAGGACCCTGAGACCTCTCCGTCCATTAGATGGGATACTTTAAAAGCGGTCCTGAGGGGCCACCTAATTCAACACTCTGCTGCCCTCATAAGGCAGCGGAAAGAGAGACAAACACATCTTGAACAAACCTTACACTTCTTACAGACCGTACACCAACAAAGGGACACTTCGGTCTCCACACAACTCAGACAGGTCAAAAGGGACCTGGACTCTCTCTGCAACCAGCAAACCAAGATAGCATTACGAACATACAAAATTTGCCAGCAGATAAAGGCCTAGAGGTCTATCAAATCTGCTTGAATGTGCAGCTAGCACCCCCTTATTCTGCAGCTGCCCCTTCCTTCCACCCTTCCCCTTCATTAACCCTTCCTCTTGTCCTGTCCCATCCCCTTTTGAAGCAGTCCACTGTTCTACTGGATACCACTTCAGCAGATAACGCATTCCACTCAGCCACCACCCTCTCTGTAAAAAAAGTGTCTCCTCATCTCCCTCCTGAACCTTCCTCCCTCCAGTCTCATATCATGGCCCCTGGTGTCCCTCCCCTTCCTTACTTTGAACAGCCCCTCTGTACCTATCTTGTTTATTCCTTTCATGTATTTAAATGTTTCAATCATGTCCCCGTCCCTTCTCTCCTCCAGTGAGTACCTGTTCAACTCCCTCACCTCCTCTTGAGAGTCCCCAGCCCCTGATCATCTTTGTCACCCTGCATTCACCCCTCCAGTAACAATGTCCCTCTTCAGATACGGGTGCCAGTACTGCAGGCAGTACTCCAGGTGCAGTCTAACTAATGACCTATACAGTGGCAGAATCACCTCCTCCCTCCTCGAAGAAATACCCCTTGCAATACAACCCAGCATTTTGTTGGCCTTTGCAGCTGCCTTCCTACATTGTGCCGAGTTGTTCATTGACCCTGAAATGAGCACCCCCAGATCCTTCTCCTCCTTTGTCTGGGCTAGCTGCACTCCTCCCTGTTGGTAACTCCTCCTTGGGTTCTTCATCCCAAAATGCAGCACCTTGCACTTTTTGGCATTAATCCCCAGTTGCCAGGTGTCTGACCAGGTTTCAAGCTTTGCCAGATCATCCTGCAACTCCTGCCATCCCCCTAGGTCATCCACCACCGCTCCTACCTTGGTATCATCAGCAAACAGACTGATCTTGCTCTTGATGTCCCGTGATATGTCTGCAATGAATATCCCAAACAACACTGATCCCAACACCGAGCCCTGTGGAACACCGCTCATCATTACCCTTGGGTGTGAGAGCTCCCCACCCACCACCACCCTCTGTTGCCTTCCCTGAAGCCAGTTTGCTATCCATCTCACCAGCTTTGCACCCGCCCCTGTGTCTACTAACTTACTTCCCAGCCTTCCATGATGCACCAAGTCGAATGCCTTACTGAAGTCCAGATACAGAACATCCACTGCATGGCCCCTGTCCATTTGCCTTGTTACCCAGTCATAGAACTCCACCAGGTTGGTTTGGCAGGATCTGCCCCATATGAAACCATGCTGTCTGCTGTCCTGTAGTCCTTTGTCCTCTAGGTGGGCCACCAGCCTCTCCTTCAGGATAGTCTCCATTAGCTTACCCATGATGGATGTGAGGTTCACTGGTCTGTAGTTTCCTGGTTCATCCTTGGGGCCACTCTTGTAGAGGGGCACCACATGAGCCATCCTCCAGTCCTGAGGTATGCACCCCGAATGTAGTGAGGCATTAAATAGGTCTGCGAAAGGTCCTGCAAGGACCTCTGCCAGCTCCTTCAGTACCCTGGGGTGGATGCCATCTGGGCCTGGCGCCTTGTCCACCCTCAGTGCCTTCAAATTCTCCCGAACTCCGCCCTCCATGATTTCGCCATCTGTCACCCCTTGCCCCCTGTTTCTGCTATTTCTCCCCCCCCCTTGGGTGTCACCCCCCTCTTCTCTTTAGCAAATACTGAGCAGAAGTACTCATTTAGTGCTTCTGCCTTATCGTACTCTACTTCACCCAACCCCCCTCCTTCCTAATCCTTACTATGTGGTCCTTACAGCTCCTTTTCTCCCTGATGTACCTAAAGAAGTCCTTCTCCCCCTTCTTAATGCCTTGTGCCAGCCTGAGTTCCCTAGATGCTTTGGCTCCCCTTACTGACCTTGTCACCTCCTTTAATTCTGTCAAGTATTCCTCCCTGTCCTCCCCCCTCCCTGTTTTCTTGTACTTCCTAAAAGCAGCTCTTTTCCTCCTTACCTTTTCCATCCCCTCCTTGCTCAACCAGCTTGGTTTCTTAGCCCTAGCCTTCTTGCTCTGGGCCTTGCAGCAGGTTTTGGTTGCCTCCACTATCCCCAGCTTTATGAGCTCCCACCTCTGGTTAGTGTCCATACTAGATTGAATTCTGGCCAGGTACCCTTTACCACTTGCCCCATCCTCCCAAAGTCGCCCTCCTGAAGTCCAGCACTCTTGTGCCAGATTCCACTCCTTCCTGCCCATATCCAATGTGAGGCCATACTGAGTGGTGGTCACTCCTGACAGCGGTTCCTCCACTGTAAGTTCTCTCACGAAGTCCCCATTTTGCCAGCACAAGGTCAAGGGTATTCCCTTACCTGGTTGGTTCACTGACCATTTGCAGCAGGAAGCTGTCCTGTAAGGCATCCAGCAGTACCTGCTCCATTCTGTTCCTGGTTATTGGGGTACTCCAGTCCACTCCTGGCATGTTGAAGTCCCCCACAATCACCACACTACCCTTCTTGCAGGTCCTCCTGATCTGTCCCGCTAGTTCCCTGTCTACCTCCTCCATCTGAGATGGTGGCCTGTACACCACTCCCATTCTAAGAATCCTATTCCTGGAATCCTGGATTTGCATCCAGAGTGACTCCGTACTACCCTCCTGCCCTTCCTACCTTACACACTTCAGCCCTTCCTTCACATATAGTGCCACACCCCCTCCTTTCCCAATCACCCTGTCCCTACGAAATAACCTGTACCCTGGTACAGACAGGTCCCAGTCACTGTATTGGGTGGCCCATGTTTCTGTTATGGCTGCAATGTTCACCTCTCCCTCTGCCGTGAGCATCTGTAGCTCTGCAGTTTTCCTCCCAAGGCTCCTAGCATTAAGGGTAACCACCTTCACCTCCCCTCCCATCCTGCCCTCCTTTACTAGCCTCCCCAATAGTACTTGTTATTTGTCCCTTGTCACAGTTATGGGGGGTTAGCTCATATGGTTTCCCAACCTGTGGTCTGTGCATATCTCTTGCCCAATTGCCACCCTCCACTCCTAGTTTAAATTCCCAACTTCCTCTACGTACTCCTCTATCCTCTGTTTCAATGCTTTCTTTCCCTCCTCACTCAAGTGTAGTCTGTCCTTGGCATAGAGACTATTGTCCTCCCAGGTCCCTCCCCAACCCCCAACAGCCCATACCCTTTAGTACAACACCAGGTTCTTAGCCATCCGTTAAATTCCTCTAGTCTCAGCTTTCTTGTTGTGCTTGCCTTGGGCACTGGAAGTATCTCTGAAAAAGTTACTGATCTTCCTGCCTCCTCACATAATTGTGCTAGTTCCTCAAACCTCCTCTGGACTATATCTACTGTCTTGTCAGCCAGGTCATTTGTCCCAAGATGTATAATTAAATGAGGCTTGTCCTTACCCCTTCTAGTGTATTTTAGAACAGATTATCCCACCCTTTCCGCTGTCATTCCTGGTATGGCCTCCACCCAAATGCTACTATGCCTCTCCCCCTTACTATCCTACCTGACTCCTCTTAGTATTGAGTCCCCCAGCACTAAGATTCCACCACTCTTACTCCCTTCTTGCTTCCATTCATCTCCCTCTCTCATTTCCAGCTCCTCTTCTTCCTCCTGCACATTATTTCCCCCTTTTGCCCCTGTTGCAATTCTCCCAGCAGAACTTCCCCCTGCTCCAGTTTGGTCCAGACATTTATCAATTACTCCCTCTAATTTCATCATTTCCCTCTTCCACCTTCTTCTTCTCTAGCAGTGCAAAACTGTTTTCTGAAGACCCTTCACAAATGCCCGCTCCCTCTCTCTGCAGAGTAACCTGTTCCCTCCTTTCCACTCCATGACTTTTGCCACTTCTTCGCCTCCCCTCACAAGTCCCTATTTCCTCCTTCCATTTGTCTTTTGTCTCCTGACCTGGTTTCCCCGGCAATCGTTCTTGCTGGCCTGGGCCCCTTTGTCTCTGCTTCCCTTCTTCTGACCCTCTCCTCACCACTGTTGGCTTAAATCGCCCTCCCTCATCTCCCCTTCTTTCTCCCTCCACTATTGGGCTAAACCCACCCCCAATCTGCCTTGCCTGTCTTAGTTCCTCCTGCAGACCCTCGATCTCCTTTCTAAATTTCTCTATGTGGTTGCACACTAAACATCCTCCCACACTCCAGGCAATTTTTAGAAAGATTGGTGCAGCGCAGTTGTTGCAGCCTATCACCCTACCCATTGCTGTCGTTGCTTACCAGTGACCCCCCCACCCTTCCAGATGCAGGATACCAAACACTCCCCCAAGTCTCCCCTCTCCCCTCTATCAGTGCAAAACATTATTTTCTTCATTCCCCTTACTCCCTTTGTTGTACACATTTAGATAGATTGAGCAGCTGCTTTTTATATTCCTATCCTTCCTATACACACTCAAAAAGAGACTTTAAGTAGCTATTGCACAACCTTCTTCAAACTCCTACTCCTCCTTTCCCCAATGCAATAGCAATGCAAAGAAGTAACAATGAAAGCTCCTAGATTTGCAGTTACTTCCCTTCCGCTGCGATAGTAGTCACCTCTTCACTTGCTGCTGTTCCTTTCCTGGATGTCTGCTTCTGCTATGACAGGTGCATGTCCTTTGCTCGTTTGAGGAAGTGATGTCAGAACCCCTGGTATAAAGGAAATAATGGACCGGGGTGGGTGGGACCAGCCCAAGTCTTCCAGAAACAATCAGGTAGCTGAGGGCCTTGGTCAGACCATTAGCACCCTTCCCCCACTCTGCACTAAACTTTGCAACTAGTGAAGCCAGCAACAATGAATCACAATTCTACTCAAAGCCCCCAAAATAGGTTTGCTACCCAAAGAATCAGGACTCCAATTCAAACAGCTTCACCAACAACACATCAAAACAGGCTTGAAATTAGAAGATATAGGTCACCAATTCAAAGAAACAGACCTAGTTAAATCACACCAAATAGGTTTTAAATCAGAAGAAATAGGCCTCTACAAATGCAGCCTGCTACATCACAGTGAAACATCAAACAAATGAGCCCACTTATAGCTACCAAAACAGGTTTCAAAATTCCAGCAGCCCCAAACAATACCCTGCTAGCCCCTTAGAAGTAGTGAGAAAAGAAATAACCTTCTACCAAGTAGAATCCACAAGAAACAATGTAAAAACAAGAAGAAGCTACTGTACTGTAACAGATCTGATCCTGTCCCCCTTCCAGTTCCTTCTGAGAAGCCAAAGTAACCAGAGGTATGGTGAGATTGGCCCCCGGGCCTCTCAGCTCCTAGCCTTTTGGCTACGTAAACAACGTAGACTCTCTACCCTGGCAGCGATAAGAGACCCTAGCTCAAGTACCCTTCACACTAAATTGTGACACATCACCCAGTCTTTCTGCGACTACTACAAAAGAGTATATAATCCTGATCATGACTCAGACCCCACTACTATTACAGCCTTCCTGTCCCCATTGGGATTGCCCAAGCTTAGCCAGGACCAGCAGGCCGATCTGATTTCCCCCATAATCCCTAGGGAAGTATTGGCAGCGATCTCCAAATCTAAAACTATGAAAGCCCCCAGCCCTGCTGGATATGGGGTGGAGTTTTATAAATACACCTCTCAGACAGTCAGCCCATTACTCCTCCAGTTCTACAACGACATCCTACAAGGTCTGTCTGCCCCCCCCCCCAAGCTGGTCCTACTCAACTATCTCTCTTATCCCTAAACCAGATAAAGACCCCCTCTCCTGCAGTTCTTACCGACCAATCTCGGTCCTGAATGTGGACTATAAGTACCTTATATCCATCTTGGCTAGAAGATTAGATACTGTCCTGCCTTCCATAATCAATTTGGACCACACTGGTTTTGTGAGCTCCAGGTCCACTTCGGACAACACTCACAGAGCACTCCACCTGGTCCAGAAAATACAGTCAAACAAAGACTCATCTGTCCTTCTCAGCCTTGACGCTGAGAAGACATTTGATAGGGTCTCTTGGTCCTTTCTTTCTGCTACTATGTCCCAGAAGGGATTTCCCATACCCCTCATCTCCATGATAAAAATACTATATCACTCCCCTCAGACTTGTGTTAAGGTATCCGGACATTTATTTAGCTTTTGTTGACCGGGTAAGTACACTAGACAAGTATTATGCCTAATTTCAGGAACGACCCAGGAGAGTACAATATAATGATACAGAGTGGTACACAAAAATACAGATACATCATGACAGAACAACAACTTAAGGAAGTACATTGAGTAACATTATCCAAGGTGTAACAGAGTAGACACTCTGCCTATTTTCCCCTGTTAAGAGGCACTCGTCACGGTCGTCCCCTGTCGCCTGAACTCTTTGCCATCTATATAGAGCTCCTGGCTCAGGCTATTAGATTCTGTTGCCAGACTCAGGGGGTTCAATTGGATGGGAGGGAACACTGCATAGCTTTGAATATGAATGATGTTTTACTTTTTATATCAAACCCCTCAGAGTCCATTCCAGCAGTCTTCAGAATCCTTGAGGACTTTGGGTCCTGTTCAGGGTACAGACTTAACACATCCAAAACAGATGCTCTTGCCTTTCATTACACCCCCCCCCCCAGTCAGTCAAGGGGACCTACCCATTTCGCTGGGACCTTGAGAGATTGAAATATTTGGGTATTTATCTTTCCCACTCTGTCGAGAAAGTTATGCAAAACAATTATGACCCCTTTTACTCTCAACTTCAACTTGACCTGGCTAGATGGGCTGTCCTCCCTCTAAATTTACTCCAGAGGGTGGAAATGATCCGTATGGTGACCTTGGCTCGAGGCTTCTACCTCTTTCAGAATGTACCACTACATATACCAGCAAAAATATTCCACAGATGGAACATGGCTATCCTGAGGTTCATCTGGGCTGGAAGACGCCCAAGAGTGAAGTTTTCTGTCCTCTCCCTTTCCAGAAGGAAAAGGTGGCTGGCCCTCCACAACCTCAGGCTGTACAACTGGGCCTCCCACCTCTCCTTTATTACTGCCCGGTACATGAGGACTAACCCTGCCATTTGGAGAGAGATTGAGGAGTGCCTCCTCCCATGTGAAGAGCTGGTCAAGACAACTCTGTATCAAAACCCCCCACCTCTGGACAGGGCTGTCACAAGTCCATGGATTTCTCACCAAATCAGAACATGGAATGAGATCTGCAGGCACTTCTCCCTCTCCCCATACCTCTGGTTCCTCTGCCCAGTTGCTGTCCTGGAGAATTTACTCCCAACCAGGCTTGATCACACCTTCCGCACCTGGGACCACCTTCAACTAACTACCCTCTCGCAATTCCTGAATGGTCATGATTTTAAATCCTTTCAGGAGCTCCTACAAACCTGTGGGCTAAGGCAGATAGACTTTTTTAGATATCTCCAATTGAAACACTTTTATTACTCTTACCCACCCAGTATAGGAAACACTGCGGGTCGTCCTCCCTTTATAACAACACTTCAGAAGTTCATACTTTTGGCTGAGGTGCCACATGCAATTTCTGTTTTTCACCAGGCACTTAGAGAAACAATGGGAGAAAACTCTGAAGGAGCACTTGAAAAATGGAATACAGAATTGGGCATGGACATTAGCCCACTGCAGTGGGATAATAGTTGCCATCTGTCCTCCAAACTCACTTTCTCCCATAGCTGGCCATTATTTGCATGGCAACTATTACTAAGATATTTCTGCACACCAGTTATAACATCTCACTACCTACTAACAAGGGTGGCGGACTGTTGGTGCCAATGTGGGAACCCAAGGGCACACCACACCCGCATCCTTTGGCTATGTCCTAAAACTCAACCATTTCTGGCAGCCCCGAAGCAGGAATAGGAGGTCGTATTTGGTCATTTAATCCCCTTCACTGCTGACCTCTTCATATTCCACATTTTTACCCTGGAAAACAGGGACCCTCACTCTCATTACCTCCTGGGGATAACCCTTATGGCGGCAAAGAAGGCCCTGACCAAACACTGGCTTACGGCTATGGTCCCCACTATACCTGAGTGACGAGAAATAGCAAACTGAATTTACAGAACAGAGAGGATCTCTTTCCATTTGAATGATTGCTCTGAACTATGTCCAGTGAAGTGGAACAGATGGATTTTATATATCATATCTAAAGACCCTACCTCTGTTCCTTAAGCTTTCCAACTCCCTCAGGAAGGGTAGCTGGAGACGGTCTTGATTGGTGGAGGGTGGGAGCCATACAGTACTAAGAAAGCTCAGGGGGTGAGGGTCATCGGGAGGGAGATGCTTGTATAAAGTAAGGTGTGGATCTGCCTGTATTCAAGTTTAGAGATTGAACCTTATTGACTCTGCTGATGAGGCCTTATGAGATGTTGCCATGTATACCAAAGCATAATTGTAAACAATGAACTTGTGACTGCTGATACCATGTATATAGAGGAAATAAGTTAATAAAAATTATATTTACAAAAAAATAAAAAGATTAATCTGACATGACCTTCCTGCTGTGAATCTATGTTGCCTCGGATCCTGGGCACTGTTGGATTCCATGTGTGCCACTATTTTTTCTTTAAGTAGTGCCTCCATGATCTTACCAACTACTGAGGTGAGGCTGACCGACCTATAGTTCACCGCCTCCTCCCTACTACCACTTTTGTGTGCAGGGACTACATGTGCCCTCTTCCAGTCCTCTGGAACCACTCCTGTGTTGAGTGACTCGGTGAACAAGGGTGCCAGAGGCGCAGCTAGTTCTCTTCGCTGCTCCCTTAATATCCTCAGGTGTATGCCA
This sequence comes from Neoceratodus forsteri, assembly GCA_016271365.2. Taxonomy (NCBI): domain Eukaryota; kingdom Metazoa; phylum Chordata; order Ceratodontiformes; family Ceratodontidae; genus Neoceratodus; species Neoceratodus forsteri. Next base: position 147,062,382 of record CM028135.1, read on the forward strand.
TCTGGCCCCATTGCTTTGTCCACCTTCAGCTGTGTGAGCTCCTCCAGGACTCTCTCCACTGTGAATGGACTTGTGTTTACCTTCCCCCCCCCCTTGTACCCAGCTGTGGTCCCTGACCCTTCCCCTCTTCCATGAATACTGAAAATAAGTATTTGTTCAGTATTTACGCCTTCTCCAGGTCTTCCTCCTTACATTCCCCTGTATACCCTCTGAACCTTATAATCCCTCCTCTTATTTTCCTTCTTTCATTGATGCACCTGAAGAATGTCTTGTCCCCTTTCTTCACTGTCTGTGCTAATCTTTCTTTGGTTTGCACCGTTGTGCTTCTTACAGCCTTCCCGACTTCTCTTAGATTCTTTAGGTACACCTCTCTGTCTTCCTCCCTTTGAGTCTCTTTACATTTCCTGAAACCTGCCCTTTTGGCCCTTACCTTGTCCTCCACCTCTCTTGAGAACCATAGTGGTTTTCTCCTTCTCTTGCCCTTGTACACCACCTTGGTACATTGGTTCATAACCTCCTCCATGGTTCTCTTCAGGTGTTCCAACTACTCCTCGACTCCCCCTCTTATCTCCCTCCCTGCCAGGGCCTCTTTGATACACCTCCCCATTTTAGCAAACTCCGTCCCCTTCTAAAATCTAGGACCTTTGCCTTAGTGTGACTAGCTTGTGTCTCTGTCCCAATGCTAAACCACACTATGTGGTGGTTGCTGGATCCCAGGTGACCCTCCACTTGGACATCTGTGATGCTGTCCCCATCGGTCAGTATGAGGTCCAGAATTGCCCTGTCCCTGGTGAGATCAATCAGTAGCTGTCTGAGGCCTTCCCCCTGTAGGGAATCCAGGATGTCACAGCTCCTGAATGAAGCAGCTACTGGGATGGTCCAATTCATGTCTGGGATATTGAAATCACCCAGCAGTAATGACTCACTCTCTGTTGCCATCTCATGAATTTGCTCCACTAGATCCACATCCCAGCCTTCCCCTGCACTGGAGGTCTGTAGATCACCCCTGTACAGACTGCTGTGCCATTGCCTGGCTCAAGGGTGACCTATAGTGCCTTGGCCTCCCCCTGTCTACCCTGCACCTCTGTTGCTTTTATGCCTTCCCTTACATACAGGGCCACTCCCCCACTTTTTTTACTCCTCTTGTCTCTTTCCTGAATAGAGCATAACCCGGAACATCTGCATCCCAGTCATGATTTGCAGTGTACCAGGTCTCTGTTATTGCCACTATGTCCAGGCCTGCCTCTACCAACAAGGCCTCCTGGTCTGGGATTTTATTTCCCAGGCTGCATGCATTTGTAACCATGGCCTTCCATGTTTTGCTTTGCTATCTGTCCTCCCTCCAGTCCTGTGTTAGCCCTCCCGTCTGTTTCTCCCAACCCTATTTCCTTTTTTATGCTGCCTTCCTACCCCTGCCTTACCCTTTGCATTCGATACTGGTGTCCCTGTCCACAACCTACATTCATAGTCTTCATTTCTGGTCCCTCTAGCTTGTGGGGGTGGGCTATTTGAGTCTCCCTGCTCCCGTTGACCCACCCAGCTAGTTTAAACACTCATCCGGGATGCATTTAAACCATTCACTGAGGTCTGCCATCTCCCTTTACGAAGGATGCAGTCTGTTCCCCTTGAGCAGGGCTGCATTGTTCTAGGTGAGCCCCTAGCACCCAATGAAGCCATACCCCTTCTTGCTGCACCAGCCCTTCAACCACTTGTTGAAGCTGCTGATACAGAGATTCCTATCCTTCCCCATACTATGGACTGGCAGCACCTCCGAAAAAGTCATAGAATTTTCTACCTGCTCCAGGCACCCTCCCAACTCTCTGAAGTCCTCCTGCATCTGCTCTATGTTGCCCTGTCCTTGAATAGGTCATTTGTTCTCAGGTGGACAGTGACCTCCAGCCCCCCTCTCCTTGCCACCGCTTTAGTGATCCTCAGGATCTACTCCCCCTCCCTCCGAGCAGTGCCTCCTGGTAGACACTTAACCTCCCTTTCCTCCCTGCTATCGGTGCTCAGAACCATCCCCTGGACAATTGAGTCCCCTGCTTGAAGGGTGGGTTCTAAGCTGCACAGGCGTGACAGGCCACTCCCAGGATGGCACAAAAGGAATGGCAAGCTGGCACAAAGGAGGAGCTGTGCCACAGGAGCAACTGAAACACAGTCATACATTTAACATCAGCTCCAGGTCAGTTGCAGATCACACACGGGTCCGTTATGTTACTCTTCTCAACCTGCTCCCAAAGCCAGGACAAGCGAGAGGCAGGTACAAACACCTCCATTCTCATTTCTCTGCAGCATTGGCCATGATGAAAAAAATGTAGGCCCTTCAAATACTACACAACAGCAGCAGTACAGATTTACAGGTTCCCCAGCACACTCTCTGTAGTCCTGATCAGATGGCAAAATAGCGCTCCCACCTGCTTGGCACCACAGACTCCTCCCCTCCTCCTTCCATCTCCTCCAATCTGAAGAGAAGCTTTCAACACCAGTCGTACTCCCCACCATGTGCAGTGAAGAAAAGGGTGCCAAGAATACTAACAAAATGGTGGCCCATAAAACTTTCTTCCACCTTCCCAGTTTAAAATACAAGCCAGCCGAACTGCAGTCTCCTCCGTTCTCAAAAAGGTTGTACCCCAAATAAGAATCTCAGACATGCCCCCACATTGTAAGGCCCCCTCCCCACATCTAGGGATATTCCAACTGGTAAAAAATGGGGAAGGGACACTCCACAACACAGCAACACTGTCCAAAGCATAAAAGTTCATACCTGAGTACCGATGGTACCACTAAGTAGGTGACTTCAGGGGTCAACTTTGTCACACGGGGCAGTGGAGTGCAAATAGGTCCCATGGAGAGCTAAGGGACAAGCTGGTTAGCCACTAAATAAGTCTACTGTCCAGGCACAGATGACGAATAAACAACAGTTGATTTACTAAACAGAGAGAGGGTGGTGGACGCAGGGAAGGTCGTGGGGTAAAAAACAGTGGGGGAATTCAAGAATGCATGGGACAGACATAAGGTAATTATAGTTGGGGGGGTAGGAGGAAGTAGGCTGTTGGTTAACTAGGATCTGCAGCTTATTCAATAGGTAAGGAAATAGGCACACTGGGTGGGCCAAGCAGTTCTTATCTGCCGTCAAAGTCTATGTTTCTGTTTCTATGTGAAAGGCAATCACAACTCCATAGAGCAGATGAGAACATCTTCTGTGCAGACCAAAAGATATTCACAGCACAGTTTCTTAAAACAGATTCCCAGGGAGATGAGAATCCCTAACCTGATGGCAGCTGCAGCTACAAGTTCTTGAAACACTCAACGGCCTCCACTCCTGCATGACATTTTGCAGTCCCACTGCTTCATGAATGTGCATGGTGCTCTTGTTCTCTTTGTTTCTTCACTGGCCTGGCCATCCCACTTTTACTTAATTCCCAGAGAAATGGCACCCAAATGTCACACAGTGCCCCACAGTGGCCACAGCTCACAGGCCCAGCGGTCTGGGGGTAAACATGCCATGTCGCTTCTTCCTCTTTGACTGCACATGAGCTGCTGGATACAGGCTGAACCGGGGTTACCAAGAAGAGGCTGCCACCACTGCCCCCATGATGCAGTCTCTCACCCCGCACTGCATCTGACCCATAGCAGCCAGTAGCCGAACTAAGGACTCCTTCTTGAGGCCTACCCTGGTGCCAGGAGATCATAAGGTAGGCCACATCTGCCAACACCGGGCCCCAGCTGCCATCTCCTCCTCCTGGGGGGTCCTCCCATTGCAGCCTGAAACAGCACCGCACCCAATCGCTCCTCTCACCCAACAAGGCCGCAAACTGAATAGGGGAAGGACCGGGATGGCAGTTGCCCTATCCTGGCCCTGAACCTTGGCCCTGCAACCAAACTTGTCCCACCTGTGGCCCAGGAGCCTTACTTCCCGCTCTCAGGCCCTTCCTCCCCCAAAGTACGCCAAACTACCCCTTATAAGGGGAGATGCCCAGCCCCCACTCCACCTGCCAGCAGGTGGACCTGGACACTGACCAGACCCACATTTACGTGATCTAGACTCTTAAGCTTCTAGAGGGGGATTACATAGGTAAATTTGGAAAAGGGATTAATTACCAGATTCCCCCTTCCCTCTTCCACTCAATCTGATGGGCAGGGTTGGGCATAATTTTAAGCCCTGTCTGTCACCTTGGTTCTGTGCCTGTGCTGGGGAAGGGGGAGCTCCTACACAGGATGATATATTCAAGGAGAAGGAAGTGCGTGAGAGGTCAAAACTGTGGTCCTGCACATCAGGAGGACCTTGTAGAGAATAGATCCCTTGACATGGGTGGGGACTAGGCAGCTAACAGACACCAAGAGTGGCCCCTCTTCTTCCCACCTCTGTGACACAAGACCCAACATCAAATTGCTCCTCTTAGTATCACTTATATCCTGCATCCCAATCTCACCAGTGACTCAGTTGCTGCCTCCTACCTAGCACTGAACCAATGAAAAGGGTTTTCTAACTGTGCATTTTCCCCACTAGTGCCCCAATTTAAAGAAACTGACAGACCTGGGGTTAAACAGTAGGATTATTGAATGGGTGGCAATATGGCTGGACAAATGATGTTAAAGGGTGAGAGTAAAAGGAAATATATCAACTGAGGGAAAGGTGACGAGTGGCATTCCGCAGGGCTCAGTCTTGGATCCCGTACTGAATGGTATATTCATAAGTGATCTAGGGGCTGACATAAAAAAATACATGTAACAAATCTGCCGAGGAGACCAAACTGGGAGGGAGCATTAACCCACTTTTAGAAGTAGAAATGTTACAGCAGGACTTGAATAAAATGGAAGTGGGCAGGGAAGTGGAGTATGACATTTAATTGTAAAAAGTGTACATTAATACTCTTAGGGAGGACAAGCATGAAGCATGAATATTGGATAAATGGAGCTCAATTAAGAATCACATAGTGTGAGAAAGATTTAGGTTTATATAAAATAAATGATCTGAACAGTTGGAAACAAGTTAATACAGTTCACAATAAAGTGAGCCACTTGTTGAACCCAGTTTGGAGACATTTTACACATAGATCAGAAGTAATTCTCTTACCGTTATATCACAGCTATGTAAGATCAGTAATAGACTAGGGGTGGGATATTCAGAAATGCACAAACCCAGCACAGCATACGTCAACTGTGCAATGGCGCAGTGACTGTGATATTCAATGGTTGTGCACTGCAACATGAGCTAGCGCGACACGGATGAATATCGCAGGCACTGCGCCATGGCGCAGTGAGAGGTGCACCAGGGGGCACCCAGAAATGTGCCATAGCACAACCAGGGATGTGCAAGGGGCAGAGGAAGAAGTGCCAAGGCACAGCAGAAACAGTCAGAGGCACAGCAGAGAGAGAGAGAGGCAAGGGGGAAGGGGGGAACAGTGCAGGAAGGCGGGAGCACCAGGCCAAGAACACTGGCTGGAACACAGCCAGCACACAGGCCACCACTACACATGGAGTGCAAGCATGCAGTGGCACCCCCCCAGGAGGACACAGGGCACAGGCAGCACTGACGTACAGGGGCAGGCACCCTAGACCACCACACACCAATGGACACATGGCCGCCCGGCCAATGACAAGCCACACCCCAACACATGGCACCCACCACACACACACGACACACATCCCGAACAACCATACCAGGGCCATGCCAAGGCACAGTCACTGACCGAGGTGCATGCCAACACCATGCACGCACCACCCAATGACACAGGCACACCACACGGCCACCAACCACATGACTTCAGCATGGATCCACTCGCCAGTTGCAAAGCAAACACGGACACAGAAGGGTAAACAGGTGAAAAATGTAATAGAAGAAAGCAACACAGCTAAACAAAACAGAGGTAACAAAAGGGGAAGGTAGGTGTAGGTGGGAAGGGGTTAGGGTACAGGGTCTGTTCAGGTGGAAGAGGGAAGGAAGGGGAAGGGAGGACAGAGGCAGGATGGTGGCTGGTGATCCTCATGGCCGGCCACAGCCTGCTGGCACCTGGTGCCTCCTCCTGCGCCGGTTCTGGAGCATGAACCTCCTGGTCTGCCCTACAATCTCCATGGTGTGGGATGTGATGAGGAGGATCTCACGCAGGAGACATTGATAGGATGGCAGGCAGGATCCCCTCTGGACACCAGTGGCAGAGGAAGGGATAGGTGATCAGTGCATGTCCATAGCCCTCTAGCCTCTCTGTGTGCAGTGGACAGTGGGAACACATGCCCCTGGAGTGGCACCCCTGCCATCTGCAGTGGGTGGGCCTACGCTTGCCACCAACCCGGCAGACCATGGCAGTGCACAGCACTGGGGACTGCTGCCCAAGGGCCACCCGACAGCACAGTGGCAGGCAGGTGGCATGGTGCTGCAGCAGGACCCCAGCGGCACTGGTGGAAGCTGGATGCACACCCAGCCCACCAACAGCTGACACACACTTGCAATGGCCGCCCCACGGCACAACGCACACTGCATTTGTACTGCACACAGCTGCCACGGCACATGGCACAGGAGGTCAAGGCCGTACACACACACCCGCAGACCACCAAGCACAACAATGTGGGAATGCACAGTGCCTACCTGCTCACCACGGCGCTGCGCACACCGGACCTGCTGCTGCACCTCCGCTCGGTCCCGCACCCCCAGCCGTAGGGCCCGCAGCAGCCTGCTGCGGCCCACTAGGTGCCCCTACCACTCTGGCACATCTCTGGTCTTCAGGCCCTAGGTCAGGAACACAGACATGCACACATCAGAACACAGCCACAGCATGAGCCCACTGCCCCACCCCAAGGCTGCAGGGCTGTGGCACAGCGCGCCCAGTGACAGGCAATGCCATGCCACAGGGCACACAATGACAGGCCTCCTCCCACCCCAGCACTGCATGCAGCCCTGCCAACCTCATGGAACAGTGGTCATGCACAGATGCAGTATAAGCCCACTTACCTGGCCGTGGCATGGCCCCCCCTGCGGACGCATGCCCGCAGTGCCCTCAGCCACTCTGGGTCATTCCTGAGTAGGTCACAGTACCGGTGCCAGCACTGTTCTCTGGTGCACTGCACTCCAGTGGCCTGGACCACCCCAATCCACGATGACCTGCCACACCTCTGTCCTGGGACTAGTAAGGAGCTGCTGGACAAACAGGCCGGCAGCATGGGGCTCCACCAGGGCAACCAGGTTCACAAGCTCTACCTGATTCCGGTTGTGAGCATGGGGCACTGCACAATGCGGCATTGTCAGTCAGCACTACAGAATGCCAATATGGCATCCTGTAGCACACGTGCACAACGTGCACGGAATGCGCACCTTGCACGGAGATGTGCAGTCCGTGGCAATTGTGCATCCCCGGGGATGCTCTGCATGGGCATGGCCATACCAGCACATGGGGCAGAAGTCACTGGGGGCATAGGGCATGGTGGGTAGGGGTCAGCATGTGCAATGTGTACGAGTGCACTATTGGGCCCATGTCGCATATTGCACAATAGGGCCATGTGGACAGCATGCCCCATGGGTCCAATAGCGCCCGAGCACCATAGACCCAATAGCGACCATGCGCCATAGAGTCAATGGCACCCGAGCACTATAGACCCAATAGTGCACGAGCGCTATAGGCTGTATGGTGCTCGAGTGCCATAGGGCCCATGGCGAATGGCTGCAATGGACCCTACAGCGCACATTGCACAATAAGTGGCAGCAGCTGCCATTGCACATGCACATTGGTGAGTCCGCACTGCGCATGTCACGGCATTGCGCAATGACATACGCCAGAGCAAGTCCATTGCGCAATGCACAACAGAGCGATATTCAGTCGACATATGCAGATTAGCTCATCAGCCTATCTGCGATGCAGTGAGGACAACTGCATGTCATTATAGTTGCACATCGGCTCATCTGCATACGATGCGCTATAAAAGTGCCGCACAACATCACAGGCCATGGACCGGTATTTCAACCATCAGAGGTAGGATGCACCTGGCGGGGGAAGGCCAACACGGGGTGCTCAATGGTCGGGGTGGGCAGCTGAAGCTACTAACCGCATGTCCATGTCCACAGGTAGCAACATGTCCGAGCACGAGGAGGGCGAGAAGCATGGCCTGCCTGGAAGTGCAGGCCCAACTTCACAAGAGCAGAGGCAGATGCACTGTTCGAGGCATACCTCGACAGGGAGCCATTGCTGAGTGGCACCACTGGCACACCCCAGGCCAGGGCCACAGCATGGGAGGAGGTGGCGGAGGCCGTGAACCAGCAGGGCAGCCACCAGTGATCCGCGCAAGAGTACAAGGAGAAAGTGGGCACCGACAAGCGTCGGATAAAGGAGAAGGTGGAGGCCATCCGGGCCGCAAGGTCAGCCACGGGTGGGGGCCAGGCTGCCATTGCACAGCTCACGCCACAGGAGGAGAGGGTGGTGGCCACCATGCAGTGTAATGCAGTGGAGGGTGTGCCAAGCGGTGGCTTCCAGACTGGGGGGAGCCCATCACTGCATGGTAGATCTGGCAGGCAGGGGGAAGGGGGTCTGTTGGGTCGGCAGCTCTAATGCATCTGTGTTCCCTTACAGCACTGGCTCACCAGCATGTGGTGGCTGGGGCACCTGCGGCTATCGTGGTAGCCCACCCAGCCCCAGAAGACCGGACATCCACTTCCATGGGCATCCAGGGGCCCGATAGGCTGAGAGCCATCACTGCCATCCAGCCAGATGTCCCGGGCGTGGTGGCAGATGAGACCCTGGTTGTGTTCAAGCAAGACGCCAGCCATGGCATACTCTGTGCAAAGACACAGATCGGGGCCGGGTTCGACACCGATGATGATCAGACCATTGTCCTGGTCGGCAGGGGGCTTGTCGGAGGGGAGTTGCCCATACCAAACACCAGCACTGGCTGCACGGCTGGTGGCCTGCCGGTGGTGGAACAACTGCCCACCAGTGACCCTGGTACTGCTGTGTGTGCAGGCACAGTGGTACAGGGTGGTGGGGCACCCACACAGGTGCTAGCCAGTGCACAGGGACCAGAGGGATGGCAGCAGCGGATGGCTGGAGTTGTTGTGGTGACTGGGTGCCACGTCTACTGCTGGGGTGCCTGACACTGCCCATCCCCATGAGGGCCACGCTGTGCGGCCCCCACCTGAGTTGGGGGGCCATGCAGCACGGTCGTATGACACCGGCGGGTCGGCGCCATGCCCATGCACCCCAGGGCGCCAATCCCTTGCCCGAGCACACCCGATGGCTATGGGCCTCTGTGGAGCAACAGGTGCTGATCATGGCTGGGGTGCAGCCACCATGGAGTGCTATGTCCACCCCACAGCCCCAGCATCGGGCGACCCCATCCATGTCAACACCAGGCTCTGCTGTGGGCATCCCAAGCACGCCTGGTGCGGGCCTGTTTGGGAGCCTGCACACCCCTGCGAGGACCCGGTCATGGTCCCGCAGTCCCACCCCTGGGTGGGCGGTCGGAGACACCCCCATGGTCATTGCGCAGCCTGTGACTGCTGGGCAGCCATGGTGCAGCAGTCCCTGTGTCCATGGTGGCTGTGTAACCGCTGGCAGACCTGATGTACACGCCCCCCTGTCAGCTGTCTACAGCCACCGTCCTGTGTACATGTGGGCGTCATATGTGTGTGCATGACACAGTCATGGCAGCCGTGTGGTGCGCTGCACGCTGCCCGTGTGTGCACCTGCTCAGTCACTGGCCTGTGTGCTGTGTGAGTGATGATGTCATCTCACCATTGGTTGTGCCTGTGCACCGGTGGCCTGCGGCTGAACCACGCCACGCGCTGGCACCCCGGCTGATTGCATGCGGGTGCCATGTGTGTGTGTGTGTGTGTGTGTGTGTGTGTGTGCCGTTGTGCAGTGCTATGTGGTGTGGTGTTGCATGTGGCCATGTGATTCTGCCCTCCACTGCACCACACCTGTGTGTGCATGGCCCTGGCCATACCCACACATGGCTGTGTGCCCTGCCACTGTGTTGGTTCTGTGCACATGTGTGTTTCCACCTACCTGCATGCACCGTAGTGCTCCTGCACCATTGTGTCTCACCGGTGGCATGCCAGCCACATGAGCCGAGGATCCTGCCACCCCGGGGGGGGCTGCCCACCACCTCCAGGCCAATGCACACGTCATCCCCATCGCTGTTCCAGTCATCAGCCTCGACAGCTATTCCACGGTCAAGGGCCATGTTGTGCAGCATGCAGCAGGCCAGGAATAGGTCGCAGGCCTTTGAGGGGCTGTATTATAGGGCACCACCAGACCTTTCTAGGCAACAGAACCATGCCTTCAGCATCCCACACACATGCTCAATGATGTTTTGCATGCTGGTGTGTGCCTCATTGTACTGCTCTTCAACTGGGGATGATGGGCACTGGTAGGGTATGATCATCCAGGGCCTGAGTGGGTAGCCACTGTCACCTATGTGTGGGGAGAGAGAGAGAGAGAGAGAGAGAGAGAGAGGGACCGTTAGCCTGGTGACCCCTGTCACTGTGCCCCATGCCCTTCCCACTTGCACATGGCAGTTCCGCTGCCCTGTCCACTTCCCTTCCACACCTCACTGTACCCTGCTGCCCATGGTCTTGCCATACTCACCCACTAGATGTCCTGTGGGGATGTCCCCACTCTCCAACCTGAGGCACAGTGCCGAGCTGTGCCAGATGTAGGTGTCATGTGCTCCCCCAGGGTGTGTGGTACAAACATTGGTTATGCGCCCCCTTGCATCGCACACCACCTGGCAGTTGATGCTGGGGTAGCTCTTCCTGTTGATGTAGGCTACCCTTTCTGCACCAGGTGGCATGCGGATGCCCACATGGGTGCAGTCGATGGCCCCTAGCACACCAGGCATACGTGCTACCCTGTGGAACTCCTACATGGTTGCTGTATACTCTGCCTGTGTGCTGGGGAAGTGGATGTGTTCTGCAGCATGTGGCAGCAGGGCGTTGAGGAAATGTTTGACGAGCTGTGATGTGGCTGACTGGGTTATGCCTGTGGTGACCCCTGTTGGTCTCTGGAAGGTGCCCATGGCGAGTAGGCACATGACAGCTGTTACCTTTGTCTCCACTGTTGGGGCACGGCTCCATCTAGTGGGTGCCTGCATCTCATCACTGCACAGCTCACAGAGCTGCCTCAGAATCACCCGGTTTAGGCAATAACGGCCCACGATCTCTGTGTCAGCATGGGTCTCGGAGCTGATGCGGGGCCGGTACCACCTGTTCTGGGCGTAACGCAGATGGGCCCTTCCACAGCCACATTGCTCTGCCTCCTGTCTCCTCACACCCCTCATTATGGCCTCCATCTGGAATGCCACACTGGCCATGACCCCTATTGTCCTGTCACCCCCTGGGCATCGGACTCGACTGTCTCTTGGCTGGACCCCCTCCTGCGTACCCTGCCCCTGGCTGACTATTACCTGCAGGCTCTGTCAACCACCTCTGTGGGTGCCTGTGTCACTCCCTTTGGGTCTGGTGGGTCTATGTGGCACCCACTCCCTCTCCCCCCCTCTATTGGCCTTCCTGTCTAGCTCACTCTCTCTCTCTCTCTCTCACACTCTCTCTCTTTCTCTTCCTCTCTCCTTGTCTCCTTTCTCCTCTCTCAAACTGTCTGTCTGTTACCCTCTGTCCTGCTCCCCTCTGGCGTAAGTGCCCTCCTCCTACTTGCTCCCTGTATTTATAGGCTCAAGTCTGCTCTGCGCAACTCGCAGTTGCTCCTCACTTGCGCTATTGGTTGGGGGTTGAATATCGCACTGTGCTGCATATTCATGGGTATGCCCCCTGCCCTTGCACATGCGTTCATTACTATTGCACATTGGTGCACTGCTACTTGTGCTGCGCAGTTGCTCCCGCTGAATATCACTCTATGGTTCATCTTCGCAGTTGCGCATGCGCAACTTCTTTGAATATCCAGGCCTATGGGTCACAGATATGGGCTGAATTATCAATTGGTAATAATAAAAAAATGAAAGGATACAACACAGGGCAACCAAAATGATGAGAGGGATATAAAATACAACATTTGAGGAAAGATTAAAACACTTGGGGCTAAGTAGTTTAGAACAGAGACATACTACAGGGGATCTGCTTTTGATGTTTGGTACGATATGTAAAAATGATAAAAAATTACTGAGGGTTTTATATTTTATGAATGGCCAAGAAACGTATTCATTAAGAAGGCATGAAGCCAGCCCAGTGGCGTGGAGGGCTAAGGCGTTGAACGGCATGCCTCCTACCACACCAGCGACCCATGCTTGGCAATCAGCATGGGTTACTGGGGTGTAGGCAGGGTGGGAGATGATTGAGCATCCCAAGGGCTGCTCTCCTCTCCGGGGGCGGGGTCATGCTATCTCAGCTCATGACTGCCTCCAAGTGGAGGCCTGATGGTAGTACAGGTGCGAGCAACTAGAGCGGGTGGGGCTGTTGGAAAAAGGCTTATAATATCACTTTTTACAATAATGCACTTAGAGTCACCTCGGGCCTTACCCAAAAATTATTTAATAAATTACCAAAAATAATAACAATTCAAATATATTATCCTATGCTCTGCAGATTCAAATATAATGGCAAATGACACTGCTTTCCACACTTATAATTATGAAAAATCAATATTTTATTTAGAAACATAGAAACATAGACTTTGATGTCAAATAAGGACCGCTTGGCCAACCTAGTCTGCCCATTTCCCTACCTACAGGATAAGCTGCAGATCCTAGTTAACCAACAGCCTATTTCTTCCTACCCCACAAAAATTGCCTTATGTCTGTCCCATGCATTCTTGAATTCTCCACAGTTTTAGACCCAAACTTCCTCAGGAAGGCTGTTCCATCGTCCACCGCCCTCTCTGTAAAAAATACTTCCTCACATTGCCCTGAACCGCCCCCAGCTTCAAATTGTGTCCCCATGTTCTTGTACATCTTTTCTGAAAGATGCTACCCTCTTGGACTTCGTTGATTCCACTAAGGTACTTAAAAGTTTCTATCATGTCCCCCCTCTCTCTTCTTTCCTCAAGGGTATATATCTTAAGCTCCTTTAGTCTCTCCTCGTATGGCTTCTCTTGCAGACCCTGCACCATTTTAGTTGCCCTCCTCTGGACTGCCTCAATCCTGTCTATGTCCTTGCGGAGATGGGGTCTCTAGAACTGGACGCAGTACTCCAGATGGGATCCCACCAACTGTCTGTACAGCGGGATAACAACTTCCTGTTTTCTGCTGGTGATGCCTCTCCCTATACATCCCAGTATCCCCCAGCCCTCCCTACTGCCTTCTCACATTGCTTGCTAACCTTAAGGTCATCTGATATGATTACCCCCCAGTCCCTTTCCATTTTTGTTGTTGTTACTACCTCCCCCCCCCCACCACTGTGTAATCCTCCCCTGGGTTTTTGTTTCCCAGGTGCACTATTTTGCACTTCTTTGCATTGAATCCAAGCTGCTATACTTTTTACCATTCCTCCAACCTTCCCAAGTCCCTTCTCATCCTTTCCAAACCTCCTTGTGAATCAACCCTGTTGCAGATATTTGTGTTATCTGCAAATAAGCATACTTTTCCTTCCAGTCCCTCTGCAATGTCACTTTAAAAGACATTAAAAAGGACTGGACCCAGTACTGAACCCTGCGGTACACCACAAGTAACCCCTCTTTCTTCAGAGTGGGCTCCATTTACAATTACCTTCTGCATCCTGTTTTCTAGACCCTAAAAGAAAACACTGGTACAAGATATTTGACTGTCCTAGACATCAGGCAACAGATGGGTTTAAGGTTCATGTGAAAATATTCGAGGAATTAGGGAAATACCACTGTCCCCTGGCACATAACCACAACCACAAACTTAATTTAGATTTTAATGAACATACAGCCTTTGCAGACCAAAACCAAACAGTCCTGGTCAGTCAGGTGTCAGAAGAAATAATTGTGGCACGTGCCCTAGGTCAAAACTCAGAGGATACACTGCCCGCTCTCTGTGTCTCCACCCCAAACAAACTTTATCCCAATCAGGCCAAAATGGTGGATCAACTGCAAAGACGTCACTCCCAGTCAGTGGCATGCACAGAGGAAATGTCAGGTTCCGTCGGTCTTGGTGAAAGCCATGTACACGAGCCTGACCAGGGTGGTTACCTTGGGGAACTCGGAGGCACCCCAAGTAACCCCAATGTATCACTATGTAAGCACACCCGCAAGCATGAAAAAGGGGGGTAGAAGGCTACTAGTAGAGAGAATGCTGTGGTTTACAGTGTAGGAGTTAGAAGATTGATCCTTCTGTTCGTCCTCATCAGACACCATCCGATGAGAGAACAGACATAGCACTGGCCATCATTTAGGATGCCTCTGATGGGAGATCTGCTCTAGCAGTTGGATGAATTGTAAGTATTCCATAGACATTAATTGCCATCTGTAACAAGGCTGGGGTTTGTGAACAAGTAGTAATGCAGTTCTGTGAACATTTGAACTTTGTATAACCTGCACAGACAGTGAGACTCCCAGAAGTAATGCCTACCAGGTGGGGTATTCTCCAACTATGCTGAAAGGCATTGCTGACTTCTTTTTCAGCTCAAGCTGTTGCTGGGTGAAGAGGCTCTAGTGTGCCAGTAGCCTCCAGTATGCCATGGGACTCCCACGGTGTGCTTTCCCTCAGACACCATGTAGCAGTAATAGGATGCTTAGTCATTGTGGGATATGTCCATCATGTAATACTGCCATGTCTACTAAAAGTTCTACCAACCTCTCCAGCGAACTTGTGCCTCCTGGCAAATTGTGCCAGAAGGGAGTTGTGTACCATACCTAAAAGAATAAAGCTTGCTGCTTGATCAGCCAGTACTGTGTGGACAGTCAGTTCATGGAATCTGTTTGTTAACATATGGTGTTTCCCTTTCTGTTTCGTATGCAAATTGTCCCTCAAATGGTCCCCTGAATCTACACTTTCAAAGCAAAAAACAAGAAGTTTCTGATGGGTATAAACAAGGTGAATAGTAAGGACCTGTTTGTAAGGAATAGGGAAGCAGTCACTAGGGGGCATATTAGATGTTGGTGGGTGGGGGGGGCACGTTCAAGACAGACATGAGGACATTTTACTTAATTTGTAGGGTGGTAGAACCATGGTGCAGACTGCCAGTGTAACTGTTGGAGGCAGCAACCCTAAATGGATTTAAATACAGCTGGGCTAGGGCAAGGGAGCTCATGATTCCAGGGATGGGGCAACATTGGATTGAGGGGTGAGGAAGCAGCAGAAGAGGGAGACAACCCTGCAGTACAATAGGTTGGTGGGGTGAGGTAGTATAGTATGTTCAGACTTGATGGCCCGCAGTATCCTGCTGTTAGATTCCATGTTCCTATGATATATGCATACCTAACATAAGATTATCTGTTCTGATTTCAGCAATCATTAAATAAAGCAAGTATGTTCTTCACATACGTCCTGTTGTGACAGCAGTTTTTCTGAACCACACAACTTGGGAGTGCACAATCAAGATTTTGTTTTTAGTGGTTACATTGGGCTTGGTGGTTGCCATACCATTAGAAAAAAAAATACTCACTGTAGTAATGTTGTTTCTTCTCAGGAATCCCTCACTATGGTTATACTCTAGATGTAGGTCTAGAGAAGGTGCTTAGAGTGCAACCATTAAGTGGGAGACTTCTGGGGTTAGAACAGTGCATTCCTGATGAACAATATGAAGCTGGCTGTGAGAAAAAGCATTACAGAACAATTCACACAAAAGGGGCAACCCCAGTTGGTTGATCTATAGTTGCTCGATTCTGACTTGCCCCCATCTTGAAGAGGAGGTCCACATCAGTCACTTTACAGCCCACTGGCACCATTCTTGTCTGGGCAGACTCCTGAAGGATCATGTAAGCAGCTCTGTCAACTGTTCTCTTAGCTCCACTATGATTCTGGGGTGTATCCTGTCCCCCCATGGGACTTTCCTATCTTGAGCTCACCAGTAGTCAGCTACCAGTTCAGGTGTAATGTACGCAAGCTGCATAATGAGTACCCCAGATGCCATGGGCCCACACAGTGAGCACCATTCCTTCCCAGGAGGTCCTTTTTTAAACACTGAAGGAAAGTATTCAGTTAGCATCGTTGTCACCTTCCATGGCTCTTACAGGTTTCTCCCTATGTTCCCATTGTTAGTGGTCCAGTCCCCTCCTTCACCTTTCTCCTTCTATTTGTGTACCGGAAGAAGGCTTTGATCTTCCAAGCCCCTGCTCCTGTCTGGGTTTTTAACCCCTTTTTGGTTTCCCTAATTCTGTCTTACAGTCCCTTAAGGCTGCTCTGTACTCTGGCCTGGAGGCAACCCAACTCTTTCCAGCAGTTATAGATTTTGTTTTTGTTTAGGTGCATCTGCCTTTGTCCCTGTTGAGCTGGGGTGGGGGGCATTTCTTCTCTTATTGCTTCTCTCCTGCTGCTGCTGCTGCTTCAGGCACCAGGGGTCCACTTTTTTTTTGGTTTTCAAGCTATACTTTGTGCTCCTGCTGGCTGACCTGCCCCCATCTGTAACGGTCCCCCCAGCCTCATTTCCTGACATCTCTGGGTCTTACCTTGCTGTGTGTGTGTCCTGCCACAGGATCAGTTGGAGGTGACATGTTGCCAGTGCAGAGCCTGCAGAGAACCAGGCCATCATGCAGCCATGGATGGAACATTTTTCTGCCACTTTTCTCCTATGGGACCACAAGCTTGCACCTCTGCGGAGATGTTCCCAGCATCCAAGTGTGGTATCCCTTCCCCTGCATGTGGCCTTGCTGTGCTGCCACCCAGATTCATCCAGGTACCAGCCGACCAGCAGGATACACTAACCCCCCTCCCCAAGGGAGGAGAGCCATTCAAGGGATACACAATCCTCCCTCCCCTGGCCAACCTCCGAGTGACTCAAGTTCATATTTGAATCTGGGTCGCTAGTGTAGCAAGCAGTAGCATTACTGCTGCATGCACAGGTTAGCTTGGGGGGGGGAATTTCTTGGCAATTCATCCCTTATTATAAAATGGCAAGAAAAGAAATCTAGAAATGTAATTGGCCTAGAGACATCACCTGCCCATACATTAACTCTCTATGAACATGTGGTCAGATGACTAAGTGTAATAAGCCCCACCAGGGTGCACATCATAGGATTTTAATGCACTTTCCAGGAGTAAGGACACTCAGCCTTTGGCCTTGTGCCTTACTACACCCCTGGGGCATGCATTAAAATCCTGTAGTGCATGTTGTGCCGTGGTTTATTACTTAAAACTTGCTTACAGGGATGTAGACCTCCGCAGCTGCTTCAGACATTCTCCTCAATAAATCCTACACATGTAGTCTCTTTGTGCTGCCAGCCGTAATGCTCCAGGTGACAGTCGACCAGCAGGCTACACTAACCCCCCCCCAAGGGAGTAGAACTGTCTGAGGGATGCTCAATCCTCTCTCCCCCAGCCAACCTCCGAGCGACCCAAGTCTGTATTTGAACCTGGGTCACTTGTGTAGCGAGCAGTAGCCAAGTGTTACTCCTACACTACCTGGCCGACTTGGGGGGGGCACTTCTTGGCCCTTCATCCTTTACTGCTTACAGGGATGAAGACCTCTACAGCTGCTTCAAACATTCTTTTCTTTTGTTTGTTTATAATAAAATGTTTATTGCAAACTTTTCCAGTACAGAGATAAGTAGTGATAGAAGATGAAAGGTATACAACTGACAGTGTTTGCAGGCAGTTCATTGTAGAGAAGAATATTAACACAGCTTTGACTGGAGCAAGATCAAACAAATGTAATATCTGATGCTCAGCCACCTGGATTATGCTAGAGTGGTTTTGGCATCCTGTGCTCTAACAATGTCCAATAAAATCAGCAACACTGAAATAGGTTTAGTTGCAGCAACTAGATCTGAGTTGTGATAAAGAGAATGTAAATAAAACTAATCTAGTCTCACGTTATACAGTGTCTGTTTTCTGCAAGATTCTTCAAAAACAGGATCTGCATTACTACACTCATGCAGCTGCTTCAGACCCCTGGACACTAGGTCCTTCTTCTTGCAAAGTCTGCCTTTCTGAAGTTCAGGGTCCTGGTGGCTGAGGCCTGGCAAGTCTTCCCTGTCACCAGGGAGATCAGACCTCCTGACGAAGCCCCTTGGGGTGAAGCGCTGAGGTACTGTTTGCTTTGGGTGTTTGTTTAAATCAGATTCCTCAATAAATGAGTTAATAGTACTATTGAATCCTGGTGTTCATACTTTGGAATGCTTACTTTGCTCATTTTCGTAGTCCTGCCAGCCCACTGCAAGACCCCCCCCCCCGACTTTTCCTGGCACTACTGTGCAACTTTGCTCTTATCCACCAGGGAGATCACCTTGTTGTGGTCACTGCAGCCTCCCATTGGTTTCGTGATGTTCATGCTGGAGAGGATCTTATCTCCACTGCTGAGAACAAGGTCAAGGGTGGCCTCAAGCCTCATTCCCTGTTGGATGTGCTGCTTTAGGTAACAGTCCTTCAATCTGCACAGGAACTCTGTCTCAGCCCAGCTGTTGCTAGCCCTCTTGAGATGCCAGTCTTTGCCCAGGAGACTGAAGTCCCCTAGCATAACCAATGGATCTGATTGTACTGCTCTCATAAGTTCCCCGAACAGCCAGGTATCTTGGTGCTCCACTACGCTGTTTGGGGGTCTGTTGCACAACCTCAGGGCAACTCCCCCCCCTTTCCTTAGCTCAACCTAGATGGATTATCTGATACAGGCTGCCTTTCTGATATCCTAGTTGTTCTACACTGTGACTCCTTTCCTTATGACGAGAGCAACCCCTCTCTCTTGGGTGGACCTCTCTCGCCACCAGACGCCTCCTGCATGCTGGCATTTGGACCCTCAAATTACTACTCCACAAACTGTCTGTTTAACGTCTCTCATACACATCTCGCATAGGACCTACTCCTTAAGGAAATCTAACCTTACCCTACTAGATGTTCCCAGGATATGTACCACAGCTGGCCAAAGAGCTGTCTCATATGCCCTCCCAAACATCTGGAACCAACTACAAGCCATGCTGAAGCTAACCAGCATTGTATCAATTAACTCCTACAAAACACTAGCTATCTCTAAATTAAAAGACATATGTAGGTGCTACTAGGCCCACAACACCAGGTCAACTTCCTAGGTACCAACTGGCCCTCTACTTATTAAGCTGAAATGTGTTGCATGATTTAGGGCAAGGTTAAAGCTGGAATGTACTGCATATATACCATAAGGACTTCTATTGTCTATACCTCTTGTATTATATATTTTTTTCTTTGTTGTTCTACATTTTGTATCTCCTGTCTATGTAATTGCGAACTGTATGTGAATGTGCCTCAGGACCTCCTTGTGAATGAGCTTGCTCAACAGAGTCTTTCCTGAAATAAACTTGAACTTAAACTTGAACTCTTTCCTACCAGGCCTAGGCCTTCAGTATAGTCTGTATCCCCTTACCTTGGTGCCCCTGCCTGTTTTTTTCTTTCCTCCGCCAGATCTCTGTTAGTGCCACTAAACAAGAACTAATAAGTATGCTGTGCAAACATGTACTAATTGTTTTGATTTATAAAATGGCAAGAAAAAATCCTGAGTTCTGATTGGTCAGTGCTGACCTTAATCAGTGGTTTAATCCTAACACAGCATCACACCTATTCAAAATGCAACTAGAAAAGTATTTAAAAAATGTATTTTTTAATCTTTTTCTTTTTTTTTTTTTTTACAAGAAATCGGGATGAGCAATCCTACCAAAACTCAGGAGTCTCTCGCACCAACTAACAGATAAAAATTAACCTTTAGCTTTTGTAGGACATTTCTTAAAGGAAAACTACCCCCTCATGTCTTGTAAATTTTATGTGCTTCCATGTCAACAGGCAACTTTTTTCCAGCAGCTGTTAGAGATATAAATGTTTGCTTTAGTTTGTTTTCACTGTCCATGCTAGTCTCCTGTAACAATCATGGGAGTCTCCATTTTATGGTTATTGAAATCTCATTGTCCGTGGGATTTGTATTAACATAAGAGAACATGATGTTACATCACCCATTTTATACCACGTATGTCTAAGCTGAAAGTACAAATATCCTGAAAAAAACTCTCTGGAAACATACAAACAGAATGCAGTTTAAAGGGAAAAACCTTGCATTGCAACTCTGATGGTTTGCAAAGTGAACTGAAGGTAAATGAACTTGTTTTACTGAACTGTAATTAAGCAGACAGGCATACTGTGGAGTCTAAAGGATGTTGACCCATCATGTTCTCATATGCTAATGCAGCTCTCAGGCACAATGAGATTTCAACAACCAGAAAATGGAGACCCTCCCCCCAGGCTAGTTACATGGACTAGCATGAACAGTGAAGATAAACTAAAACAAACATGTATATTCCCAACAGCCACAAGAAAAGAGTCATCTGCTGACATGCAAAGAAATAAAATTTACAAGAGCAAAAGGTGTCGTTTTCCTTTTAACTAAGGAGTTTGGGTTGTGAAATGGGAGATCCCCAGTTAATTACAGTATATTAGTAGGACTGACTTACATACTCCAAAATAATAATATAAAGGCCCATTCAGCTAACAATTGTAGCTGCCCTAGCTCCCCTAGACGAGTCGATTTGGTACAGCTGCAAGAGAAAAATACACTGTAAAACTAGTTATTTTTATGGAAAGTAATTATAACACAAACACAAATGCAACAATGACTGCGTAAATTTAATTTAGTGCTGTCATTAGTGCCCTATTCACTATAATGGAAAAAGTGCTAATAGCGCATAACAGAAGTCCGAAGTCACAAAAGCTGGAAATACAGAGCACCACTTCAAAAAAGATGGGATACTGTTCAACATGTACCAGAAATTGTTCCTTCTGTCAACTCCTCCTGCTCACCATCCTGCTGCTGCTGAGTAGTGTCTAGTGATCAAACAGGAGTTCAGCATGTTTGTAATTCATTTGCATCACTAGGTAAGGAAAAAGGTCTGGCTCCCCGTATGTCGCGCAGGGGAAAAGCTGAATCTCACCCAACAACTAACGCACCAAAATCTTGCCAATGGAAAATCATGTACACAAATGCCCACTGTCTGGGAAGCAAGATCCCAGACCTGCAGGCAACAATTACAGAGGCTAAACTTGACATAGTAGCCATTAGCGAGACATGGTTCACCAGTAGCCACACTTGGGAGACTTCAGTACCTGGCTATGTACTGTTCAGAAGAGACCGAGGTGCAAAAGGGGGGGCCCTTTATGTCAATGAAAATATCAAAGCTACAGAAATTCAGAATACACATAAGGAGCCAGAAGAACTGTGGGTCACCCTAGAAACAGGAAATGGGACAGCCATATGAACTGGGGTTGCCTACAGGCCTCCAGACCAGGTGAGAACGTAGACACATTACTGTTAGAAGATATACAAAACATGACAGCTAAGGAGAGGTTCTGATAATGGGAGACTTCAACATGCCAGATACATATTGGTCAATACCAGCAGGAACATCCACCAGAACTAAACATATAGTGGATTCCCTGCAGGGGAAGGGCCTCAAACAATTGGTACAACAACCCACAAGAGACAAGGCTATCCTAGATCTAGTACTGATTAACAGAGAAAGGATCACAGATGGGTGGAAAGGATGAAAAGGGACTTGGCAAGGTTAGAGGAATGGTCAAATGTATGGCAGCTTAGATTCAATGCTAAGAAGTGCAAGGTAATGCACCTGGGAAACAAAAACCCAGGGGAAGAGTACACAATGGGGGGTGAGATACTAACAACAACAAAAATGGAAAGGGACCTGGGGGTAGTCATATCAGATGACCTAAAGGTGGGCAAGCAATGTGAGAGGGCAGCAAGGAGGGCTGGGGGGATACTGGGATGCATAGGGAGAGGCATCACCAGTAGAAAAACAGGAAGTTATTATCCCTCTGTACAGACAGCTGGTCAGACCCCATCTGGAGTACTGCGTGCAGTTCTGGAGACCCAGTCTTCGCAAAGACATAGACAGAATGGAAGCTGTCCAGAGGAGGGCAACTAAAATGGTGCAGGGTCTGCACCAGAAGACATATGAAGAGAGACTTAAGGAGCTTAATATGTATAGCCTTGAGGAAAGGAGGAGAGGGACATGATAGAAACTTTCAAGTACCTCAAGGAATCAACAAAGTCCAAGAGGTAGCTTCTTTCAAAAGAGGTGTGCAAGAACAAGGGGCACAATTTGAAGATGGGGGGCAGCTCAGAGGTAATTTAAGAAGTATTTTTTCACAGAGAGGGTTGTGGATGCATGGAGCGGCCTTCGGAGGAGGTTGTGGAGTCAAAAACAGTGGTGGAATTCAAGCATGCATGGGACAGTCATAAGGCAATTCTAGGGGGTTGGGGTAGGAAGAAGTAGGCTGCTGGTTAACTAGGATCTGCAGCTTATCCAATAGGCAGGGAAACGGGCAGACTGGGTGGGCCAAGCGGTCCTTATCTGCCGTCAAATTCTATGTTTCTATGTTTCTATCTCCAGGTAGAAGGTCACCTGGGAGCCAGTGACCATCACACGGTATGGTTCAATTTGGCCACTAGAACAAAATCATCCCATTCTAAGGCAAAAATATGGGACTTCAGAGGAGCTGACTTTGATAAGATGGCCAAAGGAGTTAAGCTAGCCCTGGCAAGAAAAAATACAGGTGAGGGAGTACAGGTAAAGTGGGCAAGCATTGAGGATGCAATACTTGAAGCAACATCCCATTGTGTTAGGGAGAAAAGCAAGAGCAAAAGAAGGAAGAAACCACTTTGGTTCTCAAAAACAGTAGCAGAAAAGGTCAGAGCCAAAAGGTTGGCCTTCAGGAAATATGAGGGAATGCAGCAGGGAGGCATACAAAACTTCCCTAAGGAAATCATGGAAGGCAATAAGGCAGACAAAGGCCCAAACCAAGGAAATACTAGCATGAACAGTAAAAGAAGGGGACAAGACTTTCTATAGATACATTAATGAAAGGAGAAAGTCCAGAGGGGATACTGATAAGATCAAAGGGGATAAGGGAAGTGTGAGGAGGAGGACCAAGGAAAAGCATCTATCCTAAATAGATACTTCTGCTCAGTATTTACTGAGGAGAAGGTAGGGCAGGGCCCACAGCTCAGCTCCATGGACACGGGGGAAGGAGGTATGCACAAGTCCCTTCACAAAAGAAAGGGTCCTACAAGAGCTTACTAAGCTCAGGGTGGACAAGGCAATAGGACCCGATGGCAAACATCCCAGGGTACTAAAGGAGCTAAGGGTGAAACTAGCAGAGCCATTATTAGAACTGCTTAGTGAGGCTCTAAGCACAGAAGAGGTCCCAGAAGACTGGAAAAGGGCCTGTGATCCCACTCCACAAGAGTGGTAGCAGGGAGGAGGCAGGAAACTACAGACCAGTCAGTCTTACCTCAGTAGTGGGCAAGATTATGGAAGCACTCCTTAAGGAAAGGATAGTGCAACACCTGGAATCCAGAGGAGCACAGGATCCAAGAAAGCATGGGTTTACAAAAGGAAGGTCCTATCAAACTAATCTCATAGATTTCTTTGACTGGGTAACCAGAGTGGTGGACCAAGGGGGTGCAGTTGATGTCGGCTACCTTGACTTCAGCAAAGCTTTCGATACTGTTCATTAAGAAGATTGATTAATAAGCTGGATAGGCTCAGGGTGGGTCAGAAGTTGGTCAGCTAGGTGGCAAACTGGTTGGCGGGTAGAAAACTGAGAGTGGTGGTAAACAGTATACAGTCAGAAGAGATGCAAGTCACAATTGGGTACCCCAGGGATCAGTCCTGGGGCCAGTTCTCTTCAATATCTTCATCAGTGACATTGCAGATGGACTGGAGGGTAAGGTTTGTCTGTTTGCAGATGACACAAAGATCTGCAACAGAGTAAATGATCCAGATGGGGTGGGCAGAATGAGAAGAGATCTGGATAAACTGGCAAAATGGTCAGAAGAGTGGCAATTGGGGTTTAATGCAAAGAAGTGTAAGATCACGTGCATAGGAAAGAGAAACCCTGAAGCCACCTATAGGTTGGGAGGGGAGTTGCTGGCAATTACAAGGGAAGAAAGATACTTGGGCATCATCATCACAGATGACCTGGAATCATCCAAGCAGACCCCTAAAGCTGTAGGTAAGGCTAGAGGGATGTTGGGGTGTATTAGTCGGGGTATCACAAGTCATAAGAAGGAGGTAATGATCCCTTTTTACAAGACACTGGTTAGGCCCCATCTTGAATACTGCCTGCAGTACTGGAGGCCAAACCCGCACAAGGACATTAACAAAATGGAGGCAGTCCAGAGAAGGGCAACCAAAATGGTGCAGGGACTGCATCAGAAAACATATGAGGACAGATTAATGGAGCTCAATATGTATACCATAGAGCAAAGGAGGAGGAGAGAGGTGATATGATTAAAACATTCAAACATCTTAAGGGCATTAACAAGGTGAAAGAGTCTAACATGTTTCAATATATGAAAAATAGCAGGACAAGAGGACACAGCATGAGATTAGAGGGAGGCCGATTAAGAGGTAATGTGAGGAAGTTTTTTCACAGAAACGGTGGTGGGTGCATGGAATGGCCTACCTCAGGAAGTGGTGGGTATGAATACAGTGCAGGGCTTCAAACAGGCATGGGATAGGCATAAGGGAGCAATACAGATGAGTATGAATAAATAGGCTATTGACAGAGCAAAGGTCTACAGCACATTCATAAGGTAGAAAAAATGGGCAGACTGGATTGGTCTTGTGGTCCTTATCTGCTGCCAGCTTCTATGTTTCTATGTAAAGAGATGTGAAGCAGCTTCCAAATTCTTGAAAGCAAACAGTTTACCCATATTGGTTAATCTCTGTCTGGCAGGGTGAAACAAATGTGTAGGCAACCCACAGCTGAATAAAATGATTTTTACATATCAGTAACTCCCTCCTCCACAACTGGGTTCATACTGAGACATCAGGAAAAAGCCATCATTTTTCACCCTGAAAGAATGCATCCTTATGGTCATGGGCAGCTGCCAACAGTACGAGTCGCTCTTCTGGATTTATTAGCTGAACCACAACCATTGCACTGGCTCCAGTACCATCCCAGCTCTTCCTCACCAGCACCTGGAAGGTTTTTTGAACCTCTAGAATATGTATCCCTATGCCTTGCCTTCAAGGTAAAAGGCCCCAAAGCTCCTCCTAACCTCAATGGTCTAATAATTAACTAACCAGAGAGATGACCCCTCAGATCCTCCTGCCAGACACTCCTCCAGGTCCCTAAAGTCAGAATGGCTGCAGGCAGTTGGTTCTTTGCTAACTCTTGTGGTGAGCTAGCCAATTGCCAGTCATTATTTGCAGATATAATTCTGTTACTTATATATATTTTTATGTGATTCTGTGTATGTCTACCTGCCACAAGAATGCCAGCAAAAAGGCAAGGGGTACGTGGAGAGAGAGAGAGAGAGAGAGAGACTGGATTGCTTTTAAAAATGTTTGACCTTCCTCTGACCTGAGGGGTAGCTGCTTGCCAGGAAGCTAAGGTTGCATTTCCAGGTCCCTTAACAACGATATGCCAAAATCCATTTACCTGTCATAAAACATGCACTTCAGAGGCAGGATGCTCTGATTCCAGGAAACTATTGTGGTATGTTGCATCTTATGAGGTGAGAGGACCAAGAACATCCTTTCTAGCAGACCTGTGTGAATTATCTTACAAGTGTCAATTGTATTCCCAATAAGGCAGTAGAGACATCAAAGGTCACTAGGAAAATGAGATTGTGGGGAAATAGCAAGAGTGACATCTACTGGCCTAAAAGTTATTGCAGACCAGGGATTTGTGGACCCACTATATAAGTGATAAAACCAGAGTCAAACTCTCTCATTTTTTTTATCTTTTTATTTGTTTGCTGAGCATCTACAAGGGACGCTCTTCTTCTGGCAATACAAGAAGCAAGACTGCCAGTACAAAGGAACCTGAATCTTTCATGTACTTTTTTTGGACTTCAATTCCTCTATGGACTTAAGGTAGACTTTAGATAACAGTTATAGTGCATTTTTCACGTATATTTTCCACTTTTAATTCTGTTATTATGTGACCAAATTAGTGCGTCTTTTAGTTGTAAAGTATGATTATTATTTAAGTATTTTAGTAAAAAGATTTGTTTTTAAGAAACCTGCCTGAGCGAGATTTTTAAATTGTGTTTGATATGTGGGACAGTTATTAATAATCTGTGACAAAATGTTATTGCTAAGGGGTGCCTCCATAAGCAACCAATCAGGCAAGAGTCTATAAGAGACATCTGGGAAGAGATAGAGAGAATACCAAAGTCTCAAAGAAGAGTCTATAGGGATTTTGAACCAGGTTGTTGCATGTCCTGTTGGAGAAGATGAAATCAGGAGCACACTGCTACCCTGAAGAGAGTGTGACACCTGGATCTTCTCCCATTTGTGTTACGACCAAGAAGGGTTCATATTTGGCTACAAGACTTGAGACTGGTACTGTACCCTT
The DNA here is from genome assembly GCA_016271365.2 of Neoceratodus forsteri. Lineage (NCBI taxonomy): Eukaryota > Metazoa > Chordata > Ceratodontiformes > Ceratodontidae > Neoceratodus > Neoceratodus forsteri. The sequence continues at coordinate 147,088,776 of CM028135.1, forward strand.
ATTCAGAGTTTAGAGGGATGCCCTGGGTCCTCGTGGTGGTTGTTCAGGTTTGACCTCAGTGAGTATTCTAAAAGGGCACAAGAAGGGTATCCCTGTTCCCCCCCATCATGGATTGCACTTAGTAGTGGGTACTGTGAGCTCAGTGGACCTGACCCTCAGGAGTGGGTTCATGACAGATCTGGTGCACAGCATTAGGATCTGAAAGATCTGGTAGCACAGAGTTGAGATTCGAGAGATATTGGTGGCACAGGCATAACGGCTGGATTTGAGGCCAGTGTATCAGACTGATAAACTGAAAGCAATCCACACACAATTAAGGCAGAGATTTGGAAAAATATAATTTGATTAAAGTAGAAAGTTCCCTTCCTGTTTTGTTTTTTTCAGTATAAGCTAGTGTAGCAGTAGTTAGGGAAGAAGATGGCTTCCATCTGCAGCTAATACACTACAGACTACCTAAAGCAGTTGTGTCAGCAAAGAGGGGTCCAGTGTGAAGGGTGAACCAAAAAGCACCTCGTGGAGGTCCTCCTGGCAGCTGATGAGCTAGCGGCTGCCCAGAACCTCGAGTCATGGCCAGTGACTGAAAAAGACCAGAGCCTGAGCATGGGGTGCCAGGGTCCATCACTGAATCTAGTCCCAGGGAGGAGGACAGTGAGCACAGAAGGAACCCAGAGCCACAGCAGCAGGGGAAGATCACCACAGAGCTGGAGTTAGAAGGGATCAGGCTACAGTTTGAGCTGTGGAAGTTGGAGTGGAAGCAGAGAAAGTTTGAAGCCCTGCAGGAAAGACAGCAGAAGAGGTTCGAACTGGAGATGCAGGAATGGCAGCACCAGAGAGAGGCTGAGGAAAGAGAAAAGCAGCTTCAGAGAGAGAGGCTGAGAGAGAGGAAAAAGAGTGCCAGATGGAATTCAAACTGGAGTAGTTAAGAGTCCAACAAAACACGCCAGAGGAGTTAAGTGGCAGGGATAGACCTGAAACTCCAGGGCTGGGGTATAAATTAAGTTCCAAATTAATAGTGGAATTTAAAGAGGGAGAGTATATGGATGCATTTCTGAATTTGTATGAAAAGGTCTGTATCCAGGCCAAGGTACCCAGGGAGTCCTGGAGCTTCCAGCTATCCCCACTGCTTATGGGTAAGGGCATGAGGCGATAGGCCAACTGGATAATGATGATAGCCAAGACCATGAGAAACTTAAAGCTGAATACTTAAAAAGTATGAACTGACTACTGATGCCTACAGGGTTAAATTCCGTAAACTCCAAAAAAGCCCTGACATGAGATTTGAAGAACTAGCCACAAAGCAATGGCAGTTTTGAAAGTGTTGGTGGGAGGTGGTGGAAGCAAATTCTGTGGGGAAAATTGAGGAAATTGTACTTTTAGAGCAGTTCTTTTGGGCTTTCCCAGCAGAGTTGAAAACCTGGCTAGAGGACTGAGATCTAAAAATAGTACAGCAGGCTGCTGAGCTCTCGGATCACTATGCCAGAAAAGTGCCTGCTCTGAAAGAAAGTGGAGTGGGTGTGGCAGGGCAGAAAGGGAAAAGTGTGCCTTCAGGGTAGCTAAAACCCTGACAGCCTCTGTAGAATTAAGGGGGAAGCCCCAGGTTACAAAAATGGGATTTCTTGCATAAAAGAAATGATGACTGTTGGTTTTGCAAACAGCCAGGGCATCTTGCTAGACAGTGTCCTAAGAAGGCACAGAGTGGACGAAGTGGTGCTCGAATGGAGTTGAGTGCACTGTTCATCCCTGAAAGCATGCCTATAAACATGAGGGAGCACATACCTCTGGTTCTTGTAAGTGGGGTGCAGACCCATGGGTTAACTCATTACCTCCAATAGCTCCATATGAAATCCGAACTATCCATTGTTTACCTGACACAAAATGGCCGCCCAGGAGGTAATGAGTTAAGGGACATGGGGGCATCTCTTACCTTAGTAAAAGGGGATTTGGTTGGGCCTGAACAGCTTATACCTAATCAGTTTGTAACAGTAAGGGGATTCACTGGGCAGGAGAAAACTCTACCACTAGCTAGAGTCCTTCTGGACTGGGGTAAGACAGGAGAGGGTGCAAAAAGTGGCCATGGCAGACAACTTCGCCCTGGATGTAATAATAGGAAACAATCTCCAGAAGGGGGTGTTGTATGCAGTTACCTATAGTCAGACAACAATGGCCGCTTGTAGTTCCCTAGACCTCATAGAAGCCCCTGTGGAAAAAAAATAGGAGGCTGGTTCCCCAGCTTGTGACTCCTGACACGGAGGATAGTGAAAGGGAGGTAGGACTTCCCCAAGTAGCCCTTCACAAAACAGCTACAGAAGGTTATTCTGAGGAGGAAGTGGTAACCAATGGTCAGAAGGTTATGGATGGCAGTGACCCGGAATGTCCTGACACTAGAGCTTGGGACCCCAGTTTAGGAACTGAAGGGGACTTGTCCCATGCCTTGGGAAAATGTAAAGATTTTGAAGCTGCTCAGAGAACTGACCCTAGTTTGGAGAGGCTGAGGACTTGTGCAGAATCTGACGGGACACTGGGAGGCATGGGTGTAGGCAGGCATACTCCAAGCACTCCGTGGTGTGCAATTTTATTTAAGGGGGTAGCGAATAGGCTCTGAACTGGTTCCTTTTTTCATGAAAACTAACAAAGAAAATACTGAATCACAGTAATTTTATTCATAGGTGCTGAAACTAGAAGGACTGGTCACTAATACTCTCTTTGCATCCCAAGGACAATACAACTTTACAGGCTCTGGGCTGGCATGTGGGTGTCTTAGGGAACAATGCATGGCATTTATATTTACCCATGCATGGCAACAACCCCTGTTATGAGATACAAAAGTTGTATTTATTGTGCCAAATGAGGCAACAAACACAGTCCTGGTGTACATTTGTATTTTGTCTGGCTACACGGGGATAGCTCACCCTAACAGGCGGGTGGGGTAGCAGTGAGTCCACTTGGTGTGCAGATCTGAAATCCCTGGCTACACTCCTGCTGGGAGGTGATGTGAGACATAGGGTATTTTGGGACAATGGACTGTTGTTTAGTCAGGACATGAGGACAGAGGGAGGGGTGATGGGCAGAGAGCTTGTCATTCCCCAAGGGTATCATGAGCAATTGCTCAAGGTCATTCATGAGATCCCCATGTCTGGACATCTGGGAATTGCATGTACCATGCAGTGATTGGCCCAGAATTTCTATTGGCCCAACTTCACCCAGCAGGTGAAAGAATATTGCAGGTCTTGTCACCAGTGACAACAAATAGGGAAGACAGTAGTAAAACCAGTCTCCCTAATTCCCTTACCCATTGTGGAGGAGCCATTCCAGAGGGTAGGAATGAATATTGTGGGACCTTTGAGAACCCCAAGCTCCTCCGGGAAGAAGTTTATTCTGACAGTGGTAGATTATGCCACCCTATACCCAGAGGACGTCGCCCTCTCCTCACTTAAGACAGACAAAGTGGCAGACCCTTTGCTAGGGATTTTCTCCCATTTCGGGTTCCCGCAGGAGTTTATGACTGATCATGGGGATACCTTCATGTTGGACCTGATGAAGTGTTTGTGGAGAAGTGCGGGGTGGTTAAGAGTCGCATGACACTTTATCACCCACAAGCTAATGGGCTTATGGAAAGGTTTCGTGGTACCCTAAAATCAATGCTGCAAGTGTTTTCTGAACAGCATGGGAGGGACTGGGAGAAATACCTTCCCCATCTGTTGTTCGCATACAGGGAGGTCCCCCTTAAAGTTGACAGGGTTCTCGCCAGCAATTCTTATGTAGATATGAGATTAAGTAGGCCTCTAGACTTGATCTGGGAAGACTGGGAAGGCAAGCACACTACCCAAGGAACTCCCATAGTGGAGTATGTCCTGAAGTTTAGGGAGAAGCTGAAGGAGCTTATGGGAGTGGCCCAAAGCAACATGTCAGCTGCCCAACAGAAGCAAAAGGTCTGGTATGACTGCAGAGCCAGAGCTCGTTCATACAGTGCAGGTCAGAAACTCATGGTCCTAATTCCAGTCCAGAAGGACAAGCTGCAGGACAAGTGGGCAGGACCATACAAGGTAGTCTGACAGGTTAATGATGTGAACTATACTGTAGAATTTCCTGACAGGAGACATACCCATAGAATGTACCATGTCAACATGATGAAGCCATATGCAAATAGGGCTGACATGGTATCTGCAGTATGTAATCCTGGGGAGGGGATGGATGAAGAAGACTCCCTGCTGGACTTGCTAGAGGAAAGCAAGCAGGAGTCATCTGTGGAGGCAATCAAACTGTTGCCCCAGTTGACCTCAAAACAGTCCGAGGATGTGAAGGAGGTTTTAGAGAACTTTGTCCCCTTGTTTACAGCCAAGACTGGATGAACCCCCTTAGCGACACACAATGTAGACACAGGGATGCAACCGTCTGTACGGCAGACAGCCTACTGGGTGTCTGAGGCCATCCTAAAGGACAATAGGAGGGAGGGAGATGGAGGAAATACTGGATTTAGGGGTAATCCAAAAATCCCACAGCCCTTGGGCCTCACCTGTAGTCCTTGTTTGCAAGCCAGATGGCTCTACTCATGTTTGTGTAGACTATCGTGGACTCAGTGCAGTCACAAAGTCTGATACCCACCCAATGCCATGAACAGATGAACTACTGGATAAGTTAGGAGGGGTGACATACCGTATCACAACTGACTTGATGAAAGGGTATTGGCAGTTGGCATTAACTGCCACAGCTAGGGAGAGGTCAGCCTTCATCACTCCAGTAGGGTTATTCAAAGTCAGGGTAATGCCTTTTGGAATGAAGAACGCCCCTGCCACCTTCCAAAGTTTGGTCAACCAGGTGATACATGGTACTGAAGAGTATGCAGTGGTTTATCTGGATGATATTGCCATCTTCAGTACCAGTTGGAAGGAACACCTGTCCCACCTGAAGGAAGTGTTGGGCAGGATACAGAGGGCAGGAGTCACTGTCAAGGCTGAAAAGTGTCAGGTGGCTATGGCGGAGGTGGAATACCTAGGCCATGTAGTGGTGCTGGGGCAGCTTCATCAAAATCAAGCCAAGATTGAGGTGATAGAGGCATGGCCTATGCTTGAAACCCAGAAGCAGGTTAGGAGCTTCCTAGGGACTGCCGGGTACTATCGAAAGTTTGTACCAAATTACAGTACCCTGGCAGCTCCCCTATCTGGCCTGCTAAAGAAAAAAAATGACCAAAAAGGCAAACTGGGAGCCAACCTGTGAATGAGCCTTCACATGGCTAAAGGAGGGACTGTGCAGTACCTCTGTGTTGGCCAGCCTAGATTACAGTAAGCCATTTGTAGTCCAGACAGATGTCTCAGATGTGGGAATTGGAGCAGTCCTCAGTCAGACCTCTAATCAGGGAGAAGATCACCCAATAGTGTACCTTAGCAAAAATGTTTCTTCCCCAGGAGCAGGCATATTCCACAGTTGAAAAGGAATTCCTAGCGCTGGTATGGGTCCTGAAGAAATTAGGGCCATACCGCTACAGGAGGCACTTTGAGATACAGACCGATCATAACCCCATGGTGTGGTTAAATCAGATGAGTAAAACAAATGGTCATCCCAAAAGGTGGAGTATTGCCCTACAGGTCTACGATACGACTATTACCCACAGGGCTAGATCAGCCAATGACAATGCAGATGGACTATCTCACCAGTTAGGACAGTAACAGAATTTGTGAAGACTTTACCATGCATTAGGGGGCGTGTTCCCACAAATTCAGTCTAGGAGGGAGGGATGTGGTGAGCTAGCCAACTGCCAGTCATTATTTGCAGATATTCTGTTATATATATCTAACCCCTCATCCCTGCCTTTTTAGCAGAATGACAGGTGGCATGCCGTTGAAGCTGACGGCAGTACCTGGTGGGGACTGGGTTCGGGGAAGATGAGGATACTCGGCACATGGGGTCTAGGTTTGGCTACTCTGCACAGGGGCACCCAAGCAAATCTGAACACAGGAAGCAATAACTGTAATGTCCAGAACCAGGAATGGGATTCTACAGTGTGGTTTTTATTCACATCCAAGCTGAACAAACAAAGCATAGATGGACCCCCACAGGGCTACATTCCTGGTAATGCAGATTAGAGACAACAGAACACTTCTTCACTATTTCCAGCCCTCTGGCTCTGAACCCATCAGGCACAGAGCCCGGACTTGCACGCAGCTTTGGGTACACAGCCCAACTTGTACACTACTTGGGTTTTCCCCACTGGCCCGGCTCCCCCGCCGGCCACTTAATCCACAGTCCATTTTGGGAAATGAACCAATTATCCTGTTGTGGCTCCCCAAACCACACTAGAGCCTTTGACTCCTAGAGGGAATTTTTTCTCCCAATCCCACATCTGGGTACTTCCCTCATCACTGGCCAAGTGCCTGAGGCAAAGTAGAAATTCACAGAGCAAATCCATAGAGGTGGACCTGGTCACTAAAGATGGGGGGCCTCCCACCTCCAGCTCTCACAGTCCATACCTGGCCATTTCTCTGGAAACTAAACAATTCCTTTACTGAAAGCTTGCAATGTAGATCCCTGGGTAGATGTATGTCACATCTCCTCTACATATCTTGAATTTCCCAATAAACACTGGACTTGAACCTACTTTTACTTTTTGGCTAAGCCTATTACTCTAGGCATCCCACTATTTCAGTAGTCCAATTCCCACATGTCACACAAGTCCCAGGGTGAAAAACATAGGCCCTTTCAGGAACAGCAGACACTCACCCTCCGGTTGCAGGTGCCCCACAGGTGATTCACAAATCTTCTTGTTCTCCCAAAAAACTCTGGAACAAATAGGCAGCTTCTCCTTTAGTAACAGAACCAGGGGATTGTCCCTGGAATTTGCAGGAAAACCTTTTCCTGCCCCCATCCCCAGAGGGAGGGGGCACTGAGACCCGAAACAGCAGTCTCCACCACTTCAAACTACTTCTATGTCTCTCTTTTGGTGGAGACACACACCCTTTTTACCTAAAAGTAGCCCTCTGTCAGGGCTGAGGCTCCAAGAGCCTACACTGAGCTGCTATGCTGCTTTCACAGCAAGCTCCCAACACCAACTGAACACAGACTACTGTTCAAACTTCCTAACATTCTATTCCAACTCCCTTGCTGCAGATTCCATTGTGGCTCATGCAGCTGTGATAGTTCTATTGGTGATGTCATCCCTCAGTCTCAGCTGAGACTGAGAACAGAGTGAGACAGTTTGAAATCCATTTAACTGGAGCTTTACAAGCTGCTTTCCCTGCCTAAAACTAGGTAACCCCGGGTAACAAGGGGGTTGAATATATATATATATATATATATATATATATTTTTTTTTTTATGTGATTCTGTGTATGTGTACCTGCCACAAGAATGCCAGTGTTAAGGCAAGAGGCACATAGAGAGAGAGAGAGAGAGAGAGAGAGAGAGAGAGTCTGGACTTCTTTTAAAAATGTTTGATCTTCTTCTGACCTGAAGGGTAGCTGCTTGCCAGTAAGCTAAGGTTGCATTTCCATGTCCCTTAACAGAGATAAGCCAAAATCCATTTACCTGTCATAAACCATGCATTTCAGAGGCAGGATGCTCTGATTCCAGGAAACTGTTATGGTATGTTGCATCTTATGAGGTGAGAGGACCAGGAACATCCTTTCTGGCAGACCTGTGTGAATTTTCTTACAGGTGTCAATTGTATTCCCAATAAGACAGTAGAGACATCAAAGGCCACTAGGAAAGTGAGATTGTGGGGAAAGGGCAAGAGTGAAATCTACTGGCCTAAAAGTTATGACAGACCAGGGAGTTTTGGACCCACTATGTAAGTGATGAAACCAGAGTCAAACTCTCTCATTTTTTTTTTTATTTTTTTTTTTGCTGAGCATCTACAAGGGACACTCTTCTCCTGAAAATACAAGAAGCAAGATTGCCAGTACAAAGGAAACTGAACCATTCATTTACGTTCTTTGGACTTCAATTCTCTATGGACTTATGGTAGACTTTAGATAACAGTTACAGTGTGTTTTTCATGTATATTTTCCACTTTTAGTTCTGCTATTCTGTGACCAAATTAGTGCATCTTTTAGTTGTAACTGTATGGTTATTAATTAAGTATTTTACTAAAAACATTTGTTTTTTAAGAATCCTGCCTGAGCAAGATTTTTAAATTGTGTGTGCATTGTGGGGCAGTTATTAATAATCTGTGACAAAATGTTATTGGTAAGGGGTGCTTCTATAAGCAACCGATCGAGCAAGGGTCTGTAAGTGACATCTTGGTAGAGATAGGGAGAATACCAAAGTCTCAAAGAAGAGTCTGTAGGGATTTTGAACCAGGTTGTTGCATGTCCTGTTGGAGTAGATGAAATCAGGAGCACACTGCTACCCTGAAGAGAGTGTGACACCTGGATCTTCTCCCATTTGTGTTACGACCAAGAAGGGTTTATATTTGGCTACAAGACTTGAGACCGGTGCTGTACCCTTATCCAGAGTTTAGAGGGATGCCCTGGGTCCTCGTGGTGGGTGTTCAGGTTTGACCTCGGTGAGTGTTCTAAAAGGGCACAAGAAGGGTATCCCTGTCCCACCCCATCATGGATTGCACTTAGTAGTGGGTACTGTGAGCTCAGTGGACCTGACCCTCAGAAGTGGGTTCATGACAGATCTGGTGCACAGCATTGGGATCTGAAAGATCTGGTAGCACAGAGTTGAGATTCGAGAGATATTGGTGGCACAGGCATAACGGCTGGACTTGAGGCCAGTGTATCAGACTTCGGCAAGCATTCTAAAAGGGCTTGAGGAGAGTATCCCTGTTCCCCCTACCCCATCACAGATTGCACTTAGGGGTGGGCACTGTGAGCTCAGTGGTCCTGACCCTCAGGAGTGGGTTCGTGACAACTCTATCCCTATCTTTTGGAACATCCTTCCCAATGGTCTATAGGAAATCTCATCTCTCGGGGGATTTAAAAAAGGCCTAAAAGCATGCATACTAGAACGGAATCAGTGCAATTGTTAATGTTGATAGGCCTAAACACTGCTATTCTGTGAGTTGGGACTTAGATCTCTAGTCATTGTCCTTGATTTCGAGATAACTTAAAAATTATACTCTTTCTGTACACTGACGTAAACTTATGTATAGCTTATGTATGTTCATGATTTACAGAATGTTTCTTTGTAACTTAACCTGCCCATTGTATTTATAACTATCCTACCAATACATCTCTGATTGTACTTATGTTGATAAATCTCTGCAATTAATTCCAGGTCGCCCCTGAAAGAGGGACTCTCTGAGGCCCAGTGGGTTTACCAGGTCAACAAAATTCAATAAATAAATAAACTATAATACATACTAAACATCTTTTTCACATGTTTCTGAATAGTTGTTCTCAATATTAGAATACTAACCAGCAGTGCTAGAGGCTTTTTAAAGTGAAACCAAAAACAGACAAGTGGTATTCCATCTACACAAAATACCAATATTTTGTCTAGGTGAAATATCAATAAAAGAACCTGGAATGTCAAACCTTGCTGCTAACCTTTTCCACTTCAGAAAAAGATGCTCATATCGTATCACAAAAAATAAAATAAAAAGTGTGTAAAGAGTGAGCGTGGTTCTAACACATCATAAGTAGTTTTTTCTTATACCTGATAAGTAAGTAGCAGTAAAGTAGCTGTCAGTTTATTTGAAAACCAAGAATATGATAACCCAATGAGTTGAAACACATTTACAATGGAACACAGACCATTCATTCACAGTTACACAATAGTAAACAGATACTAACGAGCCTTACATTACATCGACTATTTCAGTACTTGACATTATATACATCATTACAATAGTACTACACAGCCAAAAATAAACTGGCAATTCTGCAATAACTTTCAACACAAACACATCACAAGATAATTCACTGTTGCCATGAGAACATTACAGTAGTAAGAATTGAAAATGCACTCTTTTCAACATCAGAACTGTAACCTATAGACGAACAACAACGCTTTGGCAGGGAAGCATTATTGACATGCCATGCTTTTATTGGATACCAAGGAACGACACCCTTTAAAGATAATTTCAAGCAGGGTTTCAGTTAACTTCATTTTGGGAGTATTTGACTTCCAAAAATAAGGCAAAAACTTCCAAAATAAAGAGGGAGGAAGTCATTGACTTCCAGACGTAAAACCAAACATTAGATGGCTTCTGAAATTGCAGGCATGGAAGTCAGAAATGATGGTTTGTTCTGAAATAAATTATATTTTACCACTAATATATTGTATTAACATCCATAAATTTGCCCTTCTTAGAATATTGACATCCAAAAGTGGGACCCTGGAAGTATTTTGACTTCCAAAAAATTGGAATTACTTCCAGATTTCAACTTCTGGAAGTTTTAGACTTTCACTGAAAATAAATCAACTGAACCCCTGATTTCAAGTATTACTGTGATGCCATAGAAACATACTTCACTCTCATGCTGCATGATATCAGCATATCTAATATCTGCTTGGTGTAAGAATCAGCTTTTTTTTTCATACTTGGGGTTATTTATTCTCTATGTCCCACCCAGAAGTGACATATTCATCCCTGGCCAAGTTGGGGGGTGGGGAACTGAAGATGAGAAAAGGCTACTGGAACCACAACAGAAAGAATACCACAACTTCCTTGAAGCCCTGTTAATCAGTAGATTCCAATGGAGGCAAGTTCCTGTGTAGATTGCCAAGATGAAACCAGAGTATTTTTCATGGAATGATGATTGGCACCTCTCTCCCAAGGCAGGGCCACAGTAATGGGGGAAAAGTGGGGATGTTGTCCAGGGCCCCGAGCTCAGGAGGGGCCCACTTGAAGAGCTGGCATTATTCCCTGGCATTAGCTGGTTTGGGAAACGGACCCATTTCAAGTGACTTGTCCGGGGCCCAAAATTCATAGCTGCAGCCCTGTCCCAAGGGTGACAATACTGCCAGGGGACCCTTGTACAGTACGAGGCTTGCAGACCAGACCCCATAACCCGCCAAGAGGAGAACAAGCACCCAGATGAATGGTGGAGGCTTTATCCCAAAGATTGATTCAAAGACCGGGAGCTGACACCACAGCATATGGGGCCAGCCTGGGTTGCACTGTGGGAGAAAGATGGATAGATAGATAGATAGATAGATAGATAGATAGATAGATAGATAGATAGACAGACAGACAGACAGACAGACAGACAGATAGATAGATAGACAGACAGACAGAGAGACAGACAGACAGATAAAACATTTATTTTTATACAGGATAAGTACGTGTCGTAAGGGAAAATGCCATTTACAAGACAGCCCTGTTAAGATGTTCAGCAATACACAACCAATATTGCATATAAAAACATAGATACATGAACATACATCACAGACTATACAAATACAAATATGGGTCCCTATGGACTATTGGGGTGGAGTGGCTATGCACACATCTCTAGGGCGTGCAGCTACTCCGCACCCTACATGCCCCCCATGCGGGATGAACCAAGGAGGGGGGCACTCAGCACCTATGCACCCGATCCCCTGGCCGCATGAAGAGCAACATGCTGGGGGCAGATGGGGGCGTCCCAGCACTATGCACCATGCACCAAGGCACATAATGCTGGCTGTGGGGGTGCGACAGGGGCACAGGTTACGACAGGGAGAACCCTGATGTAAGGCCCCTACGCACCCTATGAACACAGTGGGAGTCGTCTGACAACAGGGCGAGTAGCCCACCCACACACCGGGGACACTGCAGACGGACTTCCGGCACCTCCCTGCCCACCCCAGTGCACACATTGGACCCCCCGGATCCCTCCCCACACAGGAGCACTGGACATTGATGCTGCCCTGCCCCCAAAATGACACCACCTGCCCACCCACCCCACTTATGGCGAGGTACAGTGCCTTCCCCCATACCCGCACTGCCATCCCCCACCAGTCCCTGTGCACCGGTCAGGTACCATTGGAGGGCCGGCAGCATTGCCCTCCACATACCACCACAGCGGCTGGCCCTTGGAAGTCCATGGAGTGCGCTGTCAATGCGCACACCGCCGTATATGGGATCCAATGTGGGTTCCGGTCCAGGCATCCGATTGGATGCCTGACTGGGTCCACAACTCCACCCCTACCACCCTGTGGAGTCCTGTATGCTGGGAGGGGCCACAGACAGGTGGTCGGCAGTTGTGAATGCCACCGGTGTGCACCTGTCCACAGGTGCACTGCTACATGGGTGGGGTAAGCGCAGATTCCTCTCACCCCTGCCCCAATAGTGCATAGGGGGCCCATGATTACAAAAACACATAAAATGTACTAATAATTGCATACCATAGAAAAAGTAGAGTTCAACACAGAGTTGAACACACCATGTGAAGTAGTAGTGTACACAGAATGGTGTAACCCATTCCACAGAACAGAAGCCTGATGTCTCAGCGTTTTGACTCCATACTTAGTCCTGCGCAGGGTAATAGATTTTTTTTTTAACTCAGAACAATTTTTATTGATAGATCCAAGTACATTTCATAAGTTGGCATATCATTACATTATACATGGTTAGATATATTGTAAACAAATGATAACATTCATAGACTTACATTAACTCTTTTTTTTTCCCTTTCAAACAGATGGAGACACTTCAAGCAACTTGTTACCCTTCCAATTCATGGGTTCTCCAGTTCTTTCCACCTGTAGCTTTTAAACCGTCCATGTCTTTTAATATAGAAACTGTGTTAGACTGCCATTTCCAGTTAATATTTACCAGTGTTTGAACCTATATCACTAAACATATTGCAATTCTAAGAATAAAGTAATCTTTCTAGTCCATGTCTAATAAAAGAAACTTTATAAACCAAAACTCTAAAACTTAGCAGTGTGGCTTTACTTTTTTAAAAATTTCTATTCCTCTATATCGTTATCTTATATGTATCAGATTACTATGTTTATTCTCTAACTCATCCCCCCTCTATCCTCTATATAATCAACCAGTGTTCTGTGGTGGTAGAACCCACCCCCTCCAGGTTCTTATAAGTCTCACCCCTTCAATCTATTGCCACTAGTGCAACCTTTCAGTAAGACCCTCAAATCTCAAGCCAAGAGTTACTGGTCCAGCACTGGTGTGTGCCTTCTGTACTTTCAATATAATCATAATACGGTAGCCATCTTGTGTTTTATTGGTCTGTACCTAGCCTTAGACGGGCTGTGACTGCTTCCATTTCTTTAATACGCAGCACGTTAGATTTCACATATCTAAAGTTAAAGTGCAGGGCTGGAGCCAATGTTGAGTGACTATCTTTACAGCTGCTGTCACCATAATATAAAATAAGTATCTCTGGTTATTAGATTTAACCCTCATTAGGGTGCTGTGGAGCTGGAACATTTCTTGTAATGCTTTTATGATCTCTTGCCAATATATCAGTGTCTGCAGGCATTCCCATAGAATGTGTGTGTGGGTACCCCTACCTCCACATCCCCGCCGACATCTACCTGTTGGTGGGTTTGCATAATGGCCAGATATCACCAGGGTAATAAAGTATCTTGTTGTAACCTTCCAACTATATTCTCTCCATTTAGGTGAGGCTGTGGTTTTAAAGACCCCAGCCCAGATCTTCCCCCATTCTTTGTTTGTTATCGTAATGTTGAGTTCAGCCTGCCAGCATCTTTCTATTTGCTCAACATGCATTTTCCCTATTTCTTCCTGGAGTACTTTGTACATATAAGATATAAATCCTCTGGTATGTGCTAACTGACTGTTTTGGAAAGTGGCAGTGATTGGTTGGGGCGGGTCTGCTATCAGGGCTGATACTCCAAGTGAATTTACTATATACAGTCTATACTGTAGATATTTGTAAAAGTCTGTTCTTGGTAGGCCAAATTCTTTTTGCAGTTCTGAGAAGGATTTGATAGTCTCTCTTTGGATAAACTGTGCAAGGACCTTAAGCCCTGTGGCTCTCCAATGCTGGAAACGGTTATCTCCCTGATGGGTTGGGAAATTAGGGAGGGAGTCCAGTGGTATATACTTCCAGATTGGAGTGGGAATTTCCCACCACTGCCTGCTATCCATCCAGATTCCAAGGGTTTGCTGGGTCCACCTGTTTTTTATGGATTTTAAATCAGTGGGTAAAGCAATCCATGGCAAGACCCTCAACGGGATCAGTGGATGCGCCTGTCTCTCCATGAGATACCAGCTCCCCCTATGTTCCAGGTTTATCATTTTTATAATTGGTAATATCTGAGCTGCTCTAGAATAGTTATAAAAGTTTGGGACTCCCCTTCCTCCTCTCCCTTTGGTCTCCATCACAAGCTCCCATCTCTTTCTGGGTCTTCCCCCTGCCCAGATAAATCGAAACAATTTCTTTTTGAGCTCTCTCCAGTCCTTCTTAAGGTATAGGATAGGCAGGTTTGTAAAGAAAAAGAGGTACCATTGCAACAGGTTCATCTTAACTGTATCTATTCGATTTGTAAAGGTAAGGGGAAGCGCTTGCCATCTATTTATGTCTGCGTATACCTTATCTTTTAAAATTCCATAATTAAGCTGATATAATTTGGGCATTTTAACGGGGATCTGTATTCCTAGGTATTGAATACTTCCCTTCACTCATTTAAATGGGAGCTTGATACAGATGGGGTAGATATACGTCTTTTTATGGGTAGGACTTCTGTTTTGTCCATGTTGATCTTAAAGCCTGAGATTTTACCAAATTGGGTTAACATATTTATTAAGGGTGGGATCAATGTATCTGGATTATTTAGATAGATCAGGGTGTCATCTGTGTAAAGAGAACTCTTATATAGGGTTGCTCCCATGGAGATCACCTGAATCTTATCCTCTTTTCTAATTGCCTGGGCTATGGGCTCCATTGCAATTGCAAAAAGCAAAGGGGACAATGGAGAATAAAATCCCTGAGCAATGCAAAGCTGCATCGGCAACAAAGGGTATTTTTATTTTTGGAGCCAAAAACTCACAGCCTGAAGGTAGCAGCAGCAGAACAGAGAATTCACAGAGCAATACGAGAGAGGAGTGGAATGCGAAGGCTGTCTTGGATGGAGCAGGATGGCTTCAGTACACGAATGTGACTTGGCTTCCTGACCCATTGATTCCACTTCCAGGATCAACCCCAGTAGAGTTACAATCCAGGGCTGTGAGTGCTGAAGAAAACAGAATGGAAGATGGAGGCACAGATGGAAGGGGATGGCTCAAATCAGTAGGGAGCGATATGATGCCACTACAGATGGACACTAACCAAGCAGCATAGAAGGAGACAGAAAACGGAACAACAATGAAATTAGCTGACTTGCAAACAGCTAAGACACCACTTGAAATGGGGGCCCAGGACTCTCAAGGTATTTTATATTCCCAATTACAGTCTTCTAATGAAGTATTTTTTGAGGCTCTGACAGAAGTAGAGCCACCTACTAATGACAATGTAACAGACGTTGTACTGGAAGAACCAACAAATGTAGGGGATAATATTACAGAGGAGAAGGAGTCTGTTACTAATCATGTCACATATGCTAGTTTGTTAACAAAACCTTCAGAACAAGCTAAAAGAAGATATGCTGTAAGGTTAAGGTATATAGGAGGTTTGGACCTACCACCTGACAGAGCTTACGTAGGGAAACATTTGGTGAAAATGGATCTGGGTTTCACACCTTCAGAGGTGTATGCATTAATACATGCTCCAGGGGAAGCAACTTTTGATTTAAGTTTTTGGTCTTCCACCCTGTTAGATAGATTTTGGCTTCTATATAATGCTCACAAAAGAACTCCAACGTGGGCCCCCTTTCAAGCCATTCCACTTATGAAACTTACCTTTAAGATGATTACCATCCTCTTTAGGAATGAAGGAGTTAATGTCACAGATATTTTATATTGGTTGGGGACTAAATGCAAGGTTAAAGATACACCTGAACCCATAGTGGATGAGGAAGGTTTTTGGACGGGAGGATGGAGAGTTAACATTCAGTTTCAACAAGACAATTTTGAGATTAAACATTTGCCAAACTGTTTCTACTTGGGAAAAGACAAATGGGTTCTGTTTTACCAGGGACAACCTAGATAATGCTATAAATGTGGATCCTCGAGATGTCTCAGCAATAATTGTTAGGTGCAAAGATGTTTACACTGTGGAAGTCAAGGGCACAGCAGTTCAGGTTGCACTGTTCCCCCAATATGCCACTTATGTGAAGAAGAGGGGCACTCCATTTTTGCATGTCAGTGGGCCTCACATAATAATGGAAATTGAGATTTTGCCAAACAGGATTTTTATGTTAATCAAGCAACAAGACAGGAAGGCGCCACCCCCCCCCACTCAGAGAAAAGAGAGAAATGCCCCTGACACCCAGACACAAAGAGTCAGACACCCAGCAACCTCCCTTAGAACAGGAACATTGACAGGGAGATACACACCAGGAGAAAGATGAAGAGGTTTTAGACCCCCCTAGTCAGGTGGAACAAACGTCAGACCAAGAGACAGAAATGCCTCCACCACGAGCCCCATCTCCAATGGAGACTACTTTTACTGCAGTAGTCTCCAAAACATTCACAGAACTGAACTACCAGAAGTGGAGATTCCTCTACAAAATAAATCTGAGGTCTTACAGTGGGGGGACACAGAGATGGGAGAAGATTCAGACGAAATGTCTGAAAATTCCTCATGTATAGGGAGAACTTCGGAACATGAGGGGCAGGAATCACAAACAGCAGGAAAGGTTAAAAAGAAAAGACTTTTGGGGACAAGGTGCAATCTAAGGAAGAAAAAAGCCACTGATCTGGCAAAACCTGAAGGGTTATAATTTAAGGTTAGCATCGTTTATTGCGAATAACCTGAAACCTGAGATAAAAAAGGAAGACCACTTTTCAATATTTTTTCTCTCAGACGTATGCTATTTCAAGATACACGGCTGTTTACATTCATGGAGGTACAAAAATCAAAGGTAGAATGGATAGTAGGCCCATCCTATTGTTCTGTGGGAGAAGACACATGTAGCGGGGTTGGGATCTGCCTTACAAACCCTAGGATATAAGTCACTAGGACTCAAGACATTATACCTGGGAGAGCGATACTAATGGATTTTGTGGTGGAACAACAGGCCTTTTGTTTGATCAATGTGTATGCTCCACAAGAAAGAGCAAAAAGAACACAGATGTTTAACCTCTTACAACCCCTGTTACTGACAGCGCGAGTGGTATTATGGGAGGGAGACTTTAATTGCAGCAGGCTAAAAAAGGATGGCGCCATTAAAACTGAGAAAGTATTCTATGATGCTGTACTCTTAAATGGAATTATTTCCCAGACAAATTTAATAGATGTGTTTCACACTAGTCACCCTACCACGCAGTATACATATCTAAGAGGATGTCTTAAAACAAGAATAGATTATTGGTTTATATCAACATATATCCCTATTCAAACATCTAGGATGCACTCCATTGCAATATCAGATCATCTGTTGTTAGACATTAATTTATCATATTCCCCTGAAGAAACGTTAGGCAAAGGATATTGGAGATGCAGTACTTCTTTATTAGAGATTTCAGAAATAAAACGAGGGTTCCCTAGACACAATCCAAGCAAGACTTTCAGTTAAATGCCTCTATGACTATATATTAGACTGGTGGGAACAAACAAAGGCTGACTTAATCAAGTACTGCAAACACATGAGTCAATTGATGGGGACATATAGGAATACAAGGTATGAACAAATACAACTATACAAGCTGACTTCTCTACAGTTAGAAAACAGACAGGACTTCTCAGAACAAATAAAACAAATCAAACAAGAAATGAGTGAAAGGCAGTATGATAGGAATAAGTCCATAGAATTTGAGCAAAGGTATAGTACCAAGGGTAAACAAGAACAAGCAAACCCTTATGAAAACTGCATGACACAAAATAATAAGAAATACAAATCATTGTTAAAAACAGGCGACCAGGTGATTACTGGTAACACCAACATTATGAAAGAAGTAGAGACTTACATAAAGACATTATTTGGGACAGCTCATAACATACCAGAAAGTACTACAGATTGGTTACAAGAGTGTAGCTTGTCACAAATTTCTCAAACTGAGAAAAGAATGTTAAGACAGATAACAATACAGGAAACCAGAACAGTCGTAGAGCAATTACAGGCAGGGATGGCACCAGGACCTGATGGTCTACCAAACACTTTTTGTAAGGAGCTGGTGAAATATATGGGACCTGATATAACAGAAGTTTATAATGCAATTTTATACCAAGCAGAAATGCCACAATCAATGTACCAGGGACGACTTCTTCTAATCCACAAAAAGGGGCCCAAAGAAAGCTTGGATAATTGAAGACCACTATCTCTACTAAATTCTGACTTCAAAATACTGACAAAATTACTAAGCAATAGACTATCACTAACACTATCATCAATAATACATTATTCACAAACATACTCACTCCCAGGGAGAAAAATTTATGACATTTTAATTCTGATTAAGGAACTAAAAGAGAAAGGAGAGAAGGGATAATTATTAGGGTGTATAGTAAATCTAGACCAATCCAAGGCTTTTGATTGGGTTTCACATCTGTATTTATGGACCTGTTTAGAACAATATGAATTCCCAATAGAATTTATTAAATGGATTAAACTGTGTTATGCCCAAGCCCATGTTATGCCTTATGTAAACAGAAGGGTGGGGAATGCATGCCAAATAAAAAACAGAGTTTGACAAGGGTGTCCACTGAGCCTGCTCCTATATATTCTACCTCTTAATCCATTAATTAGAAAGATTAACCTACATCCGGGTATACAGGGATTATCAGTATCAAGCCAGGATATTGAAACTAAAACACTGGGGTACGTGGATGATTTATGTATAGTTCTAGCAGATACTTATTCAGCGGCACCAATGGGGCAGTTGCTGGATGAATTTTCATCACTTTCTGGAGCAATAGTAAATTTACAGAAAAGTACCTGCATCATCATAGGAAGATATTTCTCACAAGACGTGCATATAAATAACATACCAAAAAGTAATACAAGAAGCAAGATTTTAGGGATCTTCTTTGGGGTACCAGATGCTGCCTTATATAATTGGAAATCCCTTTTGAACATAGCTTTAGATAGAGTAGCCAAATGGAATAGATGGAGGATGAGCAAGGAAAAAAGGTTTTTTTATGATGCATACCTTTTTGCTGCCCATGTTCCTTTATTTAAGTTATATATTTCCACCACCTAAACAAGTTGAAACTAGATTGTATAGCTGTTTCTTTCAAAGGATCTGGGGTAGCAGGTTGAACCCCATAAAACGTGATATCCTATACTTAGAAATCAGGGCAGGGAGATTAAAATTGATCAACCCTATTACTTTTTTATCACAGCATATTTTTTTATGCAACTATAAAGCCATTAATACAGGGAAAGATACATATGTGGTGCCCATGGGTAATAGATAGCATACAGTCTATATTGCACACGTGGGAGAAATATGGGGTAATTCCAAAACAGAGTAGGTTTACAGATATACCTGCATACCTTAAGGAGAGTATAGGTTAATTAAAACTGTGGAAAGTAAGTATGGAAATGATAAAAACAATGGATAGGAAACAGTTTTACGTAGACATACAAAATAATTTTTTACACAAATACCAGAATATATGAAGAGATCAGAAAATGAGATCCAGTGTATATCAGCTCTACTAACAGAGAATAGGCAAGTACCTCAGATGTGGGATAACACCTGGTTATGTGTACGTGGGAAACTCCCTGTGAAAGATAACCAAAAACATAAAGATACGTCAGAAAGGGGGTGCTCAAGACAGGGATGTATAGGACAACCAGAGACAATGGATCATCTCTTCTTTCAATGCCAGTATATTCAATCATTTTGGGCGATAGTTTTCCGAACATGGATATGGTTTCCAAGTTGGTTAAGCATTCCAGAGGCTTTATTTTATGGGATATTTCCAGAACACAATATCAAATATGAGGTAGGATCCTTAAGGGTAATTATCACATGCATCAGATACTGGATATGGCGGGCGAGATGCAAACTACTGTAACTCTACAACAGATAGATTGGACAGTAGAACAATTGGTTAATATGATACAGGAGAATATAAGCAGCATTAAACATCAAGAGAGCAAAAAGGACAATAAGAATGAAAGAAAATGGCAACATCTTGAGATTAAAAAAGGGGGGGAAGAAGCTTATAAAAGAGACAAGGGAGCTAATTAGTCTGTCAATATATAATGGTTTAGAACTGATAGAGATATACTGAAGACTACCAGGCCACCCAGCAATGGACGAAAATTTACTTTTGTGTACATATGAAAGTTAATCACTAGTGCTAGTGGAGAGATATTCCTGTTTATAGTTTTAATTTAGACTTGTTCGGAGTGGAAGATACCCATATAATTGTAGATGGTTATGTATGTCTTATGATATTTCAGTAGGAGTGACTTTAAAATACACTATAATTATTAAAGAGAACTATGAAATGTCTCATGAGATGAGTAAGAAATACTACTGATTGTTTTTGAAGTCTCTGTAATTTACATCACAAATAATGTTTTAGTTTTGAATAGACAGATTGTTCTAAAATATTGTTATGTCTTATAACATATATGCATTTATAATAGCATTATGAGACATGAATGTTTTGGGAGAGGGATTACATTATAGTAGATATGAAGGCACGACGCTTGAGTTGGGGATAAACCAGGTGGATGTAAAAAATCTGGGACTTTGATTTTATCTTATTTGTATAATAAGAAAACTATGGTATTTATGGGCATGATTATATATATGGAGTATTATTTATGCACACCAACAATGATTGTATATTTTTATTTGGTGTTGATGTAACAATGAAAATCCCCCTAGTCTACTAGTGGGTGGGGGGTGTCTTTAAAGGATTAGGATTTACTTTTAAGCATCAATATTTCTTTTGACAGTGCATTAGAACTGGTATGACCATAATACTTATTTAAGTACTTATGATTTGTAAAGAACTGGTGTATGTTCTCTCTGGCTTGTATTTCTTAACTTTAGATGTAGTTAAAACTCCCCTAAATTGTAATGGGGAAGTTATATTGTCATGAATTATTCTTGTTTGACATTAGTGTATAATATAATACGTATTTATGTATATTTTCTTTCATTATGAATTGGTATGAAGCATTTCATTTTTGTATACTTTGTTGTGAGTCCTTGAATAATAAAATTCCCCTACACTTTTCAAGAAGTGCCATGAGATCTTTAACATCCACCTGAACTACCACCAGAACAGGCAGATGGGACCTCGGTTTAATGTCTCATCCAAAAGACGGCACCTCAGGAGTGCAGCACCCCTCTCATGCTGCACTACAGTGTCAGTATTGGATAGCATTGTCAGTGTCAGTGACCATGACCAGGCATGTGCCAGGCTAGCCAAATACCAGCTTGATACTGAAGACAACTGGCCGATTAAAACAATCCCAGAGGGTTCCTCTCCACTATCAAAGGAAATTTGAGGGGCCAGTGAGATAGATGAAGGACCATGGAGTCATTTGTCCTTCCATGAGCCCAGGGGCCACCCAGTAATTTTAATATGGAAAAAGGATAGGGGCATACGAGTGTGTGTCAACTATCTCCACCTGAATGAGGTCACCATGAAGGATGCGTACCCACTACCTCGCATTGACAACACCCTCAATCTTTTGGCAGAGGTTCACTGGTTGTCTAGCTAGATTTGGCTAGTGTGTTACTGGCAAGTGGACTTCTACCCTGAGGAGTGGCCAAAGACTGCATTCATGAACAAGTAGGG
This sequence comes from Neoceratodus forsteri, assembly GCA_016271365.2. Taxonomy (NCBI): domain Eukaryota; kingdom Metazoa; phylum Chordata; order Ceratodontiformes; family Ceratodontidae; genus Neoceratodus; species Neoceratodus forsteri. The sequence continues at coordinate 147,110,501 of CM028135.1, forward strand.
ACTGTTTGAATTTAACTTTATACCATTTGGGGTGTGTAATACCCTAGAGACATTGCAATGTCTGATGGATGTCTTGCCTGCAGATCTACAAGGGACATTGTGCATGGTGTACCTGGATGAAATAATCATCATGGGGAGGACCTGTAAAGGTCAACTGCACAAGTTTAAGATGGCCCTGAGGAAGTTGGGTGGCACAAACCTGAAGGTGAAACCAACTAAATGCAATCTTTTCTGCAGTGAAGTATCTAGGAAACCTGATCTCTGCAGATGGAGTAGGAACAGATCTGGACAAGGAGGATGCTGTATGGTCCCGATCTATATTTCACTCAGTGATGCAGGTGAGGAGCTTCTTGGAACTGGCATCCTACTACAGAAGGTTATTGCAGGGTTTGCTACCATCAGCTGACTGTTGCGTAAGGTTACTAAAAGTGGGGCACAGTTTGTCTTGACAGATTTCTGCCAGGAGGTCTTCAAGGAGCTGAAGTGTTGACTGATCTCTGCTCCATTCTTAGTGTACCCTGACCCACATCTGCTGTATCTACTGAAAACAGACACCAGCGAGGTAGGCATTGGAGTGGTATTGGCCCAAGTGGTGGATGGCAAACAGAAAGTGGTCATGTATGCATGCTGGACTCTACAAAAGCAGAACACAGGTACAGCATGCCATAACTGAGAAAGAATTATTAGCTGTTGTAACCTTCACACACTGGTTTTGTCACTTCCTGCTTGGAAAGACATTCACACTCCAGAAAGACTATGGCTCGCTCCACTGGCTGCACAATTTTATAAGCCCAATTGACAGCTTGCTCAGTGGTTGGAGCAATTTGCACAGTTTGACTACCAAATGATTTTTTGACCAGGGAAGCAACACTACAGTGCAGACACCTTGTCCTGGAAGCAGAGACAGGTAATACAGTTTACCTGCACATCTGCAAAAGCACAGAGAAGATCACAATAAATAAACTAGGCTGATCAGGAAGGCCAAATATGAATATTGTAAGGCCCAGCAAACCATAAACTGGAACAATGAGAAAAAATTTGGGAAAACATTTTTGAGCTCTGGGCAAGAGTGAGAAACAATCCTTTAAAATGTTAATTGTTGATGGGTCTGAGATCACAGACCCAAAAGAATTACCAAACAAATTCAACACAGCCTTCACAGATCTAAGTGCAGTCATCCCAGTCAGCCCACCACATGCAACCCATAAAGGAGAAGAATATGTAGCACCTAGCAGTTCAGCAGTAGGTTAGTTTATTAATTCGACACAAAGTCATTACGAATGATCAACAATACATTTTACAATCACCCAAGAGATCATAAAAATACAATAAATCTTCTTATAAAATTTGGCACACATAAGACTGGGTCTGTCCATTTCATCAAATAGTTAATTAGAGATGGGATAGCATACAAATTAACACTTCCAATACGAAATTTGTAGTCCATCCTTTAAATTTACATCCCACCTCGTAGAACAGTATCCAAAAGCAGAAAAACTGTGTAGGAAAATGACTATATCTAAATGGCACTCCAGTCAAAACATCATTACTAGATAACTAATAGTTTTCTGATTATACTCAGAGGGATTCCAGACATCATAACTCATCCATAGCACCACTCAGGATCTCCATCAATCCTGACCCTCAGTCTAAAGGAATAGCCAAAACAACAAAAATGTATCTCCAATTTGTCACCTGTTAGCAATTTTAGACCTATATATTAGCTCCCTTTCTGGAGGGAAAGCCTTTCTCTTAGGCTACAGGGCCAATTGGGTCTCACTATGCTTATAAGATAATTGGAGACCTAAACTCACTATTCAATTGCCATACCAGTACTGGTAGTCTTATAATCGTGTCCCTGGTCATGCTAACATGAGCCAGTTATGCTGATCCACCTGAGTTCTATCGTACTCATTATTGTCATACCACTTCCATGAAGGTAAAAACCAGGAACCAGTATTCAATTACCAATTACTAAACAGTTTGTCAGTTTTGTCGATCCATTCCATCAATTTAAGATTTCACACAAAATAGACAACACCCCTTTCATACAATGAAAGTTGCCAAATAATATTCTAAGCTCAATTTGGCAATTTCAAAAACTTACTTTGTACCAAATAGCCAAAAACATACTATACAAATAATCCTAAGCAATTAGTCATTTAAACTATTTCCAAACATTTCAAATATAATTTAGAAATAAACTTACATGAAACATTATACAAACACACAATCAAATAAAAAATTTTTAGCAGACGGAGGCCCAGAAATTCATCAGGCCATTCAAGTGCATGGCAAGCATTCAAACCATTTTAAAGGGTTCAATTTATCTAGGAGTCACTCACAAGATTTTCAGAATATAGATCCAAGTTAACAAATTCTGAAGTCCATGTGGACTATATCACACTGCATAAAATTATTTATTGCACAAAAACAGCATCCCCTTTTTGCAGAAACATGTGGTAAGAGTACTAGTTTTGATTTTAAAGTCCCAGCTCACCTCTCTTAACAAAATTCAAGGGAGCTAAAGTACATCAGGGACGAAACAACCTTCCACTTACTCCATTTTATTCATACCATTATTGATTTAGTGTTTCATACCTTGTCCAGCTGAAGATTACTCAGAGTAAACCCCATGGGGGTGTACAAAATACTTTCCTTTATCCCCAAAAGTGCACACTCACAAATCCAGTGAGCAAGGTAGACACCAACTCTCCTAGCATTTATCATGCTGTTCTATGCAGACCACATATTTCAAAGGGATTTTCCAATCTCCTAGTCTGGGAGTTCATTAAATGTTATCAGAGGTCTTTCCAAAATCCAGAGCGTTCCTTCTTCCATTTTTCCTTACTGGTTCAAGTGCAGCACCTATTAAAACAAAATCAGGAGAAGCGCTCCTCTACGCGCAATAACGTTATATATTTTCTTGAGCTTTTCAAATGACCCCATACCCCTGACAATGTTAGCATACCTTTACTAAGGCTAATATTAGCCTAACAGCATTTAAAATGCCATCCGGCTTCCATGCCGCCATACTTCCGATCATCCTCTTTTCAACTTCTACTTGGACATCGAATCCTCGTCTTCATGGGGAAATCTCCATTCGGGTTCTACCTCAATTCATTTCGGGTCCCTAACTCCCCAAAAGGTGAGCAGCATTGCCCGGTCTAACAAGGGCTAAATAATCTTGCCATTCTCAGTTTAGGAAGTTAAATAATTGAATGACAAAGCCGTTCCAATGTTTGCTTAACCATCGGTAAACAGCGTTACTCCATGACGACAACCATCACCAGAGTCAATTTCGGTCATTATTTTAAGAACAAATTACAAATTAGCTTAAGTCTCATTCAGGAATTGAAAATATGAGGCTAAAAGAAGCTCAAGAAATAGAAGCAAACCTTCCCTGCTTAGCATGGTGCGGAGCGGGGCAGCAGCACGGCCAGAGACTGGACACCCTAAATTCTACTTCAAGAGAATCTCCATCGACGACACCCAAAAGTACATCAAAAGAATATTGGGTAAACCAGGGTTGGTGGTGACACAATTGATATGGAAAGGCTATGGAAACATGCACTAGGAAGAAAAGTAAGAAGTGTAGGCCAGAGAAACCGAGTTGGCTTACACAGGAGGTCATGGGAGGGGTGAGGGCCAAGAGGGCAGCATTTTGAAAATACAGGAAATCAGGGGTAAGGGGGAGAGGAGAAAACAAATGTAGGGATCACAGAGTACAGGGTACTGGAAGGGCTAAGAACATTAAGGGTGGTCAAAGAACCTGGATCAGATGGCATTCATCCTAGGATGGTAAGGGAGCTAGCAGGGGTCCTGGCGAGGCCACTGGCTGACCTGTTCAATACCTCCTTGGACATGGGATGTGTACCAAAGGACTGCAGGATGGCCCATGTGGTACCCATCCACAGAAGTGAACCAAAGGATGAACCAGGGAACTGTAGGCCAGTGAGCCTCACATCAGCCATGGAGAAGCTCATGGAAACCATCTTTAAAGAGTGACTGGTGAGCTTCTTGGAAGAAAATGATCTCCAGGATAGTCAGCAGCACAGGTTTGTCATGGGAAGATAATGCCAGACCAACCGTGTAGAGTACTATGACTGGGTGACACAGGAACTGGACAAGAGTCATGCAGTGGATGTCCTTTATTTGGACTTCAGCAAGGCCTTTGATTCAGTACCACATGGGAGGTTGGGAGGGAGCTGGAATTTATGGGGGCAGGACTAACATTGGTGAAACGGATCACGAACTGGCTGAGGGGAACACAGCAAAGAGTGGTAGTGGAGAGGGAACTCTTGTCACCAAGAGCAGAGACAAGTGGGGTACCACAGGGATCTGTACTGGGACCGGTGCTGTTTGGAATATTTATTGCTGATATCTCTCACAGGATCAGGAGCAAGATCAGTCTGTTCACAGACAATACTGGTGTTATTGGTGTTCCCCAGGGGTCCGTTTGGGGCCCTTTGTTATTTTCACTTTTTGTTAATCAGCTCCCCCAGTTTTGTAATCATTGTGAATCTATTCTTTATGCAGATGATTTGATTTTTTTTTCAATCAAAGATTATCAGAAGCCTTGGGAAAAAGATTTTTTGGATGTCTGCCATTGGTTTTCAGATAATTCTTTGGTACTTAATTCACAGAAAAATGAAATCAGTGGTGTTTGGCATACCCTCTACGCACAGAGATGACCCCAATTTATCTTTGCAGGATTTACAGGGTAGTTTGATTCAGCAAGTTTATCAGTGTAAGTATCTGGGGGTCTTGCCAGACCCATGGTTGACTTTTTATTTACAAATACATTCTGTTACCAACAACATTAATAGAAAATTGGGTTTATTATTCAAATTTAGATCTCATTTCTCATTTGAGGCTCATAAATCTATTGCAATGGGTACGTTATTACTATATTTTGACTATGTCTCTAGTCTATATTTTAATATGGGAACTAAAGAGCTAAATGCTTTAAATGTTGCTTACAATAATATTTGTCAGTTTGTTTTATCTGCTCCAGTTCGGTCACATCATTGTGACTTATATCACCAATTGGGCTGGTTGTTTCCTGGTTCCAGAACTGAGTATTTTTTTGGTTCTGTTATATTTAAATGTATTTTATTCAAGTCCTTGTTTCTGTTACATGATTTTTTTTTATAATTATATTTTTATTAAACAGTTTTCCAGGATCAACATACATTAATGTTACATTTATATTGTAGCACGCTTCCATGCTATGCATTATGTTACTGTGTATCTTTGGCAATTAATGGGTTCATCTACAGTCTGTCCTATCAGTGAAGTACTTTTCATTAATCATCCTTGCTTTTAGTAAAGATAATTTATTGCATCTTTTGTTGTTTTGTTTCTTCCTTGACTTTTCTCTTTCCAGGCTGGTCAGATTAGTTTGCTGTAGTTTGATTTGCATTGCATTGTATTAATTATGTTGCTTCCTCCTAATATATATAGAACGCATATCCAACACTAGTACAAAAGAAATAGTTATACCTCCAAAATTGGAAGTAAGAGGTGGAGATGATGTCAATGGGATGTGTCGGTGTAAATAATGAAAAGAAGGTTAAAGCCAGAGGGTAGGAATCTGTCTCCATCTTGTTTGAGTTTCCATTTTTGATTCTCTAGTCATGTTTAAGTAAGAGATCAAGGCATAAAATCCTGATAGTGATTTAGTTGATAGGTTACCCATATCCTACATTAATTATCGAAATTTCTATGCATCTCATATGTCATCGACCCCCACCCTTCTTTTGTAGGGATCTTTGGGTTATAGCAAAGTTTAGTTAGCGTTTTCTTTGCTACCAATATAAGTAAATGTGTTTGTTTATACATTGCTTTAACAATTTTGACTCCCCTTGGTGGAGTTGCAGTTAAGATATAGAATGGGGTGAGAAGGTCTGGTATTTCATATATGTTTCGAATCTCTTCTAGGACACTCCCGCAGTACACCTCGATAAGAGGGAATGACCACATAATGTGTACTATGTTTGCTTGAGTTTGGCCACAACCTCTCAAACATAATCCCTGCCCCACTCCATCAAATTCTGAAGTGATGTCAGGGGTTCTAAAAAATCTCATCCTGTCCTCCCAGGTGTGTTCTCACCAGTAGATAGAGGATGGGATCTTCTGAAAGGATAAAGCACTGGTTTCCCATAATTCTGCCTCTGTCTCCTCCCCTAATTCTTTAGACCACCTATTTCTAATATAGTCTAAGTTATCTTTATGATATTCTTTTAGGGCTGCATATAATTTGCTAATTAAATGATCCTGCTTCTTACCATCTGTATAGGAAACCAGTAAGGCTATCAGAGAAGAAGGAGTTTCAGCAATCTGAGAAAGTGCCTCTTTGTGTGGCTGTAAGATGTTTTTCAGCTGGAGATAATGATGGAAGGCAGATATATGTAATTTGTAAGTGTTTTGGAGGGTTGCAAAAGATAGAATGCTGGAGGGACCTACCAACTGTCTGATATAATATATTTTGTGAGAGATCCATTTTTCAAGCACTGTCCTCAATCAATTTGGGATTAGTAAGTGTTCAGAAACTAAGTGTCTCATGTAAAACTGTTCTGGTGCAGAAAATAACATTTCTGATATGTGTGTCCAGTGTTTATACTGATATGAGTGTCCAGTGTTGTGTCCAGTGTTTATATTGATATGCGTGTCCAGTGTTGTGTCCAGTGTTCATACTGATATGTGTGTCCAGTGTTTACAATGATATGTGTGTCCAGTGTTGTGTCCAGTGTTTATACTGATATGAGTGTCCAGTGTTTATGTCTGTTACATGATTTGATTAAGTGTTGCACTGTTCTTCCAAGCTTACGTTGTAATGGTATTGTGCTTGACACTGTCCTATCTAAACTTAAGATTGGGTCAAGTGCTTTTTCAATAGCCATTCATTTTTATTGGACTGCCTTACCTTTAGCAATTCATCAGACCACCTCTATTTTGAGTTTTATGAAAAAACTGAAACAATATTTATTGCTCCAATCTGTATATAAATCTTTAGTGTCAAATCTTTTTGTACAAATTGTGTTTGTAATGTATTGTCTTGTTGGTTTTTGTTTTCCCAGGTCGGAAATGAAAAAGGGCCTATGGTCTAGTGTCCTTACCTGGTTAACAAATTAATAAAATAAATAAAAAAACAAAACAAAATGGGAGCTGTGGTAGATGACATTGAGGGGTGGAAGGGGCTGCAGGAGGTCCTGACTAAGCTGCAGAAGTGGGCAGAAACATGGCAATTAGAGTTCAATGTCAAGAAGTGTAAGGTTCTGCACTTTGGAGTAAAGAACCAGGGGAGGGACTATCACTTGAAGGCAGTACAGTTGGGAAGCACTATAGAGGAAAAGGACCTAGGGGTAATCATAACAGGGAGCATGAACAACTCTGCTCAGTACAGGAAGGCAGCAGCACAAGCCAACAAAATGCTGAGGTGTATAGCTAGTGGGATCTCATTCAGAAAGAGGGAGATTACACTGCCCCTGTACAGATCATTGGTCAGGCCCCACCTGGAGTACTGCGTGCAGCTCTGGCATCCTTTCTTGAAGAAGGACACCAGGTTATTGGAAGGGGTGCAACGCAGGGCCACAAAGATGATCCAGAGAATGGAGCACAAGCCCTATGAGGACAAACTGGGAGAGTTAAAGATGTATTCATTGGAGTAGAGGATGAATAGGGTGATATGATAGAGACCTTTAAGTACCTGAAGGGGATAAACAAGATTGACATAGAGGGGATTTTCCAACTGAGAAGGGGAAGGAACACGAGGGAGCATGGAATGAGATTGGAGGGGGGGAGATTTAGGAGGGAGGGAGGTAAGGAGACATTTTTTCACAGAAAAGGTGGAGGGCAAGTGGAACACCTTACCAGAAGAGCTGGTGTCCTGTAAGATGGTAGGCAGTTTCAAGAGGGGTTGGAACAGGGGAAGGGGAAGGGATACTGTGATAGGGGCAGCTGCAAGATGAGGGGCTAGCTGCACACTCAAGCAAACTTAATAGACCATGTGGGCTGTTTCTGCCAGCAATTTCATATGTTCATATATGAAGTTGTTAGTACTGGCCCTTGAAGAACTCGCCCTCAGCTTCTCCAAGATCTTCAGCTTTTCTCTGCAGTACTCACAGTTCCCTGGGATTTGGAAAACTGCACTAGTTACACCTGTCTTCAAAAATGGTGGCCACTCTAACCTAGAAAACTATAGACCAATCTCCATCCTGACCCCCCTGTCTAAGGCCCTGAAGAGAATCATCTCAGACCAACTGGCAGCCCATCTGAAGAAATACAATATCCAATGCCCACAACAGCATGGGTTCATAAAGCTGCACATTACTAACACTGTCCTTAGTTTCAGATTTGATATTTTCTGCTGTATTTGCTGTTTTGCGCTATCCATTTTGTTTTTATTTATTGTTTTATCATATGATATGCTGTTTTATTTAACTTACTTGCTTTTATGTCAGGTGCCCAGAGCCTCCGGGATTGGGTGCCATAGAAATAAACTTTGCCAACAAACCACCAGGCTGTTTTGGGGCTGGAGAGGTTTACCCATGTCTGACTTGGATGTCTGGATTTTTCTCTGTTTGATTAGCAGGGTATTTTCTCTGTCAAATTGCTGTGTAGGGCATCTTGCTGACAGGAAGGCACTCATCGCAGCGGTGGGTGAGGGCTTTTAGCCGATTGTTTTGTGAGGGCACAGTTTAGGCCCAAGCCCTTCCCACCCCTTGAAATAGTTCCTTTATACCTGAGGTTCTGACATCATTTCCTCAAGAGTGCAAGGTGCATATCACTGTCATATCCTCTCTAGCACACTGCACTGACAATATAAGCATACACATTGTATGATATATATATTTCTGTATAACAAACCAATCACACATGCGCACACACACACACACACACACACACACACACACACACACAAAACAAACAAAAAAAGTAGATAAACACGTGGGGAGTAGTGCAATGTAATGGCTGTGGGGCAGCAGTCTTCCGGGAGTCTTTCTGGAGGCTGAGATGCTGCCCTATTTGCAGACAACTCTCTGCCCTGAGGGAGGAAGTTGCCCTCTTCAGGCCGCACTGGACAGATGTAAGGAAACCTTCCCCCAGGCCACACTGGACAGTAGGACGGGAACCTCCCCCATCCAGGGAGCACCAGCGCCACCACCACTACCTCAGAGGTTGCAAAGAAAGAACAGCAGTTGGACCACAGTGGGCTCAGGGAGGGTGAGGATGGTGGAACAGAGGCACACCCAGTCAATTGTTCAACTCCACAATCCATACACCATTCTGGGGGAGCATAACTCCCCTATAGATGCACCTGCAGAGAAGACTGATGACAACTGTCACAAGGGAGGCCCACAGGAAGGAGGCAGAGGACACCACAGGGAAAGGAAGCAGCTCCTGGTGGGGGACTCAATTATTAGGGGAATAGAACTGGGGGGAGCTGGGAAAACTGAAGTAAGGTGCCTGCCTGGTGCCATGGCTTGGAGGGACAGGAAGTGCATCCTCAGGATCACGAGAACAGCTGCAAAGGAGTCTGAGCTGGACGTAATTGTCCACCTAGGGACAAATGACTTGGCACATCATGAGATTAGAGCAGTGCAGGAGGACATTGTAGAGTTGGGGAGGGGCCTAAGACAAGTAGCACACACAGTATCCTTCTCAGAGGTGCTGCCTGTCAATGGCATGGGGGAGGCGAGGGTAATTAGCACCATGCAGTTTAATGAATGGTTGAAAAAATGGTGTGGAGCACAGGGGTTTGGCTTCATTGGGGACTGGGGTTCCACCTGGAGGGACATCAGCCTATACTGGCAGGATGGTCTGCATCTGTCCAGGAAGGGAACAAGTCTTTTGAGCAATCGGTTTAAATGCTTCAGTGGCAAGCTTTTAATCTAGTCAAGGGAGGCACTAATAAGCAGCAGGAAAACCCCAGCCTCTCCCTACAAAACAGGGTACTAAATGAGAAAAAGACCGAGGTAGAAAGGTCAGTGGGGGATGCTGCAACAGAAGGCAAAGCCATCAAAAAATGGAGAGCAATGAGTACCAATGCCCGTAGTCTGGGTAACAAGCTTCCTGAATTAGTGGCCTTGATGGAGGAGGAACATCTGGATATTGTGGCAGTCACAGAAACATGGTACACAAAACCATGACTGGGACGTAAACATACCAGGATACACTATCTACAGGAGGGACAGGGAGGGTAAAGAGAAGGAGGAGTAGCTCTTTACATAGGGAAGGAATAAAAGCAACAGAACAAAAGGGTAAACAGGGAGAAGAAGCACTGTGGGTAAATTTGGAGACAGGCAATGGCACCACAATCCGCACAGGGGTTGTATACAGACCCCCTTCTCAGGGGGAGAAAATGGACAAGGAAATGATAGAAAGTATACTTAGAATGGCAGAAAAAGGGGAGATATTGCTGATGGGTGATCTGAATATGCCAGATGTTAACTGGAGTGCAGTTGCAGCAGCCACTTCGAAGAGTGGGGTTATTCTAGATGCCCAACAGGGGGCATGCCTTAGACAACTAGTATTGGAGCTCACTCGAGAGGGAGCAACCTTAGACTTGATTCTCTCAAATGGAGATGGAGAGAGGATCACAGATGTAGAAGTGGGTAGCCATCTGGGAACTAGCGACCATCGAACAGTATGGTTCACAATAAACACAGCAATAGAGTCAAGCCATACAAAAGCAAAAGTACTGGACTTTAGGAGGGCTGACTTTGCCAAAATGGGTGAGTGCCTAAGGAATGCACTAGAAAATGGGCAGGAAGGAGGGGTGGAAGAACAATGGAGAATAATAAAAACTGCCATCACAGAGGTAACGAGCCTTTGTGTAAAGCAAATAAACAAAACAAAACGATGTAAGAAACCACTATGGTTCTCAAAGGAAGTGGCAGTGAAGGTTCAAGAGAAAAAGAAAGCATTCAGGAAGTTCAAGGAATTGCAGAAGGAGCAGGACAAAGAACTGTATCAGTTAAAGCAAAAGGAGGCTGGGAAGGCAGTCAGAACAGCAAAGGCCCAAATCGAGGAAAAGATAGCCAACTCAGTTAAGAAGGGGGATAAAACCTTTTACAGGTACATCAGGGAGCGAAGGAAGACCAAGGGAGGGATAGTGAGGCTTAATAAAGGGGAGGAGGGTGGGCAGAGGGAGACTGTGAAAAGGCAGAGATACTAAACAAATATTTTTGCTCAGTATTTACAAATGAAGAGGGGGAGGTACCTAAAACAAACAGTAGAAACACTCTGGATACAGAAGTTGATACCAGTCCATTTACAGAAGAAAGGGTTCTGAAAGAACTCTTAAAACTGAAGGTGGACAAAGCAATGGGGCCTGATGGGATTCATCCCAGAATTCTAAAAGAACTAAGGGTAGAACTAATGACACCACTGACTACCCTTTTTAACAAATCATGGGAGGATGGGGTGGTACCTGAGGACTGGAGGAGGGCAGATGTGATTCCCCTTCACAAAAGTGGGAGCAAGGCAGAAGCAGGAAACTATAGACCTGTTAGTTTAACCTCAGTGATAGTGAAAATGATGGAATCACTTCTGAAGGAAAGAATTGCCGAGTATCTAGAGGCCAGAGGGGCACAGGACCCTAGGCAGCATGGATTCACAGCAGGAAGGTCATGCCAGATGAATCTGATAGATTTCTTTGGCTGGCTGACCAAAGTAGTAGAGTGGGGAGGGGCTGTGGACATGGCCTACCTAGACTTTAACAAGGCATTTGACACAGTCCCACACAAAAGATTAATATACAAGTTAGCCAGCCTGGGAGTGGATCCCAAGATGACAGCCTGGGTAAAGAATTGGCTGGAGAATTGGACACAGAGAGTGATAGTAAATGGAGTCCACTCAGAAGAAAGGAGGGTTACTAGTGGGGTACCGCAGGGTTCAGTATTAGGACCGGTCCTCTTCAATGTCTTTATAAGCGACATTGCAGAGGGACTGGAAGGAAAAGTATGTCTCTTTGCAGATGACACAAAGATCTGCAACATAGTTGATGCACAGGGTGGGGTGAAAAGGATGAGAAGGGACTTGGCAAGGTTAGAGGAATGGTCAAATGTATGGCAGCTTAGATTCAATGCAAGGTAATGCATCTGGGAAACAAAAACCCAGGGAAAGAGTACACAATGGGGGGTGATACTAACAACAACAAAAATGGAAAGGGACCTGGGGGTAGTCATATCAGATGACCTAAAGCTGGGCAAGCAATGTGAGAGGGCAGCAAGGTGGGCTGGGGGGCTACTGGGATGCATAGGGAGAGGCATCACCAGTAGAAATCAGGAAGTTATTATCCCTCTGTACAGACAGCTGGTGAGACCCCATCTGGAGTACTGTGTGCAGTTCTGGAGACCCAATCTCCGCAAAGACATAGACAGGATGGAAGCTGTCCAGAGGAGGGCAACTAAAATGGTGCAGGGTCTGCACCGGAAGACATATGAAGAGAGACGAAAGGAGCTTAATATGTATAGCCTCGAGGAAAGGAGGGAGAGGGGGGACATGATAGAAATGTTCAAGTACTTCAAAGGAATCAACAAAGTCCAAGAGGGTAGCATCTTTCAAAAAAAGAGGTGTGCAAGAACAAGAGGGCACAATTTGAAGATAGAGGGGGGCAGCTCAGAGGTAATTTAAGGAAGTATTTTTTCACAGAGAGGGTTGTGGGTGCATGGAACGGCCTTCCGGAGGAGGTTGTGGAGTCAAAATCAGTGGTGGAATTCAAGCATGCATGGGACAGTCATAAGGCCATTCTAGGGGGTGGGGGTAGGAAGAAGTAGGCTGCTGGTTAACTTGGATCTGCAGCTTATCCAGTAGGTAGGAAAATGGGCAGACTGGGTGGGCCAAGTGGTCCTTATCTGCCGTCAAATTCTATGTTTCTATGTCTCTATGTTGCCTTGCCATGCCTTATTGAACTCTCTGGCTACCTGCATGAAGTGCTCGACTGCAGAGACATGGTTGAAGCCATTTATATTGACCTGACCAAGGCCTTCAACTTAGTCCATCACAAGCTGCTGCTTGACAAGCTCTCCTCCCTTGGCCTATCACTTGACACAGTAATGTGGTTTTGAAGCTACCTGTCTAACTGACCTCAGTGAGTAAAAATAGATAGTGCTCTCTTAGATACAAGGAATGTTTCAATTGGGGCACCACAGGGTTCAATATACAGTGCCCTCTTATTAGGACTGTTTATTACTAATCTACGTGAGGCCTGCCGGTCTACTAGGGTACTACTATACACAGATGATGCAGTTATCTTCTCCAGAAATACTAGTCACTGTAAAATCACCACAGACCTCCAGACCAATTTCGGGTACCTGGAAAAATGGTTTGCTGCCAACAAGTTGGTGTTGAACTACAAAAAAATGAAAACAAAGCCCTTCTTGGGCATACAACTAAAAACAAAAGAACCTCCGACTGGTCAACCTGAACAAACAAGGACAATGTCTGGAACATGTACAAACTTTTAAATACCTAGGCGTCTTTCTGGATGATGCTCTCTCATTTGCCTCGCACATGGACAACATCATGGCCACCACTAACAAAAGATTGGGTGCTTGTATAGGAACGGCCACAACCTCACACCAGGAGCCAGATGCCTTGTTGTCTCTAGAGCTACTGAGTTCCTCGCTGACTACGGCCTCTTTGTGTATGCTGCTGCTTGTGACACTTTATTAAACAGGATCAATGTGATCTGCAATAAAGCTTGTCGATTTGTTCTAGGAGCTGATAAGCTCACCCACACCTGTACTCTATACTCACTGACCAACTGATTACCCTTGCATGAAAGAATAAAATATCAATCCTGTCTGCTTACCAAAAAGCCACTACTGGATCTCACCACTCTGACCATACAAAGTTGCTTCAAACATGTTAACAATCAAAATGGCACTAGAAGCATGTTAAGATCTGCTCTAGAGCTTCCTGACCAGAGAGCCAATCTAGGGAATAGCTCCTTTGCTGAGCAGGCAGCAATCTGGATGAATGAACTGCATGAATCCATTCTTAGCATACCAAACATTATCCAATTTAAAAAAGCTTTGCGTGCAGCCCTCTCTACCAATTCCACCTGCACTTGTCGCCAATAATCCATAATCATGCATTGAAGGTCCTAAACCCCTACACAGTAGCATAACTATTGGCTTAATTGTACACTTCTCATCCTATTACATGTAGTGTTTGTATTGACTATATTCCATCGGAATTGTTGTAATTATTTTTCGTTCTATTTCTAACTATGCTTTGATGTGCAACCTTTGTAAATGAGCACCTGGGCTCAAATGTACTCACTAAATATATGAAAATAAATAAAATAAAATGGAACAGGCACCAAGTGCTACAACACCAAGAGAGGTCCTGGCCATGGGGTGTGCTGAACCTCTGACTCCTGATGACATGGAAGAGGACAGAGAGTAGCCAAGTTTGTTGAATGACCAGCAGGAGGACCCAGTGATTATCAAGTTAATGTTCTGCTTTGAGAAAGGACTCACTGCCTGCTCTGAAGAGAAATGAAGCAACCCTGAACTTTGCAAGTACCAGGCTGTGTGGCCATACCTTCAAGTACAGCAAAGATTTGGGGTCCTGACAGTCAAAGACAAGGGTACAGACCTGAGCACAACTGTATAGTGACCCCACAGGGAATGGGCCCTGACATTTTAAAAGCTTTGCAAAATGTAGCCACAATTCAATCCAGGAGTGCTTGATTGATTGATTAGCCACAGGTGGGCATTTAGGGACTGAGAAACTTATGCAAAGGGCACAACAGGTACGGCTGGCTGTGATGGAGGAAGTCTATCAAAGATTGCAGTAAAACCTGCCTGACAGGTGGATAACAGAAAGCAATAGTTGCATCCCCTAGTGCCTCCATGGTCTCCTCCCAAACCAGCTGGCCCTTAGAGAAGATAACGATTGACATTCTGGGCCCTTTACCACTGATCTCTAGGAAAAACAGGCATATTCTGGTAATTGCAGACTACTTCACAAAGTGAGCAGAAGCCTACCCACTTCCCAACCAAGAGGCTCAAACTGTGGCCATGGCTTTTGTAGAATAGTTTGTCTGCAAATACGGGACCCAAGGTCTTTCCATATGGATCAAGGATGGAACTTTGGTCCACCCTATCAATGCAGAGGTAGCGCTACCACTTGTGACACTGGCAGTCCAGGTTTGGAAATGAGTCTGGATCATCAGTGGCCAGCTGGGGAGAGAGAGAGAGAGACTGAGTGACCCACAGGATCTTCTTCCTCTCTGGCTAGGGTGGGTTCCCATCCTCTGCCTCAACACTGTCACCTGGGTGGCCACAGGTGGTTGTGCAAATTGCGGGCTAGGGGCAGTGGGACTCTACAGGTGTTGGGCGTCACTGCATTCAGTGGGAGTGAATGTCCCTTTATGCCACTTTACAACAGAGTCCCTAGGGGAAGGATTGAAAAAATGAAAATGGCCCCAGCCCTCCCATAGGTGAAAGACCCTGGTGCATCTGAGGCTGCACTTCACTGGCTGGTTCTGTGCCTCCTGACAGGCAAAGGTGTGCTCGGGGTCAATCCCCTACCCTGACCCTGCCCGGTAGCAGGGAATCAGAAGGCAGCATGGAGGTGCAGCGAACCAACAAGGTAGGAGCACCCCAGGAAAGCACCATGGTGCTCTGAATTGAGTTGGGGACTGGCGGCAAGAAGGAGGCATAAACAAAGAATATATAAAAAAAAAGGTAGGACTTCAAATCCAAGTTGTTCTGGGAGGTGTTTGTGCAAGTTGCTAGAGGTGCACCCCCCACTGACAAAAAGGCAGAGCATCCTTGAAGCAGCAGGGTTGACTGTGAGAATTTTTTGTCTATGTATATATTGCTCATTTTATATAATCATTTGCAAATAAAACAGCATCTGCACTTTAATAGCCGGTGAGTGCATGCCGTTCTTTGTGGTCTTCTATGCATTTGCTCTCATGGCTGCATGTAACCACTGGGAAGCGCACACATTTTTGGATTTCAAGCTGCTAGAGGTGCACAAAACCAGGGCTACTCTATACCACCTGCAGTCAGATGGACTGGTTGAATGGCTGAATCACATGCTGTTAGCCAAGTTGTCCTCTTATGAAAGAGATAATCATTCTGAGTGGGATAGTCTCTTGCCGTACGTCTCGTTGGCTTATAGGAGTAGTGTACAATGTTCAGTTGGGTACATGTCATTCACAGTAATGTTTCAGGAATCAAATCAACCTCCATGTAGATCTGCTGAATGGAGTGGATGTCTGAGAGAGTTACAGTGACCCAACAGATTATGTGGCCAGGGTAGTGGGGAACCTCAGTATGGTGGGTGCTGCAGTAAAAGGACACCAAGAGAGGGTCACAGGAAAGCTAAAAAAGCAATATAACCTTAAAGTAACTGGTCAGATATACGAAAAGGATGATTGGGTGTGGCTTAAGCATTTGACTAAGAAAAAGGGTATCTGTCCTAAGCTGCAGCACAGTTCAAGAGCCCCTAACAAGTGATTAATAACCTGTCTGATATGTTGTATCAATTATCTGAAAACAAAAGAGAGACTCTAATCATGAATTACAACTGTATAAACCATATCATGGGGCCAAGCTCACTGAAGAGGTGGTCCCTGAGCTACAGCCTCCAGGCAGCCACAGGAAACTCAGAGGCTGCAAAGGTGTCACCAGCAGAGGTAACAACAGGCTCAGGAGTGGTGATCTACCCCTTCACTGGACAATTCTGAGGAGAAGAACATTGTGAAACAACAGCCAGGAAAGATGGCTCCTTAAGCAGGTGGTAGGGAACCTACAGGGTCAGAGGTGGGCCCTGGTGCAGATACTGATTTAACGGAATATGAACAGGAAGTGGTGTACCGCCCCCCAATTCCTGAGGAGGAACCAGATCATGTAGACGCCAGCATAAGTCCCAGCAGCAGGGCAGCGAAAGACACCAATGTGATAAATACCTGCTCCCAAGTCAGCATGTTCCTACAAATTTATAACCTTTTCATTAGATTAGGTAGAATAACCCAGGGTAGGTATGAGGCCTCACTGTATCTGTATGCATATTATTTAGTGTATAGCAGAGGACAGATATTACATACTGTAGAACAGGTTATAGTTGCTGTAAAATAATTACAGCTATATTCTCTCAAATGATAATTGCATGAAAATAAACTGTCACTAATAGGACAAATTGCGCATTTTCAATAGTTGTGAATTAGATAATAATTGCAGAGCATGGAATTAAATTGGAGCAATTGTGGCTGATTAGCACCATGTGCTAAATATGACTTGCATGAGAATAAACAGTTCACGGGTATGCTCCCAGCAGCTAATTGTAGCAACTGGTATCATATAGAGAAGTGGAATAGAACTATCTATATGGAATATGGTAGTTATTATGAATGGGTCCATATCTGTTCCTATTTAGCATTGTCTAACACTATAAAGACATTTTATAATTAATACTAACACCTAGTGAGGCATAAATACGTAACCATAATCTTGAATTAGACATATGCTCTAAAATGCATGAATGCTGTTTTGGCCAGCTCATATTTTAAATCTCATGAATATTTAGCAGAGACTCTCACTATATTTTTGGCTAGTGAGCATTACCAAAATGTATTATTAGTAAAAGCCTAAGAAAATATTCTAATGTGAAAAGTAACTGATTTAGTGGGTTCAAAGCTTCGGGCTGGCAGTATAGCCTAGAGATTACAGTAACAAGCTGTGAACAAGCTTGGTACATCCAGCAGACCAGACCTTGATTTGATTCTCACAACCTCCACTTGCATACTGTGAGCAAGTCACTTAACTGCCCAGTACTCCCAGGTCACCCCTGAAAACAGGCACTTGTGCCTAGTGGGCCTTACCCTGTTACCAAAGACTAAAATAAATTAAAACAAAATGCGGGACTATTGTGCAAATAAGATAATAAGCTAAAATGTGATACAGAGACAGCAAGAATGGTACTTTATACCGCCAAATCCACCAATTCATCCAATTTTGTAGCGACTGCAACAAACAAGTATACCCTCCTAATAAATAATGTTGAGTGGGTACGGGTAGCAAATACCAAAAAGTTAAAATGAGCACTTTTGACAGTTGTGCTTACTCTCAAGCTTTTTGCACAGCAGTATGTAGCCACCCTTTTATGGGACAGACCATGGGGAAGGTTAGCAGGCTCTTCACTCTGGCCTGTTAACCATATGCCACCTTATTTGCACACCCTCCAGGGTAAGACTCGCCTGCTTTAAGGCTGCCAACGCAGTTCCATAACCTTTCTCCTCTGCATGCCCCAGGCTGCCTTCAGTAGGTGGAAGTCACTGTCTTAAATATGAAATTCAGGCCACACACCACAGAAGTTATATGAAAATAATATCTCTTTATTTACTATTTACAGATCTTGGTTCTAGTACATGCTAGTTTGCAGACAAACACATTTGTTGTGCTTTTCCAGATGTTTTTCTGAGCACAGGGTACACTTTTATCAAAGCAATGCTACACACAGTCTTTCCCAAATCAGACTGACCCTCTGCCTCTCCTGTAACATTTTCATCCTGCTCTGGCAAAAGTGTGAACACGTCTTTTTGAAGTTTTCATGTGCCTCACTGGATATGTATCCTCCTGGTTACAGTTCCTTCTGTCCCTCTGTAACATCTTACTCTTGTGAGTGTTCCAATGTTGCAAACTTTCCCAGGCCTCCCATTTCCCTGTAGAAATAGAAAGAAAAACAAGCATTTGTCAATGCCGAATGTTTGCTTGCTGGTATTGGCATTGGTAGTGTAGGAGTTAGAGAGCTGCATAATAGGAATGGCAGTGAAGTTTTTAACTAAAGCCAACTCCACCACCACCCTGCAGAGACTGACAGGCATTGGGGTTTGCCTTTGGGTCGTCAGGCATAACGGCCACGCCATTTCACCACACCCTACCCTGCAGACACTGACAAGTGTCATGGTGTGCCTTGGGGTCTTTGGGCCTTATGCTCACCCCATTCCATAAGGAAATACAGGGAGATGAGTGCGGTATAGGAGAATGGGGTGAACTTTGGGGCCGAAGAGTCCAAGGCACACTTCAATGCCTGTCACTGGCTGCAGGGTGTGGGTGGGGGTGGAATGGCATGGCATTACAGGTGACAATCCCAAGTCACACCCCTGATGCCTGTCACTCTCTACAGGGTGGGGCGTTATGGTTGGAAACCCTAATGCCCCAGGCATTCGTTGGTATTTGCACTCCAAATTTTCAACATGGGTTTTTTATGACCCCTATCTCATGAACAGTGGCAATATCAGTTTGTTAGCCAAAAGCTGATTTTGCACAGCGACTACGCCATTTGGCACCACAGGTGCAAAAACACATTTAGAACAGGATGTGAAAAATGACAGCTATACTTTTCATAGGGAGGTATGAAAAATGGCAATGTTGAAAATCTGGAGTGAAAATATAAAAAAACTGGTGAAGTCAGAAGCATGCATAGAAACTGCGCAATGCACACCCGTAATTTAATTAGTTTGGGGATTTTTTACAGCAGATTGTCAACACAGGCATTGTGGGACCTCCGCTCATGAACAGTGTCACTGTGACTTTCTTAATCTGTCCTGAACACTGATTTCCCACAGCGTCCACGTATTTCTGCGCTGGAAGTGCAAAAACACATTTTGGACAGGGTGTGAAAAATGACAGCTGTACTGTTCATAAGGAGGTGTGTAAAAATGCCAGTGTCGAAAATCTGGACTGAAAATATTACAGATTTGTGAACATAAGAGGGTGCGTGGAAACTGCGCAATGCACACTCATAACACAGTCATTTTATTGTTTTTTGTCACCAAATTTTTAACATAGCCATTTTAAGACCTCTGCTCATGAACAGTGTCACTGTGATTTTCTTAATCTGTCCCAAACATTGATTTTGCACACTGACTGCACCATAGTGCGCTACATGCGCGAAAACAATTTTGGGCGAGATGTGAAAAATGACAGCTGTACTGCTCATAAGGAGGTGTAGTAAAATGGCAATGTTCAAAATCTGGAGTGAAAATATTACAAATTCGCAAAGTTATGAGCATGTGTAGGAACTGCACAACGCATGCTCGTAACAGTCATTTTTGGGAATTTTTTCACCAAATTTTCAACATAGGGTTTTGGGGCTACCTCATGAACTGTGACACTGTTGTTTTGTTACTCTGCCCGAAAGGTGGTTCCGCACAGTGACTGCAATCACCTTTAAGGGACGAAGCAACAAAATGACAGTGACTGAAGTTCAAGGGGGAAAGAACCCCATGTTGAAAATTTGTGAAAAATTCTCCAAAATGGCCGAGATATGCACCAAAGTTGAAAAACATTTATGCCATTATACGGCTCTACCAGCATTTCTTCAGTTCGCGGTCAACTTTGAAGTATGCAGGCGTGTTCCCGGTCCACGAAGATCATCCACGCTGGTCTCCAGAGGCAAGTATGGGGTCAGGGGGTGGGGAGGTAGGTGTGCAGAGAGTGGGCGCAGGTTGGGAGGCAAGACAGTCAACGAGGGACTTTTTTTTTTTACAATTTTTTTTCTTATTCAGGAAGACAACACAGGACTTTTGCCATGCTGTGGTGGGCTCCCAGCGTGGCAGCTGGAAGGTTATTTTGGGGGGGCAGCAGTGGAGCCGATGGGAGATTGGGCACCCCCATCGGCCATACCGATTTTTGCCACACTGGGGTGGGCTCCCAGCGTGGTACCTAGAAGTCTGTGTTTCTTTTGAGGTGGGGGTACAGTGGAGCCAATGGGGGATTAGGCACCCACGTCGCCAATAAGGACTTTTGCCACGCTGGGTGGGCTCCCAGCGTGGCACCTAGAAATCTGTTTGGGGGGCAGTGGAGCCGACAGGGGATTGGGCACCCCCATCGGTCATACAGTGTACTCGGGTGGAGGGGAGCATATAAGCACGCTGGGGTGGGCTCCCGGCGTGCTACGTAAGTGTTCGGGGGGGAGGATGACGAACTGTCTATGACAGTTCAGATGCAGTGAAGACGTACATGTAGGCAATTTGCATACTGCTGACAGCAGTATGCAAATTGCCTACATGTTACCACCGCTGACTGTGGTGGTGTTTTCCTCAGTACTGTACTCCACTGCATCTGACGGCTGTCATAGACAGCTCGGACATTCATTGGCGCACTGCAGCCGCACCTGCAAAAGGGAGCAGGGCATTGGAAGTGGGGGAGGCACACCTATGAAAACTCGTATGGTGGCACTATGTTTCTTGCATATGCATGCAAGCAAACATAAAAAGTACTTGCCTACATTGTCTACTAATCTAACATAGGAGCGCACAGGATACCATGTGTCATAAGCACCTTGAGAACTCAAAGAGTGACTAAAAGGGCTGGCCCAGTGATGTGGTGGTAGTGCTACCGCCCACTGCGCCAGTGACCTGGGCTGGTTTCGGGAGCAGACCTGGCTTGATGGGGTCATCTGGTAGGGAGAGGATTAAACATCCCCAGGACTGCTCTCCTCTCCCAGGATGGGGAAGCATGTTTGCTTGACCTCTGACTGTCACCAGGTAGCGGCCTGGTGGTTGTGGTGCAGCTGCGAGTCATGTTCAAAGGGAACGATCATGGTTTCGTAGTATATGCTTGCCTCCACACACGTGCACTGAAATGTCGCTGCAGCTGGGAACCTGGGGGGAAAAAAGGAAAATGGCCATGTGGGCTTCATGAAGCCCTGCCCACTTGCTCCTGACTCATGACAACACTGGACCACCAGAAAACTCTGGATATGTACACGGCGGGGGGTGGAGGATAGCCCTCCTTGCGCCACCATGGGGGGCAATCTGTGAGGGGCCCTGTTTCGGTGAGTACGGGTAGAGGTGGACGCCGATTGGGGGAAGCGAGGAGGAGGCTGACAGCCCATCTGCGTAAGTCATGGGAGAAAAAGTTTTATAAAAACAAAAGTGAAGAAAAACATTTTCTAAGAGTGAGTCTTGCAGCAACATGCATGAGTGCCGTTGTGGTATGCTCAGGAGGTTGCTGTGGCAACCTGCATCCCATTTATGGGACACATATCTAGGTGCCAGAGCCACACCTTATACTGAAATGCCAAAATGGCAAGTGAGTAAATGGTTTACTTTTTAAAAAGGAAAAAGCCACATCAAAAGCGAGTAAATATGTCCAGTAAGTGAAGCACAGTACCGAACAAGCTACAACTGGAAATGTGATAGAAGGATCATTTAGCATGATGTCATACAGATATTAAGAAGTGTACTTGTCTATGGAAAATGTATTTAATCAGGAATATGAAACTATAAGTGACGGACCAACCTTGTAACCTAAACAACATCTGAGTTTATGAAGTTTAATACATAGGATGTCTTTGTAAATAATACATGGATGTTTATAAGTGGAGATTGGGTTATATGTTTTAAAGTGATTGTCTGACCTTAAGGTACCACTTTGTAAGATATGGCACCTTAGGGTCAGCAATAGCCCACTTCTGTCATTTATAGTATGTACTTGCCAGCCCACGTGCAGTTAGAAGGGATCGTAGTTTGGCCCTGACAAGGTGGCTAGCCTATCCCTTCCACTTCCTTATTGATTTCCGCACCCCCGCGCTCAGGCACATTATGACGTGCAGCAATAGTGCAGCAAGGGAGAGTGCAGGGGTGCATCCCATTGAAATGAATGGGGGTATTTTTTTATTAGTATTTTATGTATTATGGTGGCAATTCAGAGATTAATGAAGGCCACTGCTCGACTAGCAAGGGCCTTTTTAGTTAACAGGGGACTTTCATTTATCTCTAACTCCCCAGAGAGTGTGTAGAGCCCCCATTTGGCAGGAGGACTTTGTTATGGATGTTAACTCATATCCAGAGTTATGCCAGCTGAATGCGGGGATGTAGTTTCATGTGGGAAGCCAGTGTAATGGACATGCCCACTCCCATGTCCACTCCTCTCATAGCAGCTGTGGCTCTGTTGGTGCCAGTGGAGTATCCCATGCAGAGACAGCCAGCTGAGAAGCAGGACCCAGAAGCAAACCCAGAATTAGCAGCTCAACCCTTTCTCATTTACAAACTTTAAATAACTTCTCTCATTGGGGTGCAGCTGGTTATGGCACAAAACAGTTAAAGTAAGAGAACCCAGTGCACACCTGCCCCCGCATGGCAAATCATTCAAATATTATGATTTGCTTTCTGCCTAAAATGACTATTCACTTATTTTATCCCAAAAGGGAGTAGGGGTCTCTCAGTGTTCATTTCAGAGCTCTGGTGTAAGTTAAGTCCAGCTACCAAACACCATGGTGGACCACCCATCGGCTGAGTCCTTATTCTAAAATGTAACTGCCAGAGTTGGCTTCTTTTACATGAGATGCACTGCTTAAATTGACTTCCTTTAAATAAGGTGCAATCTCCAACCCACGTGCAGGTCATTGGTGGGGAGCCCACTAATGGGAACAGCAATACACCTCCCAAATATTAAAAAAAACAGAATTAGCAAGTCAGTCCTTGCTCATTCACAACCTTTAAATCACATTTGTAAGTACTGTAGGTGCACCTGCTTATGGCACAAATCAGTTAAAACAGAGTCACATCACAGCTCTGAACTGAACGCTAAGAGAACCCCACTCCCCTGCAGGACCCAGAAGGCAAGCTCCTAGAGGCTTACCAGGAAAGAAGGAACTAGAGATTCTAATGCCTTTCTGGGGATTTCAGTTCAGTTCAGTTTATTGTGTGGGGATAGCTTCCATTCAGCATGCTCATTCACAAGGAGGTCCCTGATACAAAGTACTAAACATCACAGACAGTCAGTACAAGGATACATCATAGTAATACAGCAGGTATATCATGGTACATAGAGTAGATTGGTTGTAACAAATACATAAAGGCAAAAGCATCACATGACAGTAAGGTCACCACTACCTAATAAAAAATCATCACAAACAATCAATACAAGTAGCACAACATAGAAAAACAGCAGGGATATCACGGTATGTAGAATAGGTTGGTTATAGCAATACACAGAGATAAATTAGAAGCATCACTTAACAGTAAGTTTTCCACACCTAATAAATGTGGAAGATAACAACTTAGATAGAATGGACAAAAGGGAAGGAAGGAAGGAAGGAAAGAAGGAAGGAAGGAAGGAAGGAAGGAAGGAAGGAAGGAAGGAAGGAAGGAAGGAAGGAAGAAGAAGGAAGGAAGGAAGGAAGGAAGGAAGGAAGGAAGGAAGGTGCAATCCAGTATACACAGAAATCTACAAAGACAGTAGGACAGGGATGGGGAGAAGGTAGACCCGCGAGGGAAGCTAAGTGCAGTTGCAGGTCTCAGCAGTAATCTCACATACCCTACCAATGAACGCCCTAACTGTGATAAGGTTATGCAGTTTTAGGGCAGCTTGAAGCTTATTCCAAATGCAGGGAAGAAAAAAGCTTATAGATGCCCTACCAAACCATGTCCGATAATTTGGCACATTCAGGGTAATATATGCGCATTTTCTTAGGGCATTGGTGCTAGTTGAGCATGAGAACAAGGCTGATATATAAGGTGGATAAGGAGGTCCACTTCATCACCTCATACAAGGTACAATGATGGGTTCTGGCTGGGGCATTGGTAATGAAATGGGATGGCCCGGTGATAGAGCGTGTCTAACTTACGCAGGTAGATGGGTGCACAATTGTTATAGAGAATATCAGCGTAGTCAAGAAGAGGCATGAAGGTGGCCTGTACCAGTCTAGTTCTGGACTCTCGGGAGAACAATGATTTGTTCCTAAAAAAGAAGCCAGGCCTAAATTTCATTTTTTTTGTGAGAGCTTCGACATGTGATGAAAAGGATAGGTGTGAGTCAAGTGTGAAGCCTAAGTATTTAAAGTGATTCACCACTTCGAGAGAGTCTCCTGATAGGGTGGTGATGGGAGCATAGTGGTTTGTCATGGGGCATACTGAGGGGACATTGAGGGACATAAGAACATAACCTTTGTTTGTTTTTTGCAGTTAGTAGTAGTTTGGCTATTATCAAATTATGCTGAAGTTTAACAAAATCAGACTGGAGAACAGAACATACTTGACTAAGTGTAGGTTTTGATATGCAGAGGACCGTATCACCCGCAAATAAATGAATATTGGAGTCTGTGATGCCCGAGCCCAGATTATTTACATAGATTAGGAACAACAATGGACCCAGGATGGATCCTTGTGGGACCCCTCTTGCGACTGGCAATAGTGACAAGGAGGTTCCATTTATCTTAATACATTGATGCCTATTTCCTAGGTAACTGGCAAACCAGGATACCATAGCATCTGACAAGCCATGGGACTTCAAGCTGTAGAGCAGCAGGGGGTGATCCACAGTATCAAAGGCCTTACTAAGGTCCACAAATACCGCACCGCTGACATGTTTGCTGTCCATGGCCACCAACCAGTTGTCAGTAACTTTGGACAAGGCTGAGACAGTACTATGACTGGGTCTGAAACCTGATTGTTTCGGAGTTAGAAACTGAGAATGTTCGAGGAAGGATCTGAGTTGGATACTGACCAGTTTCTCCAGAAGTTTTGAGAGGGAAGGTAAGATAGAGATAGGCCGGTAGTTGTTGACATCACTGGGGTCACCAGATTTGAAAAGGGATATGAGGTGTGCAACTTTCCAGTTTTGGGGCACGATACTTTCAGATAGTGAGAGATTAAATAAATGAGTGATGGGGCAGTGAAAAAATAATAGCCTAGTTTTGAAAAAAAGGGTCAATGTTGTCCGCACCTCCACTCTTTTTAACATTCAACCTGAGCAGTTGGTTTTCCACCTATTTAAAGGTGATAGGTGAGAAAGAGAAGGGTGAGTGTGTTGGGATGTTGGGTGATGCAGGTGGGTGAAGAAGAGAGGTTCTTAGGCTGGCTAATGGTGAAGAATCGAATGCAAGACCCATTGTGGCAAAATGCTCATTTAGTTTGTCAGGTATGACAAATTTATCTGTAATTGAGGTACCCTGATAGGTAATGGTAGTAGAGAGAGATGGTGGAGCTTTGCTTCCCTCATCTAGTTTAAAGGTGCGCCAAATCTTGGATAGGTTACCACTGGCTGACTCTAGGGTGCTTAGGTAATAGTTTTCTTTAGTATGCCTAATCAATTTAGTGCAGGCATTTTGACATATCCTGAATGCTGTCCAGTCTGTGGGTGTTTTTGTGCACCTGGCAGTTGCCCAAAGCTTATCTCTTTTTGTTAGCATAGACTTAATATCAGCACTGAACCAGGGGCAGGAAGCTTTTTTCACTCTGTATGTTCTGACAGGTGCATGGGAGTCTATGACACCTGTAAGTATTGCATTAAAACAGGCCAGTGCCTCAGTAACTGATGGGGCTAAGTAGAATTGTTGCCAATGAATGTCGTGCGGGTCAGCTAGGAAGTCTGCTGGGTTAAAGTGTCTGAAGGATCTTTTAGCTATCATCTTACTTGGATTTAGCAATTTAGAAAGATTCCTGATACATACTACAATATTATGGTCACTCAGGGGTTGTGCCAGACTGCTTCATGTATGATTTTATGGGGTCTGTTTGTCAGAATGACATGAGTTAGGGAGCCAAGGGAGTGATTTGCGTGGCCTGGCCCAGTGGCTTCTGAGAGTAGTTGTAAGAGTCCAAATTCATCACAGACATTCTTGAGCGGTGCTGATTTGTTATTAAACCAGTCCATGTTTAGGTAACCTAGAATCAGTGTCTCATTAATGCTGACATCTAGGAATTGATGAAAATGTGATAAAATATCAAAGCCTGCAGAAGGAGGTCTATAGCAACCAATAATGTTTAGTGATTCTGAGGCTGATATATTAATTTTAACAGCTAAGCATTCAAATTGTTTAGGCCTGGAGCAGGAGTTAATGACAGAGACAGAGTATTTATCATTGATGTAGATGGCCAACCCTCCACATCTAGTAAGCCTATCTGCACAGAAGAGAGAATATGATGGAAGTGAAACAGCATGATCTGTAACATGGCCTTTTAACCATGTTTCTGTCAGGACCAGAACATCTGGCATAGTGTGGGAGACCCAGGTTTGCAGCTCGGTGAATATTTTCTGAATGCTGCATATGTTGATCAGCATGAATGTTAGTTCTTTTGTTGTAGTGAAGTCCATGGGGGTTATAGACAATGATGCTGGGCCAGGATTTGGCTCCACATTGCCAGAGCATAGGAGGAGCTACAGGAGAACTCGAAGTAACTAGTATCTAGAAAAGAGAGTGCGCCTTATATGAGTAGAATCATCCTTCCAATTTAAAGTGGAAGCACAATTCCTCTGAAAGGCTGAATAATAGTTCAATGCCGTAAGTAGAAGAAGAATAGCCTTGAATTTAGTGGGGAAGCTAGAGACCAGTGAGAGTGAGAGTGATAGTGTATAAGTTGCTTTGTTCCAAATTGGGTGGGGATTCTGGGTAAAGAATGGATTTGAAAATCTGATGCTAGAGGGGTTATACTGAATGCTATGATTTCTGGCTGGCAATGCCAAGAAGGAAAGGAGGACTAAGGTTACTTGATACATTATAAAAATGAGGTAACATCAACAGTTGACAAGCTATGGGAATCTGAAGAGCTAGTGATAGCTATGGCTCAGAGGAAGATCTGAGGACCCTATGAGGTTGGAAGATTTACTAACACAAAGAAGCCAATGGGTGGAAGCAGATAGATGAGGTGACATTTTAGTGTATTTAATAGAGGTCCGAGGCGGGTGGGCCAAAAAAATAAAGTAAGAGGACAAGTCCAATTTAGAAATGGTGCCAGCTAAGCAAAGAAGTCAGTGCAGTCCAACAAAGAGTTGCTCCCAGTGCCAAAATGACCAATTAGCATCTGAAAGCAGCCAGAGCGCACCAATGGGAGCAACAGCTTTGGAGTCTTTCAATTGGGCAGGAGCCTACCTTGTTCAGATCTTCGGGCAAATGGGCTGGAAATGGTGACTGTGGCCAGCTGTGCATAGAGTCTTAGCCACAGTCATAGATGGTGAGCCTGCTCAAGGCACAGGAACTTGTTCAGATCTTCGGGCAGACAGACTGGAAATGGTGACTGTGGCTGGCTATGCAGAGAGTCTTAGCCACCGTCGTAGATGGTGCGTCTGCTCAAAGCACAGGAACTTGTTCAGATCTTCAGGCAGTCAGGCTGGAAATGGTGATTGTGACTGGCTGTGCAGAGAGCCTTAGCCACAGTCGTAGATGGTGAGCCTGCTCAAGGCACAGGAACTTGTTCAGATCTTTGGACAGATGGGCTGGAAATGGAGACTGTGGCTGGCTGTGCAGAGAACCTTAGCCACAGTCGTAGATGGTGAGCCTGCTCAAGGCACAGGAACTTGTTCAGATCTTTGGGCAGATGGGCTGGAAATGAAGAATGTGGCTGGCTGTTCAGAGAGCCTTAGCCACAGTCATAGATGGTGACCCTGCTCAAGGCACAAGAACTGTGGGTGGTGGAGTGTGTTGAGTGACAGCCCTATGCACCAATTTTTCATTTGTTCTTTATTGAAAGAATTACTGAGCGGAAGCTCATGTACAGTGCTGTCCACAGGATAATTAATCACAAATACAACATAGTTTCAAAGATAATTGACAACAATATGTACATCAATGAAAGTAAAATAAGGTTAAACACGGAAATAAAACATAAAACAATACAGCAATGCATGAAACACAAGTGTCAAACAAAAGTTCAGGTTATGCTCTCACAATATGATTTTACAAGTGGAAGTAAGCTGAAAAATCACTTGTGTAATTTAGACTGTAATAAAGGAGAAGTGGATGAAGACCTGATACTGAAAGGAAATGGGTAGAAGAAGACGAAGTATCATTTATAATGCACTTTTCATACACATTGTATCCAAAAGCACTTCACAAGCAATGCTAGACTGGTAGTGAAGTGACTGAACATGTAGTGGCAGCCATTTCATACATCAACACCCACACAAAGCCTTGGACAATTGCATAAACTAGTTTTGTGGGAAGGAGAATGCTGGCCAGGACACCAATGAAAGTCCACTATTCTTGCAATAAGTGCCATGAGTTATTTTACTTCCACCCGGCCACCCACAAGGACAACACCAGAGATGGGTAGAAGGGATCTCATTTTAACATTTCATCTGAAGAATGGCACACCTCGACATTATAGCACTCCCCTAGTACTGCACTCAGGTGTCAGCATTTTTAGGTATGAGTCCAATCCCAGTGTGGGACTAAAACCCATGACCTTCTTGCCCAGAGGCAGACGTTCTACCTACTGAGCCATGCTGACACCTTCCAAGACACTGTACAACTTAACTACAGGCTTGTTCATCTATTTTTGTTCTTACACTAGAAGCAATGAGTTCAATATAGCTGGGACAACATAAGATGGAAACTGGCATCCTGTGAGCAGTTGTGGACAATAAATAAGCAGGTAATTTGTCCTGAACAGCAAGTGAAGCAATAATGTTTATGAAGCAGACATTTGTCTTCCAGGAAAAGTCAACCGAGACACCTAAACATTTTGCAATGATGGATAAACTGGGGAGCAACAGAGGCAAAGCAAGCAAGAAGTCTATATAGAATGTCTAATTTATGAACAGAAAAATTTTCGGCAGTTATAGCAAATATCCATGTCTCAAAGAGTTGACAAATTAGGGTCTAGGCCAGTTGGGGACACAGAGTCAAGGGAATAGGAGACTTATTTCAGTATAAAGAGACTATTTTATTTGAAACAGATTTGGATAGATTATCAATGTGAACATACCTTGAAGTACAGGCATTAGCCCAATAGCTAAGATATTTGTACAAGTCCATGACTTCTGGAACAATTCTATTCACAGTAGAAAGGGACAGCTTTGTCTGCACAGGCAAATGGAAGTGGACCTTGAACTGTGGCTATAAGAAGGGCAGCTTTACCCTGTACACAGATGACCTTGTAATACTTACTAGTTCTGATAATATCAGGACCATCAATTCCCAGTTAAATGATGATTTCCACCACATCCAGTCCTGGCTCACTGTGAACAGGATGGTCCTCCATGTTTAAAAAAAAAACACAAGCTATGCTCTTTTGATTCACAGGTAAGATTAGCTCCTGCCCAGAAACTCTGATGGTCGTTGGTGCTGACAGGTCCATCATTACCATGGTAGACTCCTTTAAATATCTTGGTGTGACTCATGACCCTCTGCTAGACTTCTCCCTCCCCAATGTCTGTAGGGCAATAAATTGCGAACTGGGCCTGGCCCATAGGGTCAAGTTTATCCTTACCTCTATGACTCTTCTTCCCCTTGTCAGGGGGATGCTTCTCCCTAGCCTGAACTACAGACTCATCTCCTATGCAAATGTCCCAAAGTCCACATGATGCAAATGAGATGTAACCTATAATAATGTCTTCAGGTTTGCCCTATCTGTAGCCCATCTCATGCAGCATTGCGAGTTCTACTTTAAACTGGATTGCCTATTCCCAGCTGATAGTCATTCATTTGCCCTGGACTGTTATTAGCAACAAAGTTACCAGAACTGCTACCCCTCCTATCCTCGAGGGTCAGTAAAAAATTACTAATTCAAGCTACCTCCGTAGGTCTAATGATCAGCCGCTGCTGGCTGTACCCAAGACCAGCACTGCCTCAGGAGACCAGGCCTTCGATGTCTGTGAAACTAGGTTCTGGAACTCCCTCCCGTCCCTGGTCTGAAGTACTTCCTCCCAGACATTTTTGAAGAGATTCCTCTGGGACTTCCTGAGAGCTGACTCTATCTGTTTGTGCACTTAATTCTGACAGTTTACCACCCCTCCCCTTTCTGTGCTGGTGTCCACTGCACTCTCTTGAGCCTTATAACCCTAATGTTTTTGTATACTGACTCGCGCTTAACTTATTGATTGTGTGTAGTCATAATTGCTTTGATCCCTGTGGTCACCATTGTACATGTGGGTTTGGATGTTTGCATTTGATACTGTATTTTGTTTCATATTATGCCTTTGTGCCCTCCAGCAACCTTGTAACCGTCTCTGTGAAAAGGCTATCTCCACTATTTTGCTTTGTAACTCTCCCAGATTGTACCTGAAAATAGGTGTTATAACTGTCTAGTGTGCTTCCCTGGTCAATAAACACTAATGAATGAATGACGGTGCTGGAGGCTGGTAGAGCTAGGAGAGTTCTCATGGTGACAGAAGCCGCTGTCCTAGGAGTGGGTGAAAGCCGCGCCATCCCAGGCCTGGAGATAAGGAGGCAAACTGTGAAGAGAGTTGCTGCTTTATGAAGAGAAAAATGGCATTTGCATGCTAGCCTGCATGAGATGAAGCTAAAGAGACAGCACAGAATGGGGAAGCTGAGCCTAGAACTGCTAGTCCAGGACTGCAGCAGTGTTGATATATATCCGAAAAGAGAGGCCTTCTGCAGCAGAGACATTCTGAGAGAGCAGAGACCCACAGGCATGCTGTGTTTAGGAGGAGTCATCCATACCCAGGAGCTGAGAGTATGCTGCAGGGTGTCTCTGCTTGCTGGGAAATCCTCATCTGTTTGTTTGACCTGCTGCAAGTTGGCCATTGGGGCCCAATTACCAATACCTCATTTTGTGGGGTCTTCCCACACCATTTAAGCAATTGCATGGCCTTGGGAGGGATGTTAATTTGAGCAGGTTGCTCCATTCGTTAAGTGCACCAGTGCTGGGCAACCCACAGCAGCATCACAGGACCTGCATAGATCCTGTACCTGAGGTGCCCAGGGATTGTGCAAAAGGAAGCTCTCCCTAAAAATTATACCAAATTCTGGTACCAGCTGGGAGAGGGTAGAACTGGCCTGCCTGGAAGAGTGCCTGATCAAGGGCCATACATAGTGTTTAAGCTGCACTAACCATTCCCTTCCAGGTTTGTATTGGTTGTTAAAGCTGTGTCATTCTGTGAAATGTTATCGGGTTATTGGCTCCCAAGTGTAGTGAAGCAAACAGTGGTTACCTTACCAAGCTCTACCAAGAGCTGAAGCCCCTGTGGTTGAGTTTACTTGAAGTGCCCCCAGCACTCATCCCCTACCCATTTGTACCATACCGCACTGGTTTATTAAAGGTGGTGGCAGCACCACATACATGACCCAGGCACACCTTGCCGTGGAGTCTATCACAGTGTTTTAAACAGTTTAAAATGATTTGGCCCAGGTGATTTTATGAACTGTAAGGAAGGAACTGGACTTAAGTTGCAAAGTAAGATTGTTGTGATCACCATCCTGCCCTGCAGAGCTAAACAACTGAATGAAATGTGTAAATAACATGGATTTAAGAATTAGACTTTCTTCCACTGTGTTGACTTTGATTTTTGACTTTAGTACCAATTTTATGCTACTAATTGTGTTAGCCCAGCTCCCATTGTCCAGGGCATCAAGCGTCTGGAGGTCGCTCCAGTCTCGGATGTCAAGTAAGTGGTATACAGATGTGAAATCCCACCCACCCCCATTTCCAGGGGGGCTTACCTTGCTATGGGCTTATGAATCCCAATCATTTATTTCTCCTGCACCTCATGTCAATTTTCACCATCTAGCCCCGAGAACTGCACTGCTGCGGACGGGGGAAAAATCAGGGCAACAACACCACATCAACCATTTCAAGAGTTGAGCCCTGGCTCCTTACATTGTAAGACCCAAGCCACCTGGGTGATCCCGTGATCCTGGCACCAGGACTGGCTGTGGGGTTGGGACCAGTAGAGCAGCTTCGACATAGGAAGCCAGTCTGGCCCAATATTTGCAACAACAACAACAAAAAAAGGGGGAGGGGCGCTAATCAGCAGCTAAGGATCAGCAACATCTTTTCACCAGCTCCATCTCCACAGGACATTTAAGTACGAAAAGTGGTTTTAAAAGTAGAAATTAAATAAATTGCTTGACAGTACCAGGTGGAGGAAGGTATAATGGATGAATATCTCATTTCCACTGTGGAGAAGCCCTCACGTAATGCAGCGAAATTAGTAAAAAAGCTCCAGCTTTTAGTGTGGCAGAGGGCCCACATGTCATCACGTTCTCTGTGCCAGAAATGGAGGTGGTAGGATGGACCCTAACAGCACAGATTCTGGCTGCCATATTTCTGAAAATGGACATCTTTACAACTAAAATCTTGGCGCTTTCGGAGCAACCCACTGGACAGGCGGCAAAGATAGCTGAAGTGGAAGTCCATATTTCCAACCTGGAGGACTGGACGGATCGATTGCCTGAAACGGTGCAAGACCTCAGGAGGGAACTGGGGGAGCTCCAAGAACAAATGGACTACCAAGAAAACTATCAATGGAGGAATAACCTCCACATTCATGGCCTTCCAGAGGGCAAGGAGGGGAACTCACCGGAAGAATTCTGTGGCTGGGTGCTACCATGGCTACCATTGCTGTTAGGACTAGAGCCAAAGGGTGGAAAATGTAAAACTGAAAGGGCGCATAGGGCCTTGGCTCCAAAACCTCCGGCAGGGGAACTACCATGTCAACTAATCTTCTGCCTGCATAAGCCATATGGTTTGCATTTAAAAAACAGAAGGAAATGACTTACCAAGGGGCCCGCTTTTGCACCAGGACTTTTACCAGCTGCTGCAGCATAGAAGGAGGATGTTTAACATGATCTTGGATGCCCTAAGAGCCAACAAGGTGGATTTCTAGTTCCTGCATCCAGCCACCATGAAGGTGCGTAGAGAAGGAGCGACCTTCACGTTACATGAAGTCGAGAGAGTACAGAGGTTTCTAAGAGAGCTGGAGGGGAGCCGATGACGTGGACCATAACTGGGAACTTCTGCAAGGTCAGATAAGTGAAAAATTCCAGGCCGTAATGAACTGTGCAAATGGGGATTTTGATTTTTGAGACCGGGGGTGCTGCGCATAAGGGCCTACCTCATGCTGGTCTAAGGTAGACGCTGCGCATGGGGTGTTGGGAGGTTTTAAGATGTACTGACTCTGAACTGAGGAGACAGAACACCACCGCACCTCCCTCTGGACTTATTAGGTGTGGGGGGGGTCTTTGTTACTCGAAGGCCTGGGGGGGAGATTTCTTGAAAGGGGAAGGGCGGTGATACAGCCTTATGGATGATATGCTTTCTGGAAGGTGCAGGGGCTAAAATTAAGCCATGGATGGTCTCTAAATGCACGTTTGGATTAAGAATCATCCCCAAAATGAAAATGGGAACAGCCTTTCCTGGGTTGGGGGGGTGTATCGTATGACCAGGTGAAGCAGATGCTGCGTGGCAAGAGACTCTGGAGGGGTTTCATTGAGGCAGAAGGCTTGAGCATACATCTGAAACCTCCAGCAATGCAGGACTTACATGGCAGGCTGAGCAGTATGGTTAAGTTGCTATTTGGACACCAAACATACCTGTTATGAATCTGTAGAAGTTATGTATAAGGTGAATGTATGGTCTGAGGGCTGATAAAAGGGGCATCACTTTGAGGAGCAGGGAAGTGATTCTGCTGCTGTATAATGGGCTGGTTAGACCACACCTTGAGTACTGTATGCAGTACTGGGGGCCGCACTTGAAGAGGGACATACAGCTCCTGGAGAGAGTCCAGAGGATGGCTACCAAGATGATACGAGGACTAGAGGATCTGACGTACGAGGGAAGACTAGAGGAGCTCGGCCTGTTTTCATTGGAGGAGAATAGAGAGATGTGGGGGACATGATCAAGGTCTTCAAGTACCTCAAAGGAATAAATAGGGTTAACACAGAGGGAGGTACCACCCGAGGACATGATTTGAAGTTCAAAGGTGGAAGGATGAGGGGGGAAAAGAAGAGGAGGTTCTTCAATGAGAGGGTGGTGGAACCTTGGAACGCGCTGCCTGGCGAGCTGGTTCAGGCTTCCACGGTGGAGGAATTTAAGAGAGGGTGAGACAGATACTGAAAGGGAAAGTATCGGGGAAGACTTGGCCTAGTGGGGCTGAGAGGGATGATAGGCGGTTTGGTACACAAGGGAGGGGAAGGCCTCGGTACCCCGCTAGGGATCTGAGGTTTGAGGAGACTCGATAGACTGTACGGCCTAATCTGCTGGCAATTAGTATGTTAGTATGTTAGAATGTACGTGGAAGGAAGGTTAAAGGGGTCGCATGTCCAAGGATCACCCCCAGTGGGGGTCCAGGGGTCATAAAAGGCCAGGGGGAACTTCTTGTGAAATCTGCAGGCCGGGGGAGGGGGGTTAAAAGAAATAGAACTGAGTATGCTGCCAATAGGATAATGGGGATAAAACAAAGGGGGGGTTCAAAGTGGAGGGGCCTGGAGGGAAGACAGAGCACCAATGCTGCTGCATGGGGCAGCAAAAAGAGGAAAGAGGCATACGGAGAGGGGCTAATGTACAGGACAGAACAGTACCCTCAATCCTCCAACAACTACCAACCGATCTCCATCCTCCCCCACCTAAGTAAATTACTTGAGAAAGTGATCCACACTCGACTTGCTGAACACATCGGCAAATACAACTGCCTGTGTAGCCAGCAACATGGTTTCCGTAAAAAACATTCCACTACTACTGCCCTAGCTATCTCACAAACTGATCCCAATTCGTGTGTATTAGCCAGGCCTGCTCCCCTACCCTGCCCATCTCCACAGGGGTTCTCCAGGGCTCCATTCTGGGCCCCCTTCTATTCTCCTTATTTATAAGCTCCCTTCCTTCAGACAGTCTCAGCTGCTACTCCCTCCTCTACGCTGATGACCTAGTACTCTTCTACAGTAACAAATCCACTGCCAGCTTTTCCACAGCTCTCACTTAAAACTACACTGTGGCCCACAACTGGTTCACAACAATCTCCTCTTGGTAAATGCCAAAAAAACAAAATCCATGTTATTCGTATCTAAGCCCTTCCTTGCAAAATCCAGGACTCACTGCCACCTAAACAGTCTCTCCCCTGATGGACCAGCCCTGGAGGGCATCAACACTTTCAAATACTTGCAAGTCTTACTTGACCCCTCCCTCACCTTCTCCGTCAATTACCTAGTTAGCAGGTTCCATCAAAAACTGGGCGCAGCCTATAGATTCCAGCAATTCCTTACCCTGGAGGCCAGACTAGCCATTGTCCAGGGAAATCTCCCAATACTGAACTATTGCTCCACTATCTACGCCACAGCATCTGTAACCACTATAGCCAAGCTCTCCTCAGCCTACAACAATGCCTGTCATTTTGCCTTGCTGGCCCCTTTCCCTACCCACCACTGCGTCCTCTACATCTCCCTTGGATGGCTCCCACTGCAAGGTCACTTTGACCTCTCCCTCTGCTGCCTGGCAGAGACTGTTATCTGTACTAGTCAAGAATCCCCCCTTGCAGCTCTCCTCAAGATCCAAACTCCCCGCCACTGCCTTCGCTCAAATAGCACCCCCACTCTAGCAGTACCTAGGGTACACACGAATATGGGTGGCCGAGCTTTATCGGCAGCAGCCCCTACTCGGTGGAACACACTTACACCTGTATTCTGCTCTAATGACACCCACTTTAGTTTCAAATCCCGCCTCAAAAGTTGGCTCCTAACAAATTACTCCTGTCACTGTTCCCCTGGGTAGGCCACCTGTTTTTTTGCCAAATTTGTCTTGTTTTTGCCTCCCTTCCCTCAGATTTTCCCTCTGTTTCCTTCTTCATCCACTCACTACCAATTACATTGTTTGCTTTGATTATAGGTAATGTACTCCTACTGTCTACCGCAAAATGTACTTATGTAATAATTACTTACATATATATGTAATTAACTGACTTATGTTATTGTAACCCCTTTGTTACCCGGGGTTACTAGAATCCCAGTAAGACCCAGTGGTAGGCAGGGAAGGCAGCTTGTGAAACTCCAGTTAAATGGGTTTCACACTGTCTCATCTGTCCTCAGTCACAGCTGAGACTTGAGAGATGACATCACCATAGAACTGTCGCAGCTGTATGAGCCACATTGGAATCTACAGCTCAGGGAGTGAGTTTAGAACTTTGGGAAATTTCAAAGTCAGTCTTCCGTTTGTCCTTAAGCAAGAAGGAAGCATCAGTCTGCTGTTTGCTCTCTCACTAAGAAAAAGGAAGTGTTCCTGTGTTTACCTTTTTTAAAGTGGTGGAGACCGCTCCCCCGGTCTCAGTGCCCCCCTCCCTCTGGGGGGGGGGAGTTCTCTGTGGGTTCCAGGGGCAATCCCCCTTCTCCCACCATGGAAGGAAGCTGCCTGGTTTTATTTAGTCTGTTCTTGTATAACAGCAAAGGTTATAGTACTTCGCCTGTGGGGCACCTGCAACGAATGGGTGAGTGTTTGGCTCCATTTGAAGGGGCAAACAAATTGTTTTCTTCAGTTGGGAAATGAATGTGGACTGCTATTTGGGAGGACTATGTTTACTAGGACAAACAAATGGAGCAGTCAAACAGTCTAAAGTTTTAAATGGATTTCAAGTAATGGGGACTGCTATTTGGGAGGACTATGTTACTAGGACGAACAAATGGAGCAGTCAAACAGTCTAAAGTTTTATTGGATTTCAAGTAATGCTGTAGAGGGGGTGCTTCAGGTCATCCACCGTTCAATCTACATTTTAAAGTTCTAAAGTTTTCTGTGTGTATCCAGAGAAATGGCCGGGTATGGGCTGTGGGAGCTGGAGGTGGGAAAACCCCCCATCTTTAGTAACCAGGTCCACCTCTACGGATTTCTTCTGTGTTTTGCTACTTGCCTCATGCACTTGGCCAGTGATGGGGTGGGTACCCAGACGTGGGTCGCAACTTGAAAATCTCTCTAGGAGTCGCAGACTCTAAGTGGTGTGGGGAGCCACAGGATGGGAAAATTACTCCTTGTTGGATGGGAGTCTCCTTGTTTGATGGGAGTTCGATTGGAAGTAAGAAAACAAATCTCTCTAGGAGTCACAGACTCTAAGTGGTGTGGGGAGCCACAGTTTGGGAGTCTCCTTGTTTGATGGGATGTCTTTCCAAGTAAAGTTTGGGTTCATTCTTCACGTGGACCGTCAGTCAAGTGGTCGGCAGGGGAGCCGGGCCAGTCAGGCTATGTATCCAAAGCGCATGCAAAGTCCGGGCTGAGTACCTGGTGGGTCCAAAGCCAGACAACAGTAGTAATGTGTTCATTCTTCAAATTGACCGCTTAGTTAACCTCTAATCTGCACATACAGTGAATGAAGCCCTTTGGGGGACCATGCAATGCTTTGTTTATGTTCAGTTAGTTAATAAATAAAGCCACACTGAAAAAATCCCAATTCTGGTTCTGGACATTACAGTTATTGCTTCCTGTAGTTGGATTTACTTGGGTGCCCCTGTGCAGAGTAGCCAAACCTAGGTCTCTTGTGCCAGGTAACCTCATCCTCCCCGAACCCAGGTCCCCCACCAGGTATTGCTGCCAACGCCAACAGCATGCCACCTGTCGTTTTAGTAAAAGGGCAGGGGTGGGGTCTTTACGTTATCCAATCTTGTTTTATTTGACTTATGTATCCTATCATGTGTTATTGTAACCTGACTCACAGTTTGTTTACTGTGTTGTCTTTTATGTTGTTTTCTGTTCTATGTTATCTGTGCCATTTGTAAATGGCCCGGGTCATGCCTGAAAATGGTCCCTGGGATCAGCGCACCTACCCAGTTATCAAAGTTGTAAATAAAATAAATAAAAATAAACCAGGGCCTAAATAGAAAGGGAAGACTGTTGAGAGTCAATGACCAGTAAAGGCAATCTGAGCTGTAAATGGTTCTCTAAACTTTTCCTTACAGGTTATGCCTCTGGAAGTAATGAGCATGGATGGATAACCTTGACAGTTGCTCGAGGAAGAGGTGTCTGCAGGTGGCTGACACAGGACAGTGGCTTGGGGGTAAGTAGGGTCTCCATTAGGGGACCTGGAGACTTATAGGGATGATAGGGCTGTATACATCTATAAGGGGCAAAAGGAATAAGAGAGGTGAAAAGGGTGCTCAGGAATAAGCCACTGGCAGTGAATGGGGGATAAAGGGGAACAAATCACTTTTAGCTTTAAGCTGGGGTATACAGTAGGGACAGGGAGGGGAGAGGGGACGGAACCTGTACTTTAACCTGCTTATGAATGAAAATGAAGGGATTGTTGGGGGAGGGGTGGATTGTATTTTTTCCTCCATGCCCAAGACAGAGATATGGGATATAGGAGGAGGATAATGCCTAGCAAGGAAGAAGGTATATTGGGATGTAGATTAAAGATGTGCACGAACAACAACGTTCAAAGTTCTGTTAATGCTTATTTTGCTGTTTGGGTTGAAATCCTGCCTGTTGCAGGGGACATTGGGTCAGTGGGTGGGGGGAGTTACAAATGTATGTGAATATAAATGTAATACTGCACTGGTATCAAATTGTTGTGGTGTGTAAGGGTGGATGAAGGACATGGAAAGGGTGGAGAGCCAGGGGAAATTACAGACATAGGAATGGATAGTGACACTGTGATTATATCCTGGGACATCCGTGAGATTTAATAACCTCATAAAACGTGAAAAAGTGCTTCAGGCCTTAAAACACCACCAAGCTCGAGTAGCAGTGCTACAAGAGATCCACCTTAATGAGGAGAGGCACAAGAAGCTGGTGGGAGGCTATGTTGGGTCATGCCATGCTGCAGCATTCAATTCACAGAAGCGGAGGGGGGAGGGGGCGATACTTTTCAAAAAAAACTACCCAATAGTGGTGGAAAGAGTGGTGGCAGACCCGAATGGTGGCCAGTATTTTTTTGTGTAAAGAAAGATGGGAAAGGAATCGATAACATATGCCAGCATATATGCCCCCTCAGTATTTGTCGCTGAAGTCAGTGCAGTGTCAGTGGCTCAGTAGGTAGCACACTCGCCTCTGAGGCCGGGAGATCAGAGGGCTATGGGTTCAGTTCCCACATCTGGCACTTGGGTTAATATCCCAGTACTGACACTGTAGTGCAGCATGAGAGGGGTGCTGCACTTCTGAGGTGCCGTCTTTCGGATGAGACGTTAAACCGAGGTCCCATCTGCCTGGATTGGTGGTAGTTCAGGTGGATGTTAAAGATCCCATGGCACTTATCGAAAAAAGTAGGGGAATTTCCCCGGTGTCCTGGCCAAATTTCCCTCATTCACTAAAAAAATACCACCAACAGCTTAATCTGGTTCAAGGTCAGTTGGCATTCATCTGTATCCCCCTCCCCCGAGTCGTGCCTGAAAATAGGCAGGATTTGTCTAGTGCACTTACCCGGTCAACAAAAGCTAAATAAATAAGTCTATAAGAAACTACTGGATGTGATGATTTGTGAGCAATTCCCCAACCTGTCTCTGGGAGTGGACCTGAACTATGTGATGGAGCCCAGCCTGGACCACTCAGAGGGAAAGGGTAGACATGAGAGGGCAATCAGTCATGGGAAACAGGGGGTGGTAGATTTGGATATGATTGATGTATGGAGGGCAGCCAACCCTGGAGCTAGGGAATATACGTTCTGCTCCAACCCACATGGGACGTGGTCCAGGCTGGACTACATCTATGCCACCAGAGAGGGTAATGGGGGTGTGCAGGATGTTCTACATGGGCCTATCCACATGTCGGATCATGCTATGGTTGTAATGAGGAGATTCCCCGGAGAGGGGGCACATCCATGCCCAGGCTGGCGTTTCCCCACATACTGTACATTTTGGCATCAGAGAAATTTAGGGAACTTTTGAAACAGCACTGGGGCTAATATGAGGTGGCAAATGAGGCCACTGCTCTGACAAAGGGGGGGTGTACTGGGAGGCAGGGAATGCATATATGCAGGGGGTCATCATAGCATATGTGAATAGGTACAAAAAGCAGAGGAAGCTTACAAGGCAGACATTAGAACACCAATGGAAAGATATTGAAAGGAGAGTGATTGTCCAGCCTTCAGATCAGCTTAGTGGGGAAATGCTGGTGCTTAGAGGGGCTCTTAATTTACTGCTTATAGGAGAGGCTAGTACATCCTTATTCTATGCCAGACAACAGCTGTACGAATGGGGGAATAATCCTGGGGCTATACTGGCATGATTGGCACGGGGTAGAAGAGGAACAGCAGCATTAACTGGAGTGAGAGATGGCAGAGGGCAGCTGCATACACAGAGTGAGAAGATACGGGGGGCCTTTGCAGCTTTTTACGAAAAGCTATATAAAACAGAGTGTGGGAACACAGAACCACAGATGGCACAGTTTTTAGAAAGATTGAGACTTCCAGAACTCTCAGAGGAGCAGAGTTAGAAGCTAGGATAAAAGGTTACGATGGGGGAGATAGGCAGGGCCTTAGCGTCAATGAAGAATGGGAAAGCAGGGGATCCAGACAGATTTGCTATGGAATACTACAAGGAACTGATAGGGGAACTGGTGGGAGCCATGGCTGGTATGTTGAAGGAGGCAGAGGAGGAGGATGGACTGCAAGCAACCTGCCTGCAGGCAATGATTTGTGTACTTCCTAAGTCTGGCAAGGATCTGGAGTAATGTCTGTCATACTGCCCCATATCACTCCTGAACTGCAATGTCAAAATCTTTGCAAAGGTACTGGTCTGAAGACTAGAGGTGATTCTACCCCAGCTGGTCCATGCAGATCAAATGGGGTTCATGCAGTGCTGTCAGTCTTATTATAATATGAGAAGACTCCTCAGTGTCATTTAGTGGGGTAACCAACATCCAGGACAAGTGGTGGTGCTGTTCATGGATGCTGAAAAAGCATCTGACCGCATAGAATGGCCCTACCTCTTTGAGGTGTTAAAGAAATGCAGATTTGGGGACAGCTACATAGACAATTCAAAAAGCTTTATAAAAACAAAAGCCCAGGAATTGGTTAATGGGGTGGGGGGCACTCTGATATGTTTGAATTGCACAGGAGAACTCGGCAGGAGTGCCCTTTGTCTCTCTCCCCCCACTCTTCACCTTGGCTACTGAACTGCTGATCATTTGCATCAGGGCTGATGCTAGGATTCAGGGGTGCAGAGGGAATCAGGAATGCACCACAAACTGACCCTTTACGCGGATGACCTGCTGCTGTTCACCACACATCAGGACACTACCATCCCAGCTCTACTGGAGGTAGTATAAGAGTTCGCAGAATTCTCCGGGTATAAGTGCAACCTATCCAAGTCAGAAATGTTTAGAACTGCTGGCCTGAGGGGCAGAAGGGATAGTAATACATGGGATTAAGGTTGTTGAGAACAACTTCACTTACCTGGGGATTATGGTAGGTAGGGATTTGGCAGGATTGTATGGGATTAATTATGGGCCTCTGTTACAAACACTTAAAGCAGATATGGAGAGGTGGAGGGCACTTCCGATCTCATGAATGGGCCATATTTATCTCCTTAAAATGAATGTCTTACCCAGAATTTTATATTTAATGCAGATGCTCCCAATGGGATTGACAAATAGGGACTATAAGGATATGGAGGAATTTGTGAGGTTCACCTGGCAGAACAGGAGACTCAGAATGAGTCTTCTAAGGTTAAAGGGCAAGACGGAAAGGGGATGGGCCTTAACTTCCAGATCTGAAAGGGTATGTGTTAGCTGTGCAGAAAAGATATATCCAGGACTGGGTACATCGGAGTAAGAAGCGGGATGGGTAGATTTAGAAAGTGAAGGTCCACAAGTCCGTTTGACAGCGTACCTTGATTGGGAGGTAAAACAGCATACCACAGGCTGCAGAATAGAAAACCCCTAATGGAATGGACACTGGGAACAGGCCAGGAAGAGAAGGAAAGTGGAGAGAGAGGTCACAGGGCTAGTGCCAGTGGTTGGGAACCCAACCTTTTTGCCAGGACTGGAGGGAGGTGGGTTTGAGCTATGGGAACAGGGAGGTGTGCGCTGTCTCCAAGACTTATTGGGGGAGGACAGTTATGAACCTTTGAGGAGTTAAAGGAGAGGTGTGGTATCCTGGCCATGCACAGATACCAATACTTTCAGATTAGGGCCTTTAGCACAGTTATAACTGGGCAGGACGATCAGGCCAACATGTTGGAGCCACTAGAGGAACTGGTATGTTCTGCGCAGACTAAGCCCAAGGGCCTCACTGCCCAAGCATTAAGGCAAGATAGAGATCTATTTCCAGATAGATCCCTAAGGGTTAAGGGACTGTGGCAAAGGGATTTGGGAATCCAGATCACGGAAGAGAATTGGGCTTTGGTCCTCCAGACCCATATGGGATTACTGATGTGCAATAAATTCAAGGAATCCCAGTTCAAATTCCTGCACAGGTCATACTGCCCTCCGGTGGTGGTCAACAAGTTTCACCCAGCGGTCTCACTGATGTGTGGGAGATGTAATGCAGTGCGGGGTACAT
Source organism: Neoceratodus forsteri (assembly GCA_016271365.2). Taxonomy (NCBI): domain Eukaryota; kingdom Metazoa; phylum Chordata; order Ceratodontiformes; family Ceratodontidae; genus Neoceratodus; species Neoceratodus forsteri. The sequence goes on from CM028135.1 coordinate 147,153,625, forward strand.
TATTTCTGGGAGTGTGGAGAGTTGCGGCCCTTCTAGGTGGAGATAGCACAGGTGGTATCAGGAGCCATGCAGATGATGGTGGCAGACACTGCAGTCTCCATCCTGTTTGGGATGGAGGTCTTGGGGGAAGAGGAATGGGAAGTATACCCCTGAACGGTAAGGGTTCTCCTGATGATGGTGAGACAATGTATACAGAAAACATGGGTCTCCCATGTCAGACCACCACTAGGGCAATGGAAAACCCTGGTGATCAATAATCTGGCATTGGAAAGGCTGACATGCTAAAGATATGGTAAGGAGGAGTTATTTATGAATTAATGGGGGACATACATAAACTCACTGACTGCAGAGGAGGCAATGGCTCTGAGACAAGGAATAACCTGAATTCCCTGGGGCTACACTCTTTCTTAGAAACAAGAGAGAAGAAGACTTACACCCTGGATATGCAGAGAAGGGCTGGAGGGATACATGTGAGCTGAGGAGAGGACCTGAGGTGGAGACAGAGTCTTTGAGATGGCTCACAGGTAAGCGATACATAAAATAATGTAGAGAAGAAGATATATCTGCAGAGATATCTAGGGAAGTATATAACGAGTTAGGTAGGATCCTGAGAGTGGGGGATACCCCAGGGAGGAATGTGGCCTACATCACCATCGGTCTGTGTCATAAGGGGGTAAAAAACAGTCAGACGAACATCCTCTGGAAAATGTCTCACACACTCAACAATGTGCTAAGAAGGTATAACTGTCTACGAGATACTAGACAGGTACATGGATAATGCCTTCCCCGCCTAGCACTGACACTGATGGGATTCTAGTAACCCTAGGTAGCATGAGTACAAAACAGGGTAACTCCCTGCAACAAAGCTGCAATCATTTGTGTGTTCATCTGATTTTCTTGTTCTGAGTTTATTTGCAACAGACTGAGCCATCCGGCTCCAGATTACAGGTATTAGGCTGAGTGCATGTTAACTGTGTTTTCCTTCCACAGGGCCCCAACAACAGCTGCAATGCCAGCCCACCCCAGGCAACGCTTCAGGCTAGCTTGTTCTTCAGCTGGGTACCCAGGGTTGTGGGACTCGGTCAGAGGGACTTACAGTGCATGCTCTACCAGCCTGAATATAATCAGATTTGCCAATCACTGCTAGACTTATTCCCCACCCTTGTTCACATCCCCCTGAATAAATCAGATTGTGGTTTTCTCACGTTTAACCTGACTAGTGTGTGTACCTTCTTGGTGGGGATATTATACTGCTTTTGAACTGATGCATCACTGGTCTTGTTTTCCAAGGGGTCTCCAGGGCAACTGCAGCTGATCCAGCCCTGGGGGTAAATGCAAGCAGTGTGAGCATATTATTACTGTCATGTGGTATATGTGATTGCTTTATTGCTGAACTGTTTAGGCCACTAGAAGGGTTGGTGGGTGGTTATAGCCTCCTGAGGGCTATACCAACAGCAGTTTGCAAGCCAGGGAAGGCAGCTGGTGAATAACTAGTTAAACAGATTTTCACCTGCTCCCTCTCTGTTTACTTGATCTCAGCTGAGAGGAGAGAGGTGATGTAATTTAGAACTCTCGCAGCAGCATAAGTCACGGAAGCTAGCTGTGAGTGGGAACTTTAGAATTTTCAGTTAGTGTTATCCAGCAGCAGCCAGAGTGAGCAGTTGGAGGAGTAAAGAGCTACAGTGTGGGCTCTGAGGAGAGCCTATTTTCACACCGTAGTGCTAAGAACCATCTGCCTGCCTTGTAGAAGTGGTGGAAACAGTCTAGCAGGAGTTCCTGATTTTTCGCATCCCCTGTGAGATGAGGAGGATTGCAGAATGGATCGGAGGGGCAATCCCCTAACTTTGATCTCAGGAAATTTGAAGTTGCCTTTTGTGTACAACCGTGAGCAATCTGACTTTGGGTATCCCAGGAGAAATGTACCTGCCTGTGTTTTCTTTTGGGGTGTTGCTGTGACAAAGGGATTAATACACCAAGTTCTGTTCTGCTTGAGACTGTTCTCATGCCTTTCCTAAAGTTGGCTTACAATCATGGAGTCCCCGGTGAGACTGAGCACATTGTACAGAACTTTCATTTACACTCAGAAGTAGTGTGTTTCTAATGCTGAATGTGAAAGTCATTCCAAGATGCAAAGTACTACTGTTTGCTAAATGTTGAGGTGTAACTCTGAAAGAATGGCTGGGTATGGATGTGGAAACAAGAGGTGGGCAACCCCCATCTGGAGTGACCAGTTCAGCACTACGGATTCCGTAAGGGTGCTTACTTATTCAGGACATGGTTGCCAATGCCTGAAGAGAAAGTTTACCCCCTGGTGTGGGTTGTTCTAGTTTTGAGCACCAGTGTGCTCCGTCATGGCCAGTTGTCACATTGCCAAACTTTTAAATCCTATGCCATATGGGAAATGCTCTAAGTTGTAGCCAGTGCCACTAGAAGAATTTGTGTGCTGTGTTGTGGCCAGTGCCACTAGAAGAGATGTGTGTTTCAGCTGAGGTTTGCTGCTGAAAAGGGTTCAAGATACTATGCAGTAAAGGAAGTTTAGAGTTTCTGTCTGCTACAGATGTTGTTCTGCATTGCCTTGTGCCATGAAGTGTAAACCCTTGGGGTTCCACCTTTGCTTTTGTGTACCAACTTTGGAATAAAGCCACACTCTAGAACCCCAACCTGGTATGGACAATCTCGTTACTGCTTCCTGTGTGGAATTACTGGGTACCCCTCTTCATATGTCTTCTGGTGCGGACCCTGCACCATTTTAGTTGCCCTTCTCTGGACTGCCTCCATCGTGTCTATGTCTTTGCGGAGATTGGGTCTCCAGAACTGCATGCAATACTCTAGATGGGGTCTCACTATCTGTCTGTACAGAGGGATAACATCTTCCTATTTTCTATTGGTGATGCCTCTCCCTATGCATCCCAGTATCCCCCCAGCCCTCCCTACTGCCCTCTCACATTGCTTGCCCACCTTTAGGTTATCTGATATGACTACCCCAGGTCCCTTTCCATTTTTGTTGTTGTTAGTATCTCACCCCACATTGTGTACTCTTCCCCTGGGTTTTTATTTCCCAGGTGCATTACTTTGCACTCCTTAGCATTGAATCTAAACTGCCATACATTTGACTATTCCTCCAACCTTGCCAAGTCCCTTCTCATCCTTTCCACCCCACCTTGTGTATCAACTCTGTTGCAGATCTTTGTGTCATCTGCAAATAGACATACTTTTCCTTCCAGTCCCTCTGCAATGTCACTTATAAAGACATTGAAGAGGACCGGTCTTAGTACTGAACCCTGCGGTACCCCACTAGTAACCCTCTTTCTTCAGAGTGGGCTCCGTTTACTATTACCCGTTGTGTCCTATTCTCCAGCCAATTCTTTACCCAGGCTACCATCTTGGGACCCACTCCCAGGCTGGCTAACTTGTATATTAATCTTTTTGTGTGGGACTGTGTCAAATGTCTTGCTAAAGTCTAGGTAGGCGATGTCCATAGCCCCTCCCTAATCTACTACTTTGGTCACCCAGTCAAAGAAATGTATTAGATTCACCTGACATGACCTTCCCCCTGTGAATCCATGCTGCCTTGGGTCCTGTGCCTCTCTGGCCTCCAGGTACGCAACAATTCTTTTCTTCAGAAGTGATTCCATCATTTTCCCTATCACTGAGGTTAAACTAACAGGTCTGTAGTTTCCTGCTTCTGCCCTGCTCCCACTTTTGTGAACTGGAATAACATCTGCCATTCTCCAATCCTCAGGTAATAACATCTGCCCTCCTCCAGTACTCAGGTAAAAAATGCAGAATGGGTAACCCCAATGCCCAATCAGTGTGTGTCCAGCCATGTCAGGGCTCTGATTTCCAAGGACCTCTCAAGCTGTAGTCTCAAAGTCACAGGAAATCAGAATCATCTCTTGCAGAACACAGTGGTTCACCATATTTACCCCATCCAACATTCTACATACTACCTGTCTTTTTTTAGACCACATAACAAATTTATTAAGCCCCCCTGCCAGAACAATCACAAGTAGAGTGCTCTTCCATGGCCACCTGCAGCCACTAAAGTCTCTCCTCCGACAACAAGACTGGTCTTACATTGAAACTGCACCTGATATTGACTCTACTCTACAATACTTCATTGAATGTTTCAATGAAGCCTGTGACATCCATGCCCCTTTTAGGACATGTAGATCAGGGGACTTGATAATCCCTGGATTTCTTTTAGCCTTCTGGCTCAAATGAAAGATCGTGACCACCTCTGGCATAGGGCCAGGACCTCTGGTAGTCAACCTGACATACAGGCCTATATGATGGCCAGAAAAGCATGTACTAAGGCTATCCGTGAGCACAAAGCATGTTACTATAAAGACATCCTTGTCAAGACCTGGGCAGATGGGAAGAAATTCTGGGAAAACCTCTCTGAAATCACTGGAAAAGCATCCAAATGAGTTCCAACTATGTTAAATGTTGATGGGTCTATCACCCATGACCCGTGTTAATTGCCAACACATTTAATTCATCCTTCACAGATCTTAGCCAAACTCTGCCACCAAATTTCTTTGAACCACCCAGCACAGCTCCTATGTCCACCAAATCAGAAGAGGCCGTTATCCACCCATGTTTCTACTTCAACGCTATCTTGGAAAGCGAGACCAAGACATACCTATGTAAAATTCTAGGAGGAACTAGGACAAGCAGTGATTCCCTCGACCTAAAACTTCTTATCCTAACTCTAGATGAAGTCCTATGCCCCCTCACCAAGCTTCTCAGTCACTCTCTCATACTTTCACAATTCCCCAGATCTGGAAATCCACTCTGGTACACCAGTTTTTAAGAGTGGGGACAAATTACTACCTGGGAATTATAGGCCAATATCTATTCTTCCCCCGTTGTCCAAAGCACTTGAAAGGATTGTTGCTGACCAGTTTGTGGAGTACCTGGAAAAATACAGCCTACAATGTGTCCAACAACATGGTTTTCAGAAAAGGCACAGCACATTTATGGCCCTACTGTAATTCACAGGTTTCATTCACCATACTCTCGATCAGGGTCAACTTGTTGGTGCAACCTTTATTGACCTGTCTAAAGCATTTGACATGGTCAATCACCATTTGCTGACACATCAACTTGCTGGGCTTGGTATATCTTCAGAAGCCCTAAAGTGGTTCACCAGCTATCTAGCAAACTGCACACAACAGGTGAGAATAGGGTCTGCCCTTTCTGCTAAACAGCTTGACTGCTCTGGGGTTCCTCAAGGATCGATGCTGGGACCCCTTCTATTCAGCACCTTCCTCAATAATCTTCCGGTATCCTGTTCCAAACCAGTACTCCTCTACGCGGATAATACGATCATTTTCTCAAAGATTGCTGACCCTACCCTCCTTCAGGCTCAACTTCAGAAAAGTTTTACTGAAGCTGAGTCCTGGTTCATCTCTCATAAGTTGGTGCTTGATTGCAAAAAAACTAAGCTCATGCTCTTCCATGATACCCACAGCAAGCACAAAGCCAAACAATTGGTGATTAAAAACAGTGTGGGTATTGTCCTTGATCAGACTCAGTCTTTTAAATACCTAGGAACTACTCTGGATAGTATGCTCTCCTACTCCAACCATGTTGAGAATGTTGCCATGGCAGTTAACATTCACCTAGGCCTTCTACACAGGTATAAACATTGTCTTAATACCAAAGCCCTCAGATTGGCCATCCAAAGTTCAATTGTGTCTATTATTGACTATGGTTTGGTCATTTATGGTTCCACCACAGACACAACCCTATGTCAGCTCACCACAGCTCTGAATAAGGCATGCCATCTACTAACTGGTGCAGTGTATTGTACTCACCCTTGTGACCTTTACAAACAAGCAAACTGGCTTCAACTCCAGGCTTGCATTGAATATCAAGCCTGCCTTCTGGCTAAGATGGCAGATCTTGCTCTCCTACCACCAGGTTCCCTTCAGCTTTTCAGTCCCTTCCGGGGCACTTGGAGCACACGAAGTTCTGTGAGCCAAACTTTTACTGTCCCTCGCTGTCGAACCTCCAATATGGGTTCCAATATGTTTATTGTTCAGCAATCAAGCCTTCAACATTCTAAAAACAGGCAATTATATACAAAAAAAAGGAAGGAATTAAAATCAGATACTACATTTAGACTTACATAAAACTCCAGCAGCAAATTAGTTATCATAGGCAGAGAGACGTTTTTCTTTACATTTCATCACCTGATGAAAAAAACTTGAAACCATCTTAGCCTCCTCCAATGTCTGAGGATGTAAGAGTATAAATAGGAGATCATATTTTGCATTCACATATTTAATAAGAAAATCATTTAGTAAATTAAACCACGGGGTTTTATATAAAGGGCATTGTATCGTAATATGATAGAGATTTTCTTGAAAACCCTTATTACATTTGCATAGCTCCGATCCTGAGTTGGGTAAAGTTGTCTTGTTAAAGAAAACATATCTAGAGCAAATGATTCCCAATCTTGCCCAAGTAATCATTTTTCTTTCTAACGGGGTCAACCCAAGGGTAAGATACTTCTCTATAAATACATCAATCTTATTTTGAGCAAACCAACTGGCCTGACATTGAACTCTAAGGAGATCCATTTGCTTATCATAGGCAAACCTAAATATTTTCTTTTTAACAAACTCCTTAAATACAGAAGATATTGATATTGATTTCTCCCAATTTGTCCAAAGATGAAACATATCAACACTGCCCAGAATACGCTGAATACTTCTGACCCAGGGTGACCTAAAATTTTGTTTATGCCAAGAGAGTTTTTCTCTTAGACATAATAAAGGCATAGAATTTGCCTGTTGATTAATAATTTTTAACCAATAACTCATAAGACGTATATCAACTATTGTGGCCATGGGAACTCTACCCAATTCTGCCCTAACTATGACATTAGAAGTGGCAAGTGGTACCTGCAATAAAGATTTATAATAAAGAGAGAGTGGAGTTTCCAGCCATAAAGGGACATTATTGTTCCAGACCTCTGCACCATATGTAAGAATAGGATTAATTTTGGCCTCACCAGCCATCAATGCTGGTGAAACTAAATAGCCTGTGTATTTCCTGCCAAAATATAAAAGGGCCTTAACAATCAATTTTGACCTTGTCACTTGTCCCCTCCAATGCTCTATCCAATTTCCATTTGAAACAAACTTCAGCCTCAAATATGTATAAGAGGTTACCCTCTCTATAAGTTCGTTATTTAAATAAATCCTTGGTTTAATTTGATGTCCCTGTGAAGGTACGAAGGTCAACAGCTTAGTTTTTTCATGTTTATTATTAAGTCCAGATGTTTACATTTAGAACAAAATTGATTTATTTTATTTTGAAAACCTTGAACGGATAAAGCAAGAATAATCAAGTCATCTGCGTAAGCAAGACAATGTACTGGGATATTCTTAATTCTGGGAGAATCAAGAGTTTCTATATCTCTATAAGTCAAAAGAGAGTCAATATACAAATTAAATAAAAGGGGAGCCAAAAGACATCCCTGTTTGGCTCCTGAAGTTGTACTAAAATAATCAGTAATATTGCCCTTATTGTCATATCTAATGGCCGATGTTGTGTGTGAGTATAACCTAAAAATAGGGGCCAATAAATTTAAAGGTACATGTCTATTTATTAATATCTCCCATAACTTGGCTCTATTAACCGAGTCAAATGCTGCAGAAAAATCTACAAACACAGCATACAGCTTCATTTTACAAAATGACCTATATTTTTCTATCAAATGGGCTAAGATATAGATATTATCTATCATAGAGAAATTCTTACAAAAACCTGCTTGAAACCTCAATAGAGAGGAATTTGCAGTTACCCAATCTTGTAATTTGTGCAATATTATTTTAGCAAAGATTTTTCCGCTAACATCAATAAGACTGATTGGACGATAATTAGATGGCAGATGGAACTTACCCATTTTATGGATTGGAACTATAATATTTCTTGTCCAAGATGATGGAATAAATCTATCTTTTAAACAAATGTTAAAAAAATTTGTGAAAAAAACTACCCAATAATTCAAATGCCCTTTATAAACTTCTCCCGGTATCGAGTCAGGTCCAGGTGCTTTATTATTTGATAAATTCACAATGACATCTTCCACCTCTCCAAATGAAAACACTAACGATGTGTATTCCCCCTCGATGTTAAAGTCGTCTATCACATCATCACCACTGGTAAGATGTCTATTGAGTAATGAACTATAATAAGATATCCAGGTTTCCTTAGGAATATATATAGGGGGTCTAAAATTCTGGTCAGCAGTCCCCTTGGACACTAAAGCCCAAAAAAGCCTAGTATCACCCTCCTTAATAACTCGATACATTACTCCCCATTGTTTTTCAGTAAATTCTCTTTTTTTTTGGAGAAGAAATTCTTTATACTCCCTTCGCATTTTGTTTAGATTTATAATCACCGTCTTACTCGGATTTTTTTTGGTCTGCCTAATGGCCCTCATCAAATTTATTTTCTCTCTCCTGCAATGCTCATCAAACCAAGATACTAACTGAGGCTTAACGCTATTAGCTGAATAAATCAGTGTCTTAATTTGTTGATACCCTAAATTCAGTAACTCACTAATCCTTTCACCTTTAGAACCAGTATGCACCTGCTGATATAAATTAACAAAAGTAGAAGAGTATAAGAGGTTCAAAACTCCATACATCGTCTTATTATTCAATCTTAGCCTCTTTTTCCCACTGATCTCAATATCTGCCAAAGGCTTCTTTAAAGAGGGAATATTACTATCAGAGATCCTAAGATCCAACAAAATTGCTGCATGATCACTTTCTGTTCTCATAACCACATGCAATCTCCTAAAGAGATGATAACTAAGGGGAGAGCATAATATAAAATGAATTACACTCTTACCAACTGGGGAAAAAAAAGTACTTTCTCCCCATCGATCCTCTTCTAATCTCCCGTTAAGAATCAGGAGATTATTATCTGTAATAAAGGTTCGAAAACATCTCCCTGCCTCATTAACAGTCATATCAGTTGTATTTCTTTTTTCCAAATCTGCCATATATAATAATTCTTGTAGCGTTGATAAATTATCAAACTCTGCTATCCTAGCGTTAAAGTCCCCTGATAAAAGGACAGTATCTATCCAATTTAACTGTATCATTAAATCTCTTTCCACTGATAATTTGGACCCCAAATTATATGTTGAATAAGTGTGAAAATCTGTTGGAATATAAATGTTTACAATCAGAACTATACAAAGATCCCAATTAACTACTACCATAAGAATCTCAGGAGTGGGGGAATAGCTTTTTATTACCCTTAATCCCTCCCCAATTTTAATCATAGTAACCAAACCTCCTTTATTTCTCCCATGCTTTTTTCCTTTAATTGCTGGAACAAAACTAGTTTCATATCCATTCAGGTGGGGAGTTGTTAAAACCCATGTCTCCTGGAAAATAATAACTTCATGTCAAGAAATAAAAGTAACCCACTGCGGGTCCGCAAACTTATTATAAAGTCCTACTATATTCCAGTTAAGAACGTTATAACCAGGGTTACTTTCTGACCCCCATTCCTGCTCTGATACGGTGTCATTACTTTGCATTTCTGGAAAATTTAGTCAAGGTTGTACAGTTCTAGACTGTACTGGTGTCTCCCACTCATTCAGTTCCACCAGATAAATACCCACCTCATCCAACATATGTCTATTTTCGGAAAGTAATGCTAACAATTGTACAGAACCAATAATACAGTTAATCTGGGTGCCCTCTTTATCATTCCAGACTCTATTCACCTCCACAAATTCTTCAGGGAGTATATGAGTTTTAATAATAGTTGATAGAATCATCCGCAGAAGTGTAGACAAGTTAGCAACAGTTTCTCCCTCCAGTATTTCTAACCCAAAAATAGAGATCATTGAGGTTTCCGGGGAGACTCCAAACTCCCAATTCAGTGTTGCAAGAGTAGTTTTAAATGTATCATGCATTAACATTTTCCCTATTTTCACCCCATCGTGAACATTTTTCCAAATTGTTGACCAAGTCACTGGTGTTGATAACAGTAATCCCAGAGAGTTTACCAGGCCTTGCTTAGCCCACACTAATTTTGCCATATCCATATTGGGGAGCATAAAATAAACTGAATTAGAGAGATTGGAAGTATCCCTGGTCACCATAATAAGAGCATCTGCAACAGTTGGTAACCCCAATTCTGCTCTCAGCATATGGGCTATCATGTTAGTCAATGATACAATAAATTCATAAGGTTTAAGATACATCTTATCTAATTTAAAAACTACTTCCTTCCCTGTGCATATTAAGTTACATGCTTCCAAATCATACCCATTGGGATTACTGTCCTCCTTGGCCAACAAAGGATTTGAGCGAAGATCTTCATTAAACTTATCTATATTAGTTAAATTCTTAGAATTTGTTTTTTGTTTCACAATGGGATCACCCTTCCCTTTTCCCTGATCTCTTATGGATATCCAATCCACAAGTATAGATTTGTTTTTTTTCATCAGAATTCTTTCTTTTATCTCTCTACGTCTCTCCTGTCATAATGGTACCTATAATCCCAACTTTATTGCTCTTTTCATCCTTAGTTTTTATTTCATATTTCTGATTTAGGAATCTGAATAGGTCCAACAAACCTATTCTTTTTATTCCCCCCTTTTTTCCTGCTTACTCCACTCCTCTTTTTACCTTTTAGGGGAACATGGATATTTAGAGGAGAAAATGATAAATTATGCCCAGATTTATGGACTTCCTTTTCCCCCGATAACTGTAAAATTTGTTGTTCAAGTGCAGCAAACTTCGCAGCACAAAAACAAGAGAGATTTTCTAGGGCTGTCTTAATACCATTATATGCCTCCAATAAGACAACATTAGACATTACCGGGTGGGCAAGAGCCTTAATAGTATATTTCGATATAGTATCCGGACATTGGGCCAAAAAATTATCTAAATGGATATCCTGAACCTCTTTATCCATTTTTTGAAATAACTCATCAGGAGCACCATTAAAAGATGAATACAGCATTTCTTTAGAGTCCATACTGCAGCTCCCTGCCTCACTTGAAATCTCTAATGGGCTAAACAACTTTATTCAGAGGGAAAACATGAAATACCATCATCCTTATCTATATGATCCCCTTGCCCTAACATGCTTTGCTGACTAGATTCTACCTCTCCCATCCACTCATTTTGTCTAAAAACCTTAGAATAATCCACTGTATTTGCTTTCTCACAGTTGTGACCGCCCGTATTATATAAAATGTATGGGCTGTTCATTTTTAGAGAGTCCTGAGAGTTATTATTAGGGACTTTAATAAAAGATTTTTTTTTAAAAAGTCAGTCATTTTTCCTTGAGACGCTGCTTTAGCACCAATATCTGGACTACTGATTACTTCCAAATCCGGAGTTGTGATTTTACTATCAAAAGAGGTTAATTGGTTGAATTCCTTATATTCCCTTTGCTACCACTATATTGGTTCTCCAATAATTTGACCAAAATATCTTGATTTGTGTTATCCAAAATATTCTTATCCCAGCTCTTAACCATCAAATTTTGGTTTCTTCCGTTGAATTCTAGATTATCTCCACCTGAATCTGATTTATGCTCCTCATTCATATACTCCTTAAAGGGATGAGGTGGGTAAGATAATGAGGGTCTTTCTGTTAATTCCTTAGGGGTCGAAGCCGTGATAACCAATTCCTGAGTAAATATACAACAGTTACCTTTTTTATTCTTTTTGGGATTTAACCTTTGTTTCCCTTTATTTTCCCCCTTAACAGTTTTATTAGCCATCTTACCACTGCGAGTGTACATAAGAATAAAAAAAAAAAAGTCTCCTAAAAATCAGATTCTAACTCCAAACAGAATAAAATATCAAAAAACAACAAATTTATAAACTAATGAGTGTGAGTTTGAGAAGTGGAACTGAAATCAGAGTCAGGTGGGAGCTGTCTGGATAAATAGATCTTCCAGAGGAATCGTTCCTTAAGTTTATAGAAAGCCCACCCGCCCGTAAACAACCAGTCCCACCACTTTAAAGCCGAAAAATATAAAACCAAATAAACAATAAGAACCTATTTAAAATAAAATCCCTATCTTTTATGAAATCAAATTCCTGTACAAAATGTACTCCGAGTGGCGCTCGCGCACATGCTCGTGCTATGCGTAAGAGCGATGTTTAAATGCAAAAGCAAACCCTCCTACAGAGGCACACCTGCTCAGTTATTGGCTCTCCCCTGAGCCCCGAAATTACGTGCAGGAAATTGGCCTCTTGCACACACCTGGGTAGTTCCCCTCAATTCAGCAGAGCAGCAAGATGAAAAATCAAAACAGTTTCAGTTACTAAGTTACACATATGCTGCACTCACAGTCATTTGCTGAAACATCAAACAGGCTGCCCGACTGTTCTGACGACACAGTTCTCTTAGGGAAGACTTGAATAGCAGCCACTCGGGATATATTACACAAGCATCCCCGTGGAAATAAAAAGCTGGTGATCTTGCAGGGAAGGTAGTTTCCGCTGTCGAACCTCGCTCCGATAGCGATCAATTGCAGTTAGAGCTGCTAATTTATTTAATTCCCTTCCTCCTGAGATTGCAACGACTGCAACCTTGGGACCATTTAAGCGGAAGCTGCGTCAATTCCTAGTTTCCAGAGCATCTTGTGACTACTATACCTAATCTCTGCTGACAACTAAATGCACTGGGACCTCCCTCCATTTGCCCCTGTATAGCCCTATCCTGTTGCTGCGCTATTCCACTCACAGCACTTCCTCCTTATCCCTTTCCCATTCCTGCCCTCTTTTTATCCTACCTCATCCCTCCTTCCTTTACTCCTCCACTCCCACTTCCCCCCCTCTCTCCTCTGTTTCCTCGCCTTGTTCTCTCCCTCTACCCCCGCCCCGTGGATCTTTCCTGCTTAAGCTTCATTGTGGAATCTCCCTCCTTGCTCTTATTTTGCTCCTTCCACCCCCCAGTTCACCCCCTGTACTTCTCTCCTTGTAATCCCTTTCACCCCTCTTCAGACAAGGCCACTGGCTGCACTTGACACAATATTTAACTTGCCATATTGTTCTTTTGTTTATGTAATTACTTTCCTCATGTTGTACTACTTACTGAAACCTCTGTAAGTTGCTATTCTTGTGACTTGACGTGGAAGCTCTGTAAAAGAGCCCTTGGCTCAAAGGTCTTTCCAATTTGTTAAATAAATAAATAAATAAAAATAAAAATAACCCCACTACGATGATGTGGGGAAAGCCAAAAATTAAAAGCTATTTGAAACTCAAAAAACTGTATGTTATACTGTGTATCAATCCCTACCTATCCAGTGAGATTGTGCATTGTGTACCTCAAGGCTGGAAGGGATGTGTTTCTGATACCCCCACTGTTCGGATTGCCTAGTGAAGTATGGCATGAACAGAAGTACAGCTTCAGAGAGGGCATCACGAATTAGTTTGGCTCCTAAATGGACCAGAGTAGGAAACTCTGCAAGTAGCAGCACGCAGCACCAGGTTGAACCTGTAGGGGGAAGCCCCATAGAGTGTGGCACAAGAGGAGAGAGGAACACTGATCTACTGCAAGGACATGAACAAAGAAGGGTTTCTATACCCATGTCCCAGGTGGGCAGTGCATCGGAAGGATCCATGGACCCATGGAAGGAGGGTCCAAGTCCAAGCCTAGTAGAGGAGGACGAACTGCAAGAGACACTGAACTGGGAGGTGTCTACCTCCGTGCCCAGTGAGGAGTGGACTGTCTCAGGAGTGAGGACATCTATTCACTCCTGGGCTCAGATCCTGAGTGAGGAAGAGGAGGAGGATGGAGATATGTATCTTTATGTTGAGGGTCCTCGTGAGCCACCTCAAGCTCTTGCCTCAGAGGAGCCAGAGAGTGAAGAAGAAGGCTCCAATAACCTGCCCACAGAGATGGTCAGGGACAAGTTCTTTTGTTCTTTAAGTATGTGGCACTGGCTCAACCACAACTGGCCACCCCCAAGCTGAGCCATAGGTCATACACTTGTGAAGAGTAGCAAGGAGGAGAGACTGGTATGTAGGACAGCTGACGCCATATATGGGAAGTCCTTTCCTACCTTTCCTCTTAGAGTCTGGGAGGAAATTGAACAGAACGGGAAGTCCTGGTTGTTGGAAGTGGCAAGCAAGAATTTGTACTCTGGTGCAGCAGAATCATAAATTATTGACTGAAATTCTGGAAGTTGGGCAGAACTCTGTTTATGGACACTGTGCGAACTGTGGACAAGTCAGGGAATGAGATATTCCACAACATCAACTCTGAATGCCCAGATGGTGTCAGTTCTTGCACCTCACCCCGAGTGATACTACCTTTAATGGTGCCACTCCCTATGAATATGCCCAACATGCCCAGCGGGAAGCGAGCAATGGCAGCCCGGTTTCTGTCATTCAGCAGCAGCAGTAGTATCCAAGGAGGAAGATGCAGCTCTACTGGTGTTCCCAGATTCTTCAAGTGCATCAAGATTCATCATGCCAGCAGAGTTTTCCCATTTCCATCGCCTGGCCTTCCAGATTACATCAACCCAGCTGTTTTCCTGTTTTATCGCCTGGTTTTCCAGAGGACATCAATCCAGCTGTATCTAAAGATGCTGCCTGGAGAGAGAGGGTCCTCAGCTCAGAGAAGTAAGGTGATCCTTTGTTTTCAGTCTTCAAGGAACTGGTAAGACCAAATTTTCTATTTCCTGACTTTGCACAACACACCTTACACTGGTAGACTGACCACAAACTACTTGAATTGTCCTCAAGAACTCTCCCCATGGATTGCAGTGCTGTTCAGGCTCTGCCCTGTTCCAGAACTGTTCTTCAGTGAGCTCTAACCCAGGAGAGACTCTTTTACGGACTTTACCCTCGGGCAACAACATTTTGTCACTAGTATGGATAATTTAGGGCATTCCACTCCCAAAATGTGTTGTATAAATGTCTGTTTTCCATTTTTTACTTTTGTTCTTTACTAGAAAAATATGTTTGGGATTGTCTAGTGTTCAGGTGCAGATTTAGACACTGTGTGATATGCAGAATGTGGTGTTTTGTTGTTCTTCTCTTGCAAGTGTTCCTGAAGAAGAAAAGAAGAGGATGTGGGGGCTCAGCCCAGTTCCTCTTTTTTCTTAAAGATTTAGGATTGTTTGTGGTTAACACGGTGTTAACATGCTTTTTTCTTCACAGGTGTGAGGTTGTGGGGAAAGTTTGGTAAATGTAATGCATTGTAATGTGTTGTTTCCTTGTTGTTTTTGTTTGCAAATACCCTGAGAGCTTGGAGGGAGGTTCTCAGTGGGTGCCTGGTCAGATAGATTTTTCCTAGAGGGTTAGGGGGATAGACAGGATGTGGTCCAGATCTGCAGGGGCCTCAGTTCTGGTCTATTAGGGCATGCTTCAGGCAGTTTCTTGGAGCCACTGAGTATCCATACATAGATCATAGGATGGGGCTGAAGTTTCATCAGCTGGCCTCTGGGCCTTTAGTGTTGCCTGCCTGTGCCTGGCACATGGTAGGGGAGAAGTAATGCTACCACCCCATAGGTAACACAGAGGGCAGAATGGCCTGGTGCAGGGTAGAGAAATGACTGCGGACAGTCATTTACCTGGCTAGGGGTGAGTGTAACCCCCCGGTCCCCTGGGGTTACTAGAATCCCATCAGAGTCAGTGCTAGGTAGGGAAGGCAGCTGCTGAATAACTAGTTAAGATAGATTTTCACCTGCTCCCTCTATGTTTACTTGGTCTCAGCTGAGAGGAGAAAGGTGATGTCATTTGGAACTCTTGCAGCAGCATACGCCACGGTAGCTAGCTGTGAGTGGGGAACTTTAGAATTTTCAGTTAGTATCATCCAGCAGCAGCCAGAGTGAAGAGTGGGGGAGTAAGAAGCTGCAGTGTGGGCTCTGAGGAGAGCCTATTTTTCTCACCCTAGTGCTGAGAACTATCTGCCTGCCTTGTAGAAGTGGTGGAAACAGTCTAGCAGGAGTTCCTGATTTTCTCACCCCCTGTGCGATGAGGACTGCAGAATGGATCCAAGAGGCAATCCCCTGACTTTGGTCTAGGACATTTGAAAGTGCCTTTTGTGTACAACCGTGAGTAATCTGACTTTGGGTATCCCAGGAGAAATGTACCTGCCAGTGTTTCCTTTTGGGGTGTACTCTGACAAAGGGATTAATACACCAAGTTCTGTTCTGCTTGAGACTGTTCTCATGCCTTTCCTAAAGTTGGATGACAATCGTGGAGTCCTCAGTGAGAATTAACACATTGTATAGAACTTTAATTTACACTCAGAAGTAGTGTGTTTCGAATGCTGAATGTGAAAGTCATTACAAGATGCATAGTTCTACTGTGTGCTAAATGCTGAGGTGTAACTCTGAAAGAATGGCTGGGTATGGATATGGAAACAAGAGGTGGGTAACCCCCCATCTGGAGTGACCAGTTCAGCACTACGGGTTCCATAAGGGTGCCTGCTTATTCAGGACATGGTGGCCAATGCCTGAAGAGAACGTTTACCCCCTGGTGTGGGTTTTTCTAGTTTTGAGCATCACTGTGCTCTGTCATGGCCAGTTGCCACATTGCCAAACCTTTAAATCCTATGCCATATGGGAAATGTTCTAAATTGTGGCCAGTGCCATTAGAAGAATGTGTGTGCTCTGCTGTGGCCAGTGCCACTAGAAGAGATGTGGGTTCAGCTGCGGCGTTGCCACTTGAAAAGGGTTCAAGATCCTATGCAATATAGGAAGTTTAGAGTTTTTGTCTGCAACAGATTTTGTTCTGCATTGCCTTGTGCCACGAAGTGTAAACCCTTGGGGGTCCACCTTTGCTTTTGTGTACCAACTTTGGAATAAAGTCACACTCTAGAACATCAGCCTGGTATGGACAATCGTGTTACTGCTTCCTGTGTGGAATTACTGGTTACCCCTCCAGATGTTCAGACCTAGCATAGCCCCTAGCAAAAGTTCTCTCCTCAGGACCTGTGTTTAATAATGGTCATTTGTTTGTAATGCTAAGTGTTGTACCCCCAACCCTCTCTTTTCCCTTGACAGAAAAATATGTGAGGTGTGATTACCAGTCAAACAAGTGGCTGGTGGGGAGTTACACTAGGTTTGTAAATAGTTTGTGGGGATTTTAGCATAAAAAGGGTTGCTTTACAAGTAGAAACAGAACAGACAATGCTTGACTTGTTTCCAAACTGTAACAGCATGAAATGTGAGGGCGGTTATCTTGGAAGTTGGAAAAGGAACTGTCTATTGTCTTGTAATTCTGAATTGAAGTGTGATATTTACCCGAATAAAAAATATTGAAACAAACAAATACACAAAACAAAACACAAGAAAAAGTCTGCTCCAGACAGCCTGTTTAAGTCTCTACTGTTTCTGAAGAAATAGGAGCCTCAGCAGGGAGGACAAGCTGGCATACTGTCTCCTCCTATCAGTTGTGAGACAGGGCGGCAGCTTGTCCTCCCTGCTGAGGCTGGGAAAGAGCACATGAGGAGACAAGATCTCTCTGGGTATGCCAGCAAGGCTGGGAACATTTAAATATAAGGGATTACAATGAGTTTATGAAAAACTGCTCACTTTGCTCAGAAAACCATTTGGCCATTAACAGTTGCCCTGAGGAAGAGGGATTTTTCCTTTGAAATGTTGGCAGACAACTTTAATAGTACTGTGACCAATGGTTATTAAATAAAAATAGTGTTGCTCATATAGTATCCTAGAAATTAGGATACCAACAGATACAGTACCTCCCATTTGGCCAGATAGTTGCTATGGTAGGATAGTACTTTAGTAGTACTATCTGACCAGGGATCCTACCCTCTAGGATCCAGCTCAGATCCTATCTGACCTAGGATCCCTGGATCTGATCTAGGATCCATTATTATCTGACCCCAGATCCTAACTATCTGACATAGGATCCCTGGATCCTAACTAGGATCCATCGCTACCTGACCCCGGATTCTAACTATTTGATCTAGGATCCCTGGATCCTAACTAGGATCCATCGCTACCTGATCCCGGATTCTAATTATTTGACCTAGGATCCCTGGATCCTAACTAGGATCCATCGCTACCTGACCCCGGATTCTAACTATTTGATCTAGGATCCCTGGATCCTAACTAGGATCCATCGCTACCTGATCCCGGATTCTAATTATTTGACCTAGGATCCCTGGATCCTAACTAGGATCCATTGCTATCTGACCCCGGATCCTATCTGACCTAGGATCCCTGGATCCTAACTAAAATACCTGGATCCTGACTAGGATCCATCACTATCTGACTCTGGATCCTACATCTGTTTTTGGTAGGATTTCTAGTAGGATCCATGGTAGGATACCAGCACTATCTGGTAGACAGTGGTAGGATCCACAAAAGTACGATCTGAGCAGCACTAAATATAAATTGTGAAAATTGAAGACTATAAGCAGTGAGTGAGCCTATTTCTATAGTAACTGTAGAGACCAATAGTGCAGCGCCACTGGGCATGAAGAGCAACGCCGAACTGTCAGTGCTGTGGTGCATGCACAGCAGCATGAACAAGGAGCTGGAGCGCTGTTTAAAAAAGCAATGGGCTGCGGGCTTGCAGCTTGCAAGGGTTCCAACTTCGGGGCTGGCAGTGAAGCCAGGACCGAAGACAAGGAACACCATGGGGCACACAATAAGACGTTTCCCAGCCCCAGGGTGGGCAGCAGGGGCAGGAACATCAGTGCAGCCATGCGACTGCACACATGGGCACCGTCATGCGCAGAGAGAGAGAGCAGCTCTGCTGCTGCCTCTCCTTTCTTGGACACCCCGTACTCCACAACATGCAGTGCGTTCAAATAAATAAACACATTCCTGGCCCCAGGACAGATAGTAGGGACAGGACACGGTAAAGACAGCCCATCTGGGCTAAAAGAAAAGCAGCAGAGGGGGGCTGCAGAAACTCAGGACAGTATAAAATACTACCCTGGCCACTGCAGCTCCTCAGTCCTCCGACCCTGCAAGGACTGCTGGGAAAGGGTTGGAGGTCACCACATAGATGTGCTAGCAAATGTGGTCATTCAGAACTTGTAATTGCTGAGTGGTCAAGGGAAAAAACTGTGACTACTTGTTTTTCTGGGAGGGCTGCTGTCCAAGAATAACACTGTGCACTTACTTGATCTTCTAGGTCCAGGATGACCTTCTACCAGTGGCACTGTGGCAGCATACCTGGATTGATTACAAGGGGTTATGAAGCAAAAGTTAGCAGCAGAACAATACTATTAAACAGAAACAAGGTCCACAACAAACGTTAGAGTCTAAACAAAGGATCCCATTTATTTTTCACAGCACAAAGGTGTTTAGCCTGCCAGGAAGCTGGCAAGGAAATCTAGCATGTTCGTAGCCTCTTTTAGGCAGTCCATTTCTTTTTTTTTTTCTCAGGAGCAAAGTTCCAGTATTCGCCCACCATGGGGGCAGAGTCCAAAAGTCCATTTTTACTGTGGATGAACATTTATCCCCCCCCCCCGGATCAAAATTAGAGACAGCACAACACAGTCTCAAACAATGCAGAGGTGAACTACACTAAGGTACTGGCAAACACTATACATCATCCAAGCTATGGCTGGGCTACGATCCTCTGGAACCTGTGAGGCACACAGTTCTTATTTAAGACATCCCCATTAGCTTCCCACACAGAGCAACCCCTGCACAGATACAACTATCAAGTCCAATCCTCACCTTAGCCGACCGGTGCGCAAAGACTGATGTTGCCAGCCTCCTCTGCTGCCACCCACCCCACAGGGGTCTGAAGCCATGAGCCATTACTTGAGCACACTGGGTTTGGAGGCTAAGGGCCAATACCCCCCCCCACTCACAGTGGATGATACTGGGGGGCTATGCACACCAGAAATGTAAGATGCCCTCCCTAAATCCTCAGGGTGGGGGGTAGCTAAGGTTAAAACAGTCTGTCAAACACTTTCTGTGCACCAGAAAGGTGTTCTTTTGCTCTCACAAAAAGCCCTCAGTCGAAAGCAAGCAAGGGCAAAATTCCAGGGGGAAAATAGCCCCCAAAAAAGCCAGCTTAATTTTTGCAGGCATAAAAACCTCTGAACACTGGTGAATTCTTCACACACACTACAATTTAGGGTGAAACAAGTCTCTTTTTCTCTCAGAAAAGTCCTCTTACAAGTACTCCCTGTTACCACAGGAGAAACTGTCAAGGCAGGCTGCCCCCATGGCAACTGTTGTAAAAGAAGGCTGTCACTACTTCAATTGGTTTTCTGTTAATTCCCCTCTCTGAAAAAACGAACTGCCACAGGGACAGCGAGATGCTGACAGCTCAGTGCCCTCTCAGCAACTCTCAAATGGCGCAGTGCAGCTTCCCTCCAGCAATAAGCCACATCCCACTGCAGTGACTCACAGTCACCAGTTCTGAGGACTTAACTGTTTATGGTCTGGAATCAACTTACTCACATAATCACACAGGAACCCACTAGGTTCTAGGAAAACCACACAAGCTCAGGTTGGCTGAAACAATATTCTAAGACCTGCTTCACCTGGGAAATGGCTGACCAATGGGATGTGGAATTCAGAAACCTATAAAAGCTACTTAACACAAGTAAGTACTTAACTAAGGCAGGCTCTAGGAAGCTGTCAGCTGAAGAACTGCTAGCTGCCAGTGCCTGGAGCTGTACTCCTGGCAGACCATTGAAGAGAGTGTATTCTTAGAGGCCTGACTGGGTGAAAAAGTTTTACTCACAGCTTATAAGGGGAAAGGCACTGATGTAGGGCTGGGATTTTTCAGAACCAAGGTGACTTTCCTCACTGGGGAGCAAACTCCATAGCGACTGAACAGACCAACTAAGGCCACTGCTGTGGCGCTCCCTCCCCTACAAAAGCAGCTGAGAGATGACCAGGAGAAGGTGAGGAGACTGATCAGTGAGTCCAGATGACCCCTGGGGAGACAGCTGTTCCAGCCAGGAGCCACGTCCAACATCTTGCCTGACCAGTTATAAGAAAACAGAGGTATCCTAAACTCTACAGAACTTAAAGTAACCACAGTAGTTTGGGCCCTGCAACTGGGATTTTTATAACTGTGCTAGAGGGGGAAGCCCTAGGTGGAAGGGACTGTATTAATTTGATAGGCCCAGCCAGAACACCTGAGGAGACCATCTGGACACCCAATTGATAGATTACAAATAAGATCCCCTCATTCAAGTTAAAGTTTATTTATTTATCTGTTGAATTTTGGTGACCCGTATTTGATTCTGCAACAATTTGTTTCTTCAAGCATGTGCCCACAAGCCATCTGCCCTACTAGTAACATCTGCATCCTCAGTGAGGTATCCACAGCAACTTTTACAGAGCTCTCGCCCAAGGCCCTTGGGGTATCAAAACCTGGTGCACCCATTTAAGGGATTGTGGGACTGCCAAGAGGTGGGCAACTGTTGGTGACAGAGTTTAAGATTATTGACTGCTATGCATTGCTCTCATTTTCCATATTATTTCCTTGTTCTTTGCATCCCATTTTTACGTTCACTTGCATGTACGCGCAAGGAATATCTTGCAACAGTAGGACTTTTGGAGGTGTGTAACCCTCCTTGCCAATGCAGTGCTCAGTGTAGCAGGTGCAACCCTAGGGGACCAATACATGCTGAGCTGTGTATGACAACAGTTTGGCTGTGTTGGTCTTCGCTTCTAAGAAAAGGTCCGCTGCCGAAGACAATTCCCTCTGTGGGGTGAAGACAACGGCCTGCCTACCCGTCGAGGTGGGTGAAGACAAGTCCCTCTGTGGGGTGAAGACAACTGCCTGCCTACCAGTCGAGGTGAAGACAACTACCTGTCTACCTGTCGAGATGGATGAAGACAAGTCCCTCTGTGGGGTGAAGAGGATCATCTTCTGCATCCACGCCAGTTCTACCTGTTCTTCACAACTGCCTGCAAAGGGAGATGTCCCCCAACTCCTGCATCATCTGTTCATCAAAAGGTCAAGAGTACTGGGTTTTACCCAAACCCATACTTTTCTAACTATTCAGCTAGCTAGTTAACTTACCATCTGGGCTTCCTGCACAGCCTTAGCTAAGCCCACAGCCATAGTTAGACCCAGGATAAACTGTATATCTACATCCACTGGTGTAGTTTATAACTTACAGCTGCAGCATCCAACCACTGCAACGGTGATACACCCAGTGTCTACTCGTCACAGGCCTGCAACACTTCAGTGTGTACACAAGGTATTTGGAAGCTCCTACAGGGACTGTGGGGTTAACTGGTACACCAGTGGGGGGAGAGGGACTAGGACAGGGAATACTGGATTGTAATGTACTATGGTATCTGATTATTTTGCCTGATTACAGTATTTATGATAAGCTTGTTGTTGAATGTTTTACTACCCTTTGCTCCCCTTGTTCCTAACCTCATTATCCAGACCCTAAAATAAACCCCGGTGTTCATGTTCCTGCAACATTTGAAGTATTTGCATTATTGTGTAGTGTAATATTTGCATGCTTAGAGTGATAAGTTGGGAAGGGATTGTGTATTGTTCTACCTGTCACCAACAGGGGGGCTGTATTTCATTTCCTGTAGTGAAGCACCCTGGCAGTACGCTGGTATAAGGATCCCCGTAGATGGAGGCACCGTGCCATTTGACAAGCCAACCACGAACCCAGGCGCCAACCTATATCCCTTAGGCAGCACCACTTGTGGGTGAGTGTGCACATAGAAGGGTATGGGGTGGTTACAACATGACGTACCTCCGGAAGGGAATGGAGACCAAAGTCAAACCACGGCTCTCTGTCTCTTCATACTGCATTCCTCCTGGACATTCTAAGTCACTCTTTCCTGCCTGACCGACCTCAGCTGTGCTCCCTCTAGCTCCCTGCTCCCACTATAGCACTCCCATTCTCTCCAGTTCCCCAACCCATTATCAAAATAAAAAAAAAAAAGTAGTTCCCAATCGAGCTGCAGAAACAGTGCTGCTCACTCGCTTTCCCTCACTGTGCTCATCTTGCTGCCCTGTATGTTGTCTCTTGGTCTGTATTTTGATGAAAGAAGCGGGGGAAGAAGAAGAGGAAAGCACACATACCATTGTAGCAAGCAGAGGTGTGTGTGTGTGTGTCTGCCATGGGGGGACTGTCATGTACAAACAATATTGTACCTAGCAACAGGAAACTATTTAACATACAGAGCAAGAATATTACACAAAAAATCAATTAAAAAACACTTTTATTGCTGAAAACCCATTTTAATCTTTACAAAAAAAACTTCAATTCCTACTCATTGTATAATCGCAATAATCCACAACAGGGCATGAGTAAATTTCTTTCTTTATTTTAATTTTCGGATATAGTCTTTGAGCTCAGAGCTCGTTTACAAAGGTTCCACGTCAAGGAGAACAACGTAATGGCAGACAAGCATATTAGGTATACAGCAGCAAGTATGAATTTACAGAGCACATAACATCAGTAATCAAACCAAGTACAATTAACACTATACAATAAGATAAAATATGTATTTATTTATTGAAATTTCAGATAACACCTTTGAAAACAAGCTCATTTTCATAGGTTCCACGTCAGACGAACAATACATATTGGGAAAGTATGAGATGGAGAACAAACAAAACAAGGGAATTATACAAGACATTACAAGAGAACTAAATAACTAGATAACTAGAGAAGTTCCAATGTGGCATTGTACAATGTATGCCATGGTACATATTTGATTAAAACCTAGAATTCAAAGGGGCATATTAGAGGGGTGGGGTCTTACGAAACTACCCTTTACAGGAAAATGAAAACAGACTCAGCCTACTATCTAATAATCAACAAGGTAAGGGATGGCACCAGCTCAGGGGCCTCGTCAGAGGTGAGAAGGTATGGGACAAAGCATTTTAGAGAGAGCAAGGGAGCTCAGGAGACATAATGGGGGGGAAGGGGGATGGGGGAAAGCCATAGAGGGGTGAGGGGAAAGAGTGGAAGGGATCAAGAGGAAATGATTAGCAACTTAGGACAGTTATTTATATGCCGCGAACAGTTATGCATAAGGTCAGGGTAGCATAAGGTTAGAATAAGTGCTGGTCACAAGAAGGAAGGTTATTGGAAGCAGTCATAACTGGCTTCATCAACTAGCTGTTGCTTAAGTTTAACCTTGAAGGAGCCCAAGGTAGATGCTGAAGTGATGTCATGGTGCAGCGAGTTCATCCACAGTGGGGCACGATAAGCAAAAGGACCTTTGTCCCAGAGAAGTGTGACAGCGGGGTATATTAAAAATCTAGCTATTAGAGCTTCTGGTGCAACGAAAGTTGATAGTGGGGGTAATAAGCTTATGACACATAGACAAACTATAACAAATAAGGGACGGTATGGAAATCCATAGGCCAGCACCCAGAGATGTGGGATTGTCATAACTGTATCAGTAAGGTGAGGATGGGAGACCAGAAAGTGAGAGATAGGTACAAGTGGTTGGGGGGGGCGGTGTTCCATGGGGAAGGTACAGGGTTAAAGGTGTGCAGCTGAGGTTGGGTAGGCAGAGGGGAAGAGGAAGTAGAAAGAGGAGACTGGTGGCAGGGAAATGAGGGGGATGTAAATGGGTTAATTAGAGGTCCCTGGGATAAGGATGGGGTGAAGTCAGCTTAGTTAAAGCAGAGGGGGGGAAAGCAGTATTGAGGGCAAAGAGTTAGAGATCGTTTACCAGTCACAGCTGCTGGAAGTAGTTAGGTAGTACTTCAGTTCTTTTTTAAAAGAGCTGATGTAGGAGTTGGCTAGTTCAGCAACGAGTTCATTAATCCAATGTGGGGCTTTGTAAGCAAAATAGCGCTGAGTGAGAGAGGTTCTCCTGAATGGCGCAGATAGTGAGCATTATGCAGCGCCCCTGGTGCAGTTCTGAGTTTGCGAGAATTGCAGTAGGTTGCAAATGGCAGGTGTGGTGAGACCAAGAAGTGCTTTCTTTCCCATGAGGCATACTTGGTACTTTACTTTCCCTGGTAGGTTTAGCCACCTGTATACTTCTGCCTAATTGTCCTGATTGTAATCATCCTTGGATTTGTTTTGCTTCACCTATGCTTGAGCCTACTTTACCTAACTATAAATGTAATGTACATATTCTATTGTAACACTAACTACTGCATTTCAAATGTTAATTTTTAGCATTGATATGTTATGTTATGTACACCCAGGTCGCATCTGGAAACGAGTGGCTTTCCTGCTCAGTATGCTTATCTGGTAAATCTCGTTAATAAATAAATAAATAAATAAATTGTGTTTTGGCATACAGCTTGCAAGTGTGGGTGAGCCTGTCAGCACCCAGGACGAGTTGGCAGGCTTTGTTGAGTGCTGTTTTGACATGCTTTAGGACCGGGTTGGTGGCAACACTATACACAATCAGCCCATAATCAATAACTGACAGGACTGAGCTGGTGATGGAGAGGCGCAGGGCAGCAGGGGTTAGGTGGCTCTTGTGTTTACACAAGACTCCAAGTTTGACATTGACAGCCCTGATTATGCTGTCAATATGTGAAGAGAAGAGGGAGTTGTCAATATGTACTCTAAGACACTTGAAAGTCCTTGCTTGTTCAAGAGCTTCATTTTTTTATTGACTATGTTGACACTGAGGTTTTTCTTTTTGGAGTGTGGGCTGGTGAACAGCATTATTTTAGATTTTTTATAGTTGAGCAGCAATTTGTGCTTGGTGAAACAGTCCTCTAACTGGTAGAAACTGTTTTGCAGGTCCTGGGAGAGAGGGCCTAGTTGTGGGCTGCGATTAATGATTACGACATTATCTGCGTAGAGGATAATTTTGGATATGTAAGCTTCAGGGAGAGTATTTAGAAACAGACTGAACATCAAGGGTCCCAGGATGGATCCTTGGGGAACCCCTAGTGAAACCTTCCTGGGGCTGGACAGCTTGGAGCCTATCTTCTCACACTGTGTTCTGTCCGAGAGGTATTTAGAAAACCAACTGACAGAGGTAAGGAACAGACTGAGTTCTAGTAACTTTCTAGCAGTAGATGGTGGTTTACTGTATCAAAACCTTTTGTGAGGTCAATGAAAATTGACCCCACTAGGTAGCCGCTGTCAGCTGCATCATGTAGGAGGATTGAGAACTCATTTAAGGTGGTGTTAGTACTATGGTATTTGTAGAACTCATGTTGTTGGGGCATTGCAGGTTGTATTTATGTAGACACTCATTCAATGTGTCTGCTACTATTCTCTCTAGGGCCTTTGACAATAGTGATAGGATGGAGATGGGCTGGAAATTGGAAGTACTTGTGTGGTCCCCATTCTTGTGTACAGAGGTTCAGAAAGTTACCGAGTATGAGGGACTCATTAAATATTTTGGTAAATGGGGCTATTACCTCATCAAGTGCGAGCTCCACTATTTTCATATCTATGTTGTTGCTGGCCAAGCATGTTTTCCCCAATACCCTTTTGACATATTTCTTGGCCTCAGAAATAGTTATGCATTTGAGACAGAACTGTGGTACACTGTTCACTGGCTGGGTTGACAGCTGGGGTCTAGGAGCTGAGGGGGCTTGTGGTGACAAATAATAAGTAGGTAGGGTGGAGCTGAGGTCTGTAAATGACACATTAAAGGCTTCAGCAATGGAAAGGGGGTCCTTAATGAGAGTGCTGTTAACATTTAGAAGTGAAGGGGACGGTTTTGGTCTTTCCCAGTCAAGTCTTTAATGTTATCCCAGGAACCCTTACTGTTACCCCAATTCCTTTCTAATTGGCTTTTGTAGAAATTAGCCTTAGCCAGCCTGATTGCTTTTGTACATTTCTGGCTGACCAGTAATATTGAAAATCATGCGGTGCACCATGGCCTTCGCCTTATGCCAAAAGTTGTCTTGCTCTTTCTTTTTAAATTTAATTTTATTAAATTTTTTGGACACACATTTAATATATAGTAACTCGATTATTTAGAATCATTGTTACAATTATAAGAGAGAAATGAAAAGGATCATTACAGCACATAGGGATTCACTTATATAAGTTTAGTTACCCTATTCAGTACAGAATATTCACTAGTTACATCCAATCAGGAACCTGTTACGTTTGTCATAAGAGTGCACATTTATCATTCTTTATCGAACTTATCCACAAGGAGGATCAAATAAGAGCCCACTGAACATTATGCTTTATACTGCTCATAATTCTGCCTCTCCCAAGATCTCATCCCCACTCCAGATCCTCATTCAGTCACAAGTGTCAGTTAAGAGGAGAATTCTGGGTCAACCGAGGCCTGATAAATGGCCCACCCCCACCATTTTAGCATATAATGTGGCCCTTTGTGTTGTATTTTAGAGTCAAGACCTTCAGCATAATATATCTGTTTCATAATAGATCTCCACTCACTTATTGTGGGTAATTTGTCAGTCATCCATCTTCTAGTAACTGCCTCCTTAGCTGCCAATAAAAAGACTGGCAGAAATGTTTTACACCAAGGTGGAGAGTGATTAGGGTATACTGACAAGAGAACCTGTTCTCCCCTGAGTTCAGCATTTTCCCCTAAGCATTTAGTGATTTTGTCTTGAAGCGAAATTCAAAATGGCATCATATAGGGACATAACCAGAAGATATGACCTAAAGAGGCTTCATGACAGCCACAGTTACGCTAACGGTGGCCGTATCTCTCTGGAAGATAATGTCTGAGGACCGCCGGTGAACGGAAATATCTTACACAGCATTTCCAGGCAAAGTCACGCCATGTAGGTGAAGAGGTTATTTTGGTGGTGGGGATTGTGGCCACTGACCAGTCCTCCCAGGAAAGCTCAAGGTCAAGATCCCTGTTCCATTCCCGCAAAATAGAATTTGTGTTTAATGTTAATTCCTCCCTGAGAGCCCTATAAATATTCCCGAGAAGGTGGCTCACCAAGCCCCTCCCACCCCCGCAGAGCCCCATCAAATATTTTTAGTAGTCCAGTTAATGGGTTCGGGAGATTGGGCTGAATATATGAATTTCTTAAAATATGGTTACGTACCTGAAAATAACAGAATTGGTCTGAGTGACATAAATCGAATCGAGATTTTATGGAGTCAAAGGTACCAATGCCTGAGGTGACAGAAACTGACAAAAGTGGGATAAACCCAGTTGCCTCCATCTAGTAAAAGCAAGATCTATTGAATTTGGGAGGAATGTCTCATCTTCCGAAATTAGCTTACAGTTTTCATAAGTGGGACGTATATTTTTCATTTTTCTCAGTTTCTTCCACGTCTGGAATGTATAAGCTGTTTTTTTAATAAAGGCTTTAAGTGGTAAAGATCGTCTTCGGAAGATAAGAGTATTCTGTGTATATCAAATAAATCATTGATTTGAAATTCCAGAGTTTTCCAAGATGACTGGTAGTTTTTTTTGCCAGCCACATAAGAATAGTCCGCAAAAACACTACATTGGCATACAAAGTGAGGTCAGGCAATGCCACACCCCCCTGGGCCAAAGAAAGTTTCATAATGGATAACTTGATCCTTGGGCGACCCTGGCTCCATATGTAAGTTGAAATCAGTTTATCCCAAGATTTGAGGCAAAATGGAGAAGGAAAACTGGGAAGGTTCTGGATAAGATACAGGAAGCGTGGTAGGATGTTCATTTTTATTGTGTCAGTTCTCTGGTAAAAAGAAAATATTATAGTTTTCCATTTGGTAAGATCAGATTGAATGTTGAACGTTAGAGGTTCAAGATTCATCAGTTCCAACACCCCAGGGTCTCGGGGTATGTAAATGCTGAAGTATTTTATTTTAATAGTTAGCCACTTGAAAGGATAAGTTCGCTTCAGTGCCGGTGGTGGTATAAAGTTATAAATTACTATTTCTGTTTTTACATCATTTAATTTGAATCCAGCAAGACCTTCGAATTTCTTTATTGTATTCCAGGCTGAGGGGATTGAAGTCTCCGGAGAGATCAAGGACAACATAACGTCATCGGCAAACAAACTGACTTTGTACTCATGCTGGGCTATAGGTATACCTTCAATCTCCACCGACTCTCTCAGGGTCTGTGCTAATGGCTCTATGTACAGCACGAATAAGGTCAGGGATAGAGGACAACCCTGACGGGTGCCCCGGCTTATCTGGATTGGGGTAGAAATTGCTTCATTAACCCTGATGTAAGCTCGGGGGGAGGTATATAGATTTTGTATACAGGTTATAAAGGAGGCTGGGAAATGAAAGGCTCGCAGGATGTGCCACAAGAAAGGCCAAGAAACCCTGTTGAATGCCTTCTCTGCATCAAGACTAATAAAGGCAGCAGGGATACCTCTTTTGATAACATATTCTTGTAGTATTAATATTTTACTAACGTTATCCGATGTCATACTTCCTTTAATGAAACCCGATTGATCCGGATTAATAAGATAGGGAAGAATATTCTCTATTCTTCTGGCCCAAATGGTAGTATATATTTTATAGCCTAAGTTTAATATGGAAATCGAATGAAAAGAAGTGGGGTTTATTGGATCTTTACCTGGTTTTAATATTGGGGCTATAGTTGCATAATCCCATGAGGGAGGGGGTTGTGATTCCCCATTTGCAATTTCTGTATATAGTTCTTGTAGGCATGGGAGGAGAACAGTCAATAATGTTCTATACCATTCTGAGATAAACCCATCTGGACCTGGACAGCGAGCAGGTTTTAGATTTCTAATCGCCTCCTGAATCTCCAAATTAGAGATCTGAGCTTTCAAGGCATTAGCTTGGGACTTGTCTAGGGATGGTAATTTAAGATGTGTGAGGAAGGAGGTTCTTTCCTCTCCCAGTTCCTCTGAATATAGACTTGTAAAATATTTAGTAAAGGTTCGCTTAATATGGGATTCCGCATGGTCTGTCAGTCCTGTTTGTGGACTTCTGAGTTTTAATATTGTAGAGGTGGATTTCCTAGCTTGCAGTTTGTATGCCAATTTCTTTGACCCCTGGGCCCCCCCCCCTTCATGTGTAGAATGTCTTAAGTATATCAAATTCTGTTGAATTTTTTTGTCAATTATTTTTTGTAATGCACTCTTAGTTTCCCTAATTTTTATTTGGAGTTCCCGGTCCCCATCTCTATATAGTAATTGATAGCTTAACAATTCTTCTGAGAGTTGCTGATATTTTGCTCCTGTTTCTTTTTTTTTTTTTGACAGTATATACAATTATTTCCTCTCTAATTGTGGCTTTTAATGAGTCCCATAACATGGCTTTCATGGGTGCTGAAGGGGCATTTTCTGTCAAGAACGGAGGGATTCTTTTTTTAATCTGGTCTTGAAAATCTTTATCTTGTAGTAGTAAAGGATTTACTCTCTAAAGAGTAGTCCTCGGGGCGCTATGTCTATTTTTAGAGTAAGAGGGTGGTGATCTGAAATTAATTTCGGGCCTATAGACATATCCTGTATCTTGGAGTAATGTTCACATGTAGTGAACAAAATAGTCCAGTCGGTTGTAGGAGTGGAATCTGGGGGAGTAGTATGTGTATCCCGCGGAAGATGGGAACGTACGATGCCAAATGTCTACTATCCCCAGATGTTCCAGGATATGTCTAAATTGTTTAGTTGTTTTATCTGACCTATGTTTATGTGGGGTGGGAGCAGTCCAATTGCGGAACAAGGGTCATGTTAAAGTCTCCACCCAGAATGAGTATTCCCTGTAAATGGGTGAGAAGTAAAGAGACAAATTTACGGTGTTCCCTTAGATTGGTTTGGGGAGGGAAATAAGCATTACCAATAGTAACCTGTTGGCCATACAGGAGGCCCTGTAATATAATATATTGACCCTGTCTATATAGGACTTAGTAATTTCTAAAGGGGTTTCAGAGGGGACCAAAATAGCCACCCCTCTTTTTCTACCATGGGGGTAGGATGAGGCATATACTCTATATAGTTTGCCACACTCCAATTTCTGATGTTCAAAGTCCGGGAGATGTGTTTCCTAAAGGAGGTAAAGACAAGCCTTTTGTTTTTTTATTTGTTGCATGACCCGGTATCTTTTTATAGTGTCATGAAGACCATTTATATTTTGAGAATATACCTGAATTGGGTCAGTGGCCATTTTTTATTTTATAACTTTGTTTATTCTTTCTTTTTATCTCTAGGTCCACTGGATATTTGAACTCCCCGATCACTCTCCACCCAGGAAGAAGACGGATGAAATAGAAAGGGGTTCCTCCCCACATGTTGCTATCCTTAAATTCAATAAAGCAATATTAAACTGTATTATGTGTGCAATATTTTTTCCCTACATCACTAATAACTCTCAACCTTAGTCTAATAAAATATACATAACCATTAACAATAAAACTTTTATATAAGGAACAAAGAACTGAGTCCTCAGGCACATTGTGATGTACTGTCTCACAAGTATACGCTCTGAGTTCTCAATTATCACTTATATACACATTGACTCCCACGGAGGAGGTGCTTGTTATAAGCACTCTCGAGTATTTCCCATCCTGAGTCCCAAAGAGGAGAGGAGGGGAAAATAGGGGCATCAAATTACTCGTCTGGACATTACTCCATAGGAGTAGGAGAAGGAGGACACCAAGAATGGGGAGCGATGTATTGTGCTCACCCTTGGAGTGGTCGGGCATGGAAACAAGTGACAATCCCATATGTGGGCTACTCCATCTTTTCTTGTCAATACTGTTATAAAAGTGTGGTGCGTGTAGTCATACTCACTAAATTGTATTCACACTTAGCTTGAGGACAACGTAATGTTGAAGTTTTATCCAAATCTTAAAAATAATAATGATAGTAATAATGATAACAGTCGTCCTAGGTGAGTATCCTCCTGGGGACTAGTTAATTGTACCATGCTGACCACTTCTTCACTTATGGTAACACTCTGCCTACCATTATCTGACATTTCTAACTGGAACAAACAATTTCTCTCCTTTCTATCCTTTCTCAATATTTTGTCAATCCTCTGAGATAATGGACAACTTTCAAGTTTCAATCGTTTAAATGGGATTCATTGATTTTAACTTTCATAAGATATGAAATGTCTATGTACTCCCTTTGTAATTTGCCCCCTCTGTATATAATGTTCCTGGAAGTTTATTGCTAAATATAAAAGGTTCCATATCAGTTTGGTGGTTTCTATAGGCTGATCTCACAGTTAGTATTAGCTGATAAATTTAGGAACAACTTCCAGTTCGTTTTTGCTCAACTCAATTAGTTGAATGTAATTCAGTATATGGAACTTGTTACAAGGCTTACTTATAAAGTTGTAAAAGTTTGCATATTTGCATCAGTTCCTGTTAGTTCTGGTCATGCTGTAAACTGGGCCTCGTTCTGAAAGTCACCCCCAGTCAGTCTATCCTCAGCCAATAAATGGCCAAAGAGTGTGAGGAAGGATGCAAGGCAAAGAGCGCCAGATCAGATCTTGAGCGGGGGAAGCAACAGCCTCGCAATAGAATTTCCCCAAGCTTGGGTTAAAATCTTACCATCTGGAGAAATAAATATGGCTCTAATGGCAACCCAGTGTCGAATTACTCAGGTGAAGGAAAAGAGAAGGGTAGTCCCTTCCCACTCCTCCTACCTCCGTTCAGTTGATGTGATGGTTGTCATAGCCGTTAGGGAGATGCCTTCCCCCCTTCTGATCCTCGCTCCCCGACTCGTACCCTCTCCCAGACTGACCAAACTTAAGAGGGTTCAAAACAGAACAATGAAAGAACCATTTAGGTACCTCAAGTGCCCAGGGTGGGATTCCGGTAATTTTTCAGTCATTGCAAGATCTCAGGTAGAGATAAGTTATCAGCTTGTCTTTGGTTTGAAGTTGCTGTGGAGTTTAGACCAATGTGAGATTTTACAAGAGCTAGGGTTTTGCTTGTAATTATTCCCCTACTTGAGAGATCCTCGGCTGCTTCCAAAGCTGTAAAGTATGTTTTTTGACCCGATGATAAATTCACAACCAACTTGGCAGGATACGGAGGTCTGAACCGAATCTTCTGTGGTCTCAAGGCAGGAAACAAGGGGTTGTATTCTCTTCTTTGCCTCTGAGTGTGGGGGTCATAATCGTTATCAAACAGTAGTCTGTGTTGGCCCAACATTACATGACCCTTCTGCCAGGCCTTGCGTAGCAATGTTTCTTTAACCTGAAAGCTCAGCATCCTGATGACATATGAGCGGGGTCTGGCGTCTGGGCGAGTCGACTTAGGACCGAGTGCTCTGTGGGCGTGCTCAATATCTAGCTGGAAACTAGGATTGAGGTCTAGTATCAGTCGCAGCAAATAATCAGCAAATGCTAGGGTGTCCTCACCCCTCCCCCCAGAATACCAAAAACTCGGATATTCCGGCGTCTGCCACGATTTTCAGAGTCCTACTGACGTGCAGCAATATGGAGTTGCTCTGTAGCTAGAGTTTTCAGGTAATTCTCCAGTTTATCCAGTCTATCAGTATTTTTAGTTATCTAGTTATCAGCCTCTGCAACCTTATTTTGTAATGCGCTGATCTCGGCACGGAGATTGAGTAGTTTTTCCCGGAATTCCTTTCTGAACTCGGCAATCGCATTTAGAATTGTTTCCGCGTTGCTGTCCGGTGGAGATTTTTTTGCTTTGGCAGAGGAAGCAGCTTTCTTTCTTGAAGAGCCAGCACTAGGCCTTTGCGAGCATTCTGAATCATCAGGAGGGTCGTCGGCATCTGCCATTTCGGCGAAAAGGTTGGAAGCGGTTTTTGTATGAATTCGACATGTCCTTCTGTCAGCTCTGTTTTTGTGGGTTTTGTATATCTCTTTTGTTAAAAATTAGATTACAGCTTGCATTTTAAAATAGGACGGAGAGCCCACGCGATGTGTTTCTCTTCAGCCCATACCGGAACCAGAAGTCCGTTGTCATGCTCTTTCATTTGCTCAGTCAAGGCCCCTGTGACCCACCCATTTAGTGCACCCCTCGCTTTTCTGAATTTACCACACATGCTCTGCATCGGCAGTACTTTTCTCATGATGGCATAGGTGCCGGAACTGGGAGGGGGGGGGGCGCAGAAGGGATGGTAGCCACTCCACTTTTTATTTCTGTATGGCAAAAACTAGTATAGAAAAAGTGCCCTTTGTTCCCTCATAAGTGCCCTTTTGATTCTCAGCCCCCTCAGCTTTTACCATCTTACGGCACCCTTGCAAAAAGGACAGAGGAATTCTGATGATTAAAATGAGGGGGTGTCCCTTATAATCAGGCACAGTTGAGAGGTATGCGACTGCCCAGTGAGAATGCAGCATATAGAAACACAGAAAATGTCGGCAGAAAAAGACCACCGGTTTATGCAGTCTGCTGATGGGAAGGTCAAGTGAGTTGCTCGAGTCACGGCGTGAATCCGTGGGATTCAAAGCTTAAACTTCTTGGTTCATTAACTGACCCCAAGCTCACATTGTCTTCACAGAAAGACACCAGCACTGCCACCTAATGGCATGCTAGTGAATTGTTACTTGGAAGACAATCGTCTCTAAGGGTCATATATTTTTGGAAAACGGTTCGTTTTGGGTGCTCTGAGGCTGGAAGATATAAAGATACAGTATCTGTCTTTTACCCAATTCAACTTACAATAGAAATGTAGAAACAAAATGAGTACAGAATAAAGTCCGCCTCGAAACTGCTCTATGTGGTAAAAGCAGGGCTGTCACTCGTGCCACACGTAACACGGAGTGCATACATATCACGCGCGAATGGCGCAGCCTCATGTACGCGCTCCAATCAGACGGCACGATACTGCCGCTCAGTCTCGGATAATACCGGGTCCAGTAACAAATCAGCGTGTTGTGTGTTAGCGGCGCAGTTATGGGTCCGATGAGGATTTGTATACCAGGTGGGTTCTAGGGTTGCGAGTGAAAGTATCGCCCTTCATTCCATGGGGAGCTAGGCAGGCCAATGTGGGCTCCCAGGGAGTCTGTCCGGGCACGGAGCTGCCTGTAGTCGGGGAGGTGGGGTTGATAGTGCGGTGGAGTCGCCATGTGTATCGGCAGTTCTTTAAAGTTACCACCTTTTCAGAAGCCCAAAGTGGGGCATTTCTTACTGTCCTGCAGAAAAAAAAATCATATTTCAGTATGTAATCTCGACCAATGCAACCTACTTGTTTTCTCTATATAATCAGAGTTAAGGCTGCGTATTGTAGTTTCTTAGTTGCTTCTACTTCTTATTTTAGTTAAGGTATTATGGTTTTCTGCAACGTTAAGGGGAAAGTTAGAAAACAATTTTTGTACTGTAAAGTCAGGACATGTAGTATTTTTCATGTTTTTTTGCAGGACACCGCTGCCCACATCAGGACTCTCCTGCGAAAATCAGGACAAGTGGTAACTGTACAGCTCTGGAATAGATGCTGTTTTTTTTTTTTTTTTTTAAGTCTTTGGTAACTGGGTAAGGCCCACTAGGCACAAGTGCTTGTTTTTAGGAGTGATCTGGGAACACTGGGGAGGTTACATGACTTGCTTATAGTCCTACAGTATGCAAGTGGAGGTTGGAATCAAACCTAGGTCTTCTGGATGTACCAAGCTCATTCACAGCTTGTAACTCTAAACTCTAGGCTATACAGGTTGATTGTTGTATGAATTTTTACTTGGATCTCGAAGAAGCCAGTGCTCGCAGATTAATTTGGTAGTTTCCCTTTAACTGCTGAGCAGTTTTCCCATAGTTTGCGTTGTTTCCTACGGAAGCCCAATTGTTGTGTTTTCCCCTAGAGCCAATGCAAGTCTATGGGAACAATGTTTCTATAGATGGCTCAGTTTCCTTGTAAACCACAGGAACCTCTGTAGCTGTGGGAGCCCTGGCCAGCTGTATAGCGTCCTGGTGTGACTTGCATGCTCCAGGCTCAAAAACAGTGACTACAGCTCTTTAATACTGTGTTTAAGACTCTTAAATCGATGAGGTCCACTTCTTGGGGAGATGGTGTGCATATAGTTACAGTAACACTAAGATACATACATATGCTCTCTTCACTTGCATTGGGAGTGTTCCTGGAATGTCAGTAATGAGCTGTAGCACTGCCACGCTAAACCTGGAGTATTAGTTAAAATGCCTTGTTGACATGACTACAGGGGCTGAGGAATGGGGTGGACAGATCAGGGAGGGCAGCTGATTTGTTTCTCTGAATAGGAAGCCGTGGTACGGTGCCCACAACAATTATAAACCCCTATGGTGGGCTGTGGAGGCTTGATCTGTTTACAGGGGATACTATCTGTGAGTGAGCTCTTCTGTGGCAGTGTTGCACAGTGAAAGGAGGGAGGATAGGAGTAAACCCTCTAGATATCTGACTCCATGAAATTCTCCCCTTTTGATTAAGAAACTAAGCAGTGTAGGGGTGGGATGTAGAGTGGTGAATTGGATTAGAAACTGTTTAATGGATAGACAGCGTTGAGTGGTGGTTAACTGTACTCACTCTGCTATTGAAGGGAAACCAGCAGGGTGCCTCAGGGCTCAGTACTGGGACCAGACCTCTTGAATGTCCTCATAAGTGACATTGCAGATGAAACGGAAGGAAGTGTACACCTTTTTGCTGATGATACCAAAATATGTAATAGGGTGGACAATCGGGAGGGAGTGAAAAGAATACTTGGAGATCTTGGGAGAACTCGAGGAGTGGTCAAAAATGTGGCAGTTGGAGTTCATTGCCAGACATTGCAGAATCGTGCACCTAGGGCACAGGAACCTGGGAACTCAGGAACTGAGTATAGTACTGGGGGGGCACTGTCAGACAGTCACTAAGCAGGAAATGCACCTTAATTAAGACCAGCTTATCTGAAGACCTCATAGTGGCGGGGCATTGTGACAGAGCAGTGAGTCAGGGCCTCATTCACTTACATGGCACTCATAGGCTGGAAATCATGCCCCCCATGAGCCCCTCCGCATTGGTCATAAATGATGAGAGAGAGAAAAAAAAAACTGGCAGATATTACAGGTATCTGTATCTGACAAGCCAACGGAAATGCCTTATGGATGCTATTACAAATCAACAGATAAAAATCTTCACCAACCCTTATATTTTCTGAAAATCTTTAAATCAGGTGATAAGGCACAACCACCTACTATTCAGTGGCTGATGGAACATGGCATGGAGCTGGCTGACTGCCTATAGCGATGATAACTTTTCTATATCAAAAGTTTACTGACCTCCACAGCTACAAAGCTCTGCTAAAAGCCCAGTCTTGGGTCACCTTGATGGTCCAGGGACAGTGCACTGCGCTGTCATGCAGGTGAACCAGGCTTGGGAGCACATTTGGGTTGCAGAGTCGGGAGGCAGGCCAGGCTGCTGCTGAGAGGCAACTCGCCTTAACTGGGGAGGGGTGGTGGTAGGTTCTTACACTCAGAGACCCCTGTGGTAAGCCCAGGGAGCTTGCTCCTTCTGCAGGGGCACATTGTGCATGCACGGGACCAATAATGGCACTGCCCATGCCAGCGGAGGAGGGAAGATAGTGGTCAAAAACTGAGGAGAAAACTCTCAGTTACTCGCTCCATGACAGCTGTGCTTGAACACGGTATATCCCTGGATGCTGGCGTAGCAGGGATAAAATGCAGATTTAAAAAAAACTAAACTTATTCTAATGGAACCCGTGCAAAGTCTCGCAAACCACACTGCCTCCTCTTGTGCCAGTATTAAGGGAGCAAACCAGATTCTACTAAATACACAAGGGATTCCCCAAACGGCCTACATTAAGATCTGACCTGTAGAATGGGACAAACTATTTTAAGTGTCAGAACTATGGCAAATTCTTTTCCCCATGCCCTTCATTCCTGTTTCTATAGTGAGTTAACTCAGCAACTCCGCTTGACTGGGACTTGCCTGTAACCAGATTTTCGCCTCTGAGCCCCGTATGCATAGGCACCTAGCTGAGCAAATCCTTCTCCGATAGTTGTTGGTCCTACTGTTGAAGGGTAAGGGGTTAAAAACAGCAAAGCCAAAGCTAATATTGCCAATAGCAGTAGGGGATGACGAGAACTAATATTTCACACCCCCCCCCCCACACACACACACACACACACTCAATGATGTTCATCATCATTTTTCAATATAATTAGCACATTTATGTTTTTTAACCTTTTATTGAGGGCAAAATTTGTGTGGGAAGTAGGAGTTACTTAGTGGTCAAACGCACCTGAATCAAGAAATTTTCTTCACTTACCTCTGGGGGACCCAGCTCAGACCCTCACTCTGTGCCTTCTGCTGCTACTCAGTTCTCCCAAAAAGTAGAAACACTATGGTCAGTCATCGATGTGCCAAAAGAAGACAACATTTATATTTTTTCTGAGTAGTCCCAACAGTGCTGAGTGTGCTGCCAGTTGCCCGCAACCCATCTGAAGTGAATCACAGAGTCGCCGTCCTGTCCAAAAGAAAGAGAATCAGCCTGCCTGAAATATGGCCTTCTTATACTGAGCATCACCCTCCCAGCATTCCTTGGCCACTCAAACCAATTGGATTTTGAGCTCCAGAACTGCCACTGACTGGGGAGGACACCGGGTTCAGCATCACCATGTCACATCAGTGAATGTTGGAACATGATCGGGAGGCAGGGACATTCATCGCTGTGGGGGGGGGGGGAACGGGACGACCAGAAAGATGATTCTGAGCAAGCATTTTTTTCTGCAGAGACTGGGGGAGGGAGGAGGCAGGGAAGGGAGCCAAATGATCTGATGGCAGGGGGCACAGCAGGATGGACAGGCTGTTGTGTTTTGCTGGAGGTGGACTCCACTCCACCGCCACCACTTAATTATCATTAATCATGCTAGTTTGACCTGCTTAGAAAGATTCTGCTAATAGCTTGGCAGAAGACACCAAGAGAAAGGACTGCTGTGTGACTGAACTTCTCTGCTGGGACTAAAGTAGAAGAACTTTTGTATTTGGACCTTTAATTTAGGGTAAAAAACTAACATACAAAACAAAAAAAAGTGTGTGTTTGGGTTAACTGAACTGAATGGGTAACTGAAAAGTCATCTAGGTGTAAATCTCAGGTGACTGAAAGGACTTAACTGCTGTGAGGTTTAAATTACTTGTAGAAAGATCTGGTAAGTAGGGGGAGGCTTAGCTAGAAGGAAGCTACATTTAAAGACTGCCTAGAAAGATTCTCTAATAGCTTGGAGAAGACACCAAGAGAAAGGACTGCTGTGTGACTGAACTCTCTACTGGGACTATATTGCCCTCCTCCCCTCAACCAAAGCTAGTTCTATTTTTATAGGCACAGGATTTGACTGACAACAGGAATTTCCTGTTTAGGGGCGAAGTAGTGATCACAGAACCACCAAGGACCCACCATCCTAGAAGGGCAAGAGTAGCTCTCCGGCCCCTCTAGCTGCTGGAGGTCTGCCTCTGAACAAGTAAGTGGTCTACTGAGAAATATAGGATATTCTTGTCTCAGAACAGGACAATCAGGAGCTTAAAGGGCACACAGGCAGAAAGTAAGGAGAGAGAGAGAGAAAACAGACTAAAGAGTAAGGATTGCAAACAGTTAAGGGGTCAGAAATAAGACATGATTGGAGTGGTGCAGCAGTGCAGTGGCTGTGGAGCAGCAGTCTTCCGAGATGTTCTGGAGGATGCGGTGTTGTCCCATCTGCAGGCACCTCTGGGCTGAGGGAGGAGGTTGCTCATCTCCAGGCTGAGTTGGCCAGGATTTGTGCCTCTCTTCCATCCAGGGACCACCAGTGCCACTGCTGTTGCCTCAGAGGTTGCCAAGAAAGAGGAGCGGTTGGACCACAGTGGGCTCAGGGAGGGTGAGGGTGGTGGAACAGAGGCACATCCTCCAGTTGTACCTCTCCAATTCCTGTGCCATTCTGGCAAAGTGTGGTTCTCTATGGAGGCACCTACAGTGGAGACCAAGGAGGATGCTGGGAACCTCCACAAAGGAGACCCACAGGAGGGTGGCAGGGGACCCTGCAGGAAGGAAACAACTCCTGGTGGGGACTCCATTGTTAGGAAGGTAGAACTGGGCAAGGAAGGGAGCGGGAGGTAAGGTGCCTGCCTGGCACCATGGCTTGAAGGACAGGGAGCGAATCCTCAGGATTGCCAGAGCAGCTGCACAGGAGGGAGCTGGATGTCATTGTCCACTAGGAACAAATGACCTGGCAAGAAAGGATTAGAGAAGTGCAGGAAGAGTTTGTGGAATTGGGAGGGGCCTTGAGTCAAGTACCTTGCAGTGACCGTCTAGGAGGTGCTACCCATCTATGGCATAGGAGAGCTAGGATGTTCCGTACTGTGGGATACAATCAGTGGTTGAAAAACTGGTGTGGAGATCAGGGATTTGGCTTCATTGGGGACTGGGGGTCCACCTGGAGTGATGCAAGCCTATACTGGCATGATGGGCTGCATCTGTCCGGGAGGGGAACCAGGATCCTAGGTGATAGGTTTAAATGCTTCATTGGGAAGCTTTTAAACTAGCCAAGGGGGGAGGCACTGGAAAGGAGCAGGAAAATCCTAGCCCCCCAAACAATCACGGTAGTAAGTGTGGCAAACACCAACATGGAGGTGTCGATAGGAGAAGGGCAGGGTAAATGGAGAAAGTGACAAAGGCAGGAAGGACAGGGATGGGGCAAAAGGGGCAAGGCCATCAGGAAATGGAGGGTAATGAGTACCAATGCTCAGAAGTCTGGGCAACAAGCCCTGAGCTGGTGGTCTAATGGAAGAGGGATGCCTGGATATCATAGCAGTCACAGAACATGGTACTCAGAGAACCATGACTGGGATGTTAACATACCAGGGTACATAACCTACAGGAGAGACAGGCAGAGGAGAAGAGGGGAGGAGTAGCTCTCTATGTAAAGGAAGGATAAAGCAACTGAACAAAAGAGTAAACAGGGAGGAGAGGAGGCACTGTGGGTCACCTTGGAGACTGGAAAGGGCACCACAATCGCACAGGGTTGTGTACAGACCCCCATGTCAGGGGAAGAAATGGACAAGGATATGATGGAAGGCATTCTTAGAATGGCAGAGAAAGGGAGATACTGTTGATGGGAGACCTGAATATGCCAGATGTTAACTGGAGCACATTTGCTGCAGCCACATCCAAGAGCAGGGCATTCTTGATGCCCTACAGGTGGCAGGCATTAGACAGCTAGTTTCGAACCCACTGTGAGGGAGCAATCTTAGACCTCGACTTCAAACGGGGCAGTGAGAGGATCTCAGATCTAGAAGTAGGTTGCCATCTGGGACAAGTGACCATCAAACAGTGTGGTTCACGTTAAACTCAGCTACAGAGTCAAGCCATACAAAAGTGAGGGTACTGGACTTTGGGAGGGCTGACTTTGGCAAGATGGAGAGTGCCTCAGAAAAGCACTAGCAAACAGGCTAGAAGGAGTGTGGCGAACAATGGGGAATTATCAAAACT
Organism: Neoceratodus forsteri; assembly: GCA_016271365.2. Lineage (NCBI taxonomy): Eukaryota > Metazoa > Chordata > Ceratodontiformes > Ceratodontidae > Neoceratodus > Neoceratodus forsteri. Next base: position 147,194,820 of record CM028135.1, read on the forward strand.
GCCATCACAGAGGCAGCAAGCCTTTGTGTAGCAACAAACAAATCAAATCGAAAGAAAAAGCCTACTATGGTTCTCAAGAGAGGTGGCTTTGAAAGTCTAGGAAGAAAAGAGAGCAGTATCTCGGAAGTATAAGGAACACAGAAGGAGCAGGACAGAGAGCTGTACCAGTTAAGGCAGAAAGAAGCAGGAGGGAAGTCAGAATAGCAAAGGCCCAAACTGAGGAAAAGATAGCCAACTCAGTTAAAAGGGGATAAAACCTTTATAGGTACATCAGCCGAGCGAGAAAGACAAAGGAGGGATAGTGAGGCTGAGTAGAATGAACGGTGGGTGGGCAGAGGGGGACAGTGAAAAAGCAGGAATACTGAACGAATATTTCTGCTCAGTATTCACAAAAGAGGAGGGGGAAGTGCCAAATCCAATTAACAGAAGCACTCTTGATAGGGGGTCGATCCCAGTCCTTTCACAGAAGAAAGGGTTCTGCAAGAACTCCTAAAACTGAAGGTGGACAAAGCAATGGGTCCTGATGGAATTCACCCCAGAATTCTAAAAGAATTAAGGGAGGAACTAGTGAAACCACTGGCTACTCTTTTAATAAATCATGGAGGATGGTGTGGTACCCGAGGACTGGAGGAAGGCGGATGTGATTCCCTTCACAAAAGTGGGACCAAGACAGAGGCAGGAAACTACAGACCTGTCAGTCTGACCTCTGTGGTAGGGAAAGTGATGGAGTCACTTGAAGGAAAGAATAGTTGAGTACCTAGAGGTCAGTGGAGCACAGGATCCAAGGCAGCATGGGTTCACAGCGGAAGGTCATGTCAGACAGATCTAATAGATTTTTTGACTGGGTGACCAAAGTAGTAGACCAGGGAGGGGCTGTGGACATGGCCTACCTAGACTTTAGCAAGGCATTTGACACAGTCCCACACAAAAGATTGATAGTCAAATTAACCAGCCTGGGAGGGGTCCCAGGGTGGTAGCCTGTAAAACATTGGCTGGACAACAGGACACAGAAGGTAATTGTAAATGGAGTCCACTCTGAAGAAAGGGCTGTTACTAGTGGGTACCGCAGGGTTCAGTATTGGGTCCAGTCTTTTTAATGTCTTCAGCAGTGACATTGCAGAGGGACTGGAAGGAAAAGTATGCCTTTTTGCAGATGACACAAAGATCTGCAACAGGGTTGATACACAAGGAGGCGTGGAAAGGATGAAAAGGGACTTAGCAAGGTTGGAGGAATGGTCAGACGTATGGCAGCTAGGACTCAATGCAGAAAAGTGCAAAATAATGCACCTGGGAAACAAGAACCCAGGGGAAGAATACACAATGGGTGGGGAGCTAGTAACAACAACAAAACAGGAAAGGGACCTGGGGTAATCATATCAGATGACCTTAAGTTTAGCAAGCAATGTGAGAAGGCAGTAGGGAGGGCCGGGTATACTGGGATGTATAGGAGAGGCATCATCAGCAGAAAACAGGAAGTTGTTATCCTCTGTACAGACAGTTGGTGAGACCCCATCTGGAATACTGTGTCCAGTTCTGGAACCCCATCTCCATAAGGACATAGACAGGCTAGAGGCAGTCCAGAGGAGGGCAACTAAAATGGTGCAGGGTCTGCAAGAGAAGCCGATGAGGAGAGACTAAAGGAGCTAATATGTATACCCTTGAGGAAAGAAGGGAGAGGGGGGACATGATAGAAACTTCAAGTACCTCAAGGAATCAACAAAGTCCAAGAGGGTAGCATCTTTCAGAAAAGAGACTTGCAAGAACAAGGGACACAATTAAAGATAGAAGGAGGCGGTTCAGGGCAATGTGAGGAAGTATTATTTCACAGAGAGGGTAGTGGATGCATGGAACAGCCTTCCTGAGGAAGTTGTGGGGTCTAAAACTGGGAGAATTCAAGAATGTATGGGACAGACATAAGGCAATTCTTGTGGGGGGCAGGAAGATAAAGGCTGTTGGTTAACTAGGATCTGCGGCCTATCCTGTAGGTAGGGAAATGGGCAGACTAGATGGGCCTAGCGGTCCTTATCTGCCGTCAAAGTCTATGTTTCTGTGCTCAGCAGACTCAGGCAGCACCAGCCTATCAGCAGAGAATGAACAAGCAACAGCAGTCAAAAAAAAAAAAAAACGTATCTTAATTAGTGCCTCTCATTCCCAGGTGCTCCTAGGCTGCAGCCTCCTTAGCCTATGCATAAAAACTGCCCTGCAGTGGGTAGAGCCATTGCAGTGCTGGGATGCATTGGGAGAGGTATCTCCAGCAGGAGTTGGTGTTGCCACTGTATCACTTAACTGGTGAGCCTCCTCCTAGAATATTGTGTCTGGTTCTGGAGGCTGCACCTCAGAAAGGGCATAGACAGGATGGAGACAGTCCAGAGGAGGGCAGCTAAAGTGGTGTAGGGGTTGCACCAAAATCCCTATGAGGAGAGGCCAAGGGATCTCAAAATGTACACAGGAGAATGAGAGGGGACGTGATAAAGGCCTGCAGGTACCTCACAGGAGGGAACGGTGCAGGAGGGAATCTCTTTCGACTAAGGAAGAGCACCAGGACTGGAGTGCTGGAGGGCATGCGATGAAGCTGGGGGAAGGGGTTAAGAGATGTGAGGAAGTACTGCTTCACTGCAAGAGTGGCTGATGCCTGGAATAGACAGCCAGCAGAAGTGGTGGAGGCGTGTCCGGCCTGCCGACGCAGCGGTTGGCCTGGCCATGGCTGCACCGGTCGCTGGAGGGCTGGCTGGGGAGAAGGATGGAGCATCCTTGGGACAGCTTTCCTTCTCCGTGGGGGGGGATAGTGTCCGGTGATAGATGGAGCCCTGGTGGAGGCCAGGAGTACTGCAGCTACTGGCGCTCGAACAACTCCAGGGAGGCAGGGCGGACGCGGGATGTCATTGCATGTCCCCGTCTCCTCCACACACGGGAGAAAAAATACCCTGCTCCCGATGACGCCCGCTCTGGCCGCAGATTGGCTTCTGTCAGGCAGACACCCGCCTTTCCCGTGTTCACAGCTCCCTTGGCCCGAGATGCCGTGACCCCGCCCTGGGGGGCAAGCCAGGGGGTTCAGGGTGGCTGGCTACAATATGAAAGAAGCCGCAGCCGGAGTTCATGACCGGCCAGTGGTTCGGCGATAGGAAGCAGGGACCAAAAAGGGCAAATTAATAATAATAAAAAAAAAAAAAAGTGAACGCGTAAACACTAGGGGGTGTCAAGCTTGCATGGGATAGTCATAGTCAAGCATGCAGCCTAGCTAACCACTGATGCTGGGTTGGGAAGTTTTCTTGGAGTGGAGAAGGACTTGATCCTTTCCCCCAGGTCATGTCAGGAAGGCAGCCACAGGCAGGGATAAACAGAATTTCTCCCTCCCCAACCCCCAAAGAAGCCCACATCAAGAGGTTTTAAACATACACATGTGCACACTAGTTTAAAAGGACCTGAATTGGCTTGTGGGGGTGACTGTGCTCCTTTAATAGGGCTGATCATGGTGAAGTCATCCACATTTCAGAGAACTGGAACTCCGCCCTACTGGTTGGGGGTAAAAATCACTTGCTAATCATTGCAACCAGAAAACCATATCTAAAGCCACAGCAATTTACACTTTTTTCCCCTCTATAGCTGTGTGAATAGAGACATGAAGTGGAAGGGGCAAACATGATGAGCCTACAGTTTCTTCTAGTCTGAAATTACCATGTAAGCTGTTCATAGTGCAGCAGTTTAGGCGTGTGTGATGTGATGGGTTAGACTGACAGACACCGGGATAGGTGAGCAAGAAGGGATTATCAATATGCCAAAAAGAATACTTCAAGCACTTCAGAGAATCACTGATGTTTGAGGTGAGCCCAAACGGCTTCTGTTATGGGCTGCGCTGCTGAAGAAGATGTATTGCATTTCAGCCTTATCATTCTGAGCTCTGACTGCTGTACATGATGGATTAAAATTCTGAAGAGCCAAGCTCCCCCAATGGTCAAGTGGCAGTGCAGCGCAGGTGACCAGGGCTTAAATGTGGACTTGGGACGCCATGTCAGGAAGCTGGCCAGGCTGGGGTAGCTGCTGCTGGGCAATGTGCCTTTGCCTAGGAGGGTAGCAACCCCTGTGGTCGGGCCTGGGAACTTGCTGCTCCCGTGGGGGCACACAGTGTTTGCGTTAGGCTGGCATTGGCTGCATGCCTGCCAAGTATAGGACTCTTGGGGAGAAAAGTGTGTGCGTTCTTGTGTGTGTGTGTGGAGGGGGGTGTAGTTCTCACTGAGGATGGTGGCTGCTAGTATGCACGGACCCTATACCACACAGCTCCACCACCCACAACTGGATGTGGGCCAGGGGAAGGACAGGCCTCCTCAGCCCCCTCTGCGATGGAGGAAAGAGTGGAAGCAGGGTAGAGGATGGGACTGCCATATAACTGGAGACCTTCCGAGTGTGTGGTAAGCCAAGAGGATGTAAAAATTTCTGTGGAAAAGACCCTTATGTCACATGGGTATCTTACAAAAAAATCTATACACAATTGAACTTCTAGTTTCTATAGTTCTCTATTTCACTTCTACTTTCTCTTTATTTTTTTGCAGTTAATTTTTTTTTATTCTCCTTTCCTAAGGCTCCCTATCATGCCAGATCCCTCAGCCCCATCTCCCACTCGCAGCTTACCGTACCACTTCCTCCATGGCTTGCCCCCCCGTGGCAGGGTGGCGGGGATCCCTCAACCCGCTGGGATGGCTCCGGTGCGGAGGTTTCTGCCTGTTGATGGGAGCGGGGTCTGCGGGGATCGGCTTTCATCCTGCCGAGCAACCTTTTTCCCTGTTTTCTTGTGCAGCTTGTGAGCATGCAGTGTTGCCAATGATGCCCAGCACGTGTCCGCATGCTGTATGTCTGACAGCTGTTCCAACTCCGCCCCCACATTACGGGACCTGGCATGCCAGTCCCCAGCCACCTCTAGGGTTCAGGCAAATGGCAGTCCATGTCTCCACCCTCCCCTGGGAGAGGACAGCTGTCCTCCAGACACTCAACCCTCTCCCTCCCTGGCCGACCCCCGGCCGCCCGCTTGCACCGTGAACACAGGTTGCTGGCATGGTAGGAGGTAAGGCAGTGATGCCTCAGTCCTCCATGCCACCGGGCCGGTCAATTCTTTATTTTAATTTCCCCCCACTTCCCGATGTTGGGAGCAGCCCTGGCTGCAACCTTCCTCCAGCCAGGAGGGCGGACAAGCAAATTCCTGTCTGCTCGTGCCCTCTCTCCTTCCCTGGGTGCTCCTTTTTTCTTACATTCTTTATGCTCCTCCTCGGACCAGTCGGCTCATGTTCTTGCCGCCCCCCAGCCCAGTCCCCTGACCATGGCAGGACCTCTACCTTCTTCCCCCATGGTTGTACCCTCTTTGGCAAGGACCCCCATATCCTCACCAAGTAAGGATCCAGTTTCCGAGAGGGCTACTCTTGCCGAGAGCAGGCCTGTGTGGATTGGCAGTCATCTGTCATGCCCGTCCATTTTTCTGCAATTTTTCGGCAGTGGCCGTGCTGTGCGCACATCTGCCCACAGCACACCAGCTGACTACTCCAGCTCCTCTGCCTGCTTGAGGGGCCTTGCTAGGTGTCGGACTGATGCCAACCCCGGCGACCCGTTTACACCATGAACACAGGTCGCCGGCCTGGCAGGAGGTAAGGCATGATGCCTCAACCCTCCACGCCACTGGGCGGGCTTCCTGGGTGCTCTTTATGATCTTCATTTGTAATACAGGAGAGGAAATCCAGACTAAGGTGTGTTTCTTTGTTGATGACACCAAGATTTACGGCAGAGTGGACACGGAGGAGGGGGTTCGAGAAATAAGAACAGACCAGGAAAAGTGATCCAGATTATGGCAGCTAAAGTTTAGTGCAAATAAAGTACGAAGTGATGCACATTGGTTGACAGAACACTATCTAAAATGGACCACTGAATGGGGGAGATGGGGTGGTACAGACAGCTGAAGAGAGTGACCTGGGCGCTATCATTAGTGACCGCCTCTGGTGCACTGCTCACTGCAGCAAAGCATATAGGAAAGGCATACAGGATATATAGGAAGGGGATTTGATAGTAGAAGGAAGGAGGTGATACTGTACAGGTCCCTGGTAAGGCTGCACCTGGAGTACCAAGTACAGTTCTGGAATCCACACCTTGGAAATGCTTGAGGACCGCATTGAGACCGTACAGAGGAGGGCCACAACTAGGATCTAGGGGCAGCCGGGGAGGTCATGTGAATAAAGGCTGACAGACCTTAAATGTATACACTGCAGGTCAGGAGGGAAATGGTTAAAGACTGAGACCTACAAGTTCTTGCAAGGAAGCACCGATGGTGGATTGTTAGGACTTGTTCACAAAGAACGAGGACACCGTGTCTAGAAGTCACTGATGTAGATTGGTGGGGGAGATTAAGGAAGGACATGCGCATGTTGTTCTTCATATGGCTGGTGGTGGATGACTGGAATATACTGCCTAGAGAGGTGCGTGAAGCCAAGACTAACTGGGTTAAACTTGGGTGTTATAGATGTAAGGGAATAGCGGAACCCACAGGCTGAAGGGGGAAGGGGGTAATGATCGGCCACTAGGGTAATCAGATTTCTAAATCTGGTCCAGCGTCGGGCCAAACATGGAGCTAGGCGGGGAAATGGGCAGACTGGATGGGCCGCTGGGTCTTTTTTTTTTTTTTTCTGCCAACCCAGTTATTGTTTCTCCGAGCCTTCACCTCACCTCTGTAATGTGCCTCTGCTCTCTGCCAGTTTCAGCAGGGGATACTACAGCCTGAATGCTAACCCTGGTAGTGCACCATACTACTGTCATGTAATTGTTCCCTCTTTTTATGTTCATGCTTGTGCAAAGTGAACATGTTCCTATGACTGTGGATTTGAGAGCTGTGTCACTGTCGGTTCAGTGCAGAGCAGTCTGCAGTGGGCTCAACAGTATCGGACCAATCATCAGCCACACTGATCATGACACTCTTCAGTGATTGCTGGCCGAAAACTTTGTGAACTTCCAGGAAAAGAGGTGTCTGTATTACAGGGCAGCACTTTGCTTTTGGCGTCAAGATCAGCACATACCTCACCTCACCCTCCCCACCACCAATTCAACTGACTGCACCCTTTTAAACAATCCCACCCTCTGCTAGGTATCCTTCCCACCTCCCCAGTCGCTTCCTATGCCTGTGCTGTGCCCTTTAAAAGATTGCCCCTTCTACCAAATATCCTTCCCACCACCCCATTGCTTCCTGTGCTCTGTAAATATGTACCCAAACCTAGGGTGCCCAAATCCCCAGCGTCGGTGCTTGAAATAAAACCGTCCCTCGATGTCATTTATTTGTTTATTTTTACAGACTGTAAAAAAGAAAATGGTCCATTGGTATATTTTACTGTCAAGGCCCCCCCAGCTGCCATTACCCTCCCTCCACACACACTCAGAATGCACCCTTACCTACCCAGCGGGGATCCAACGTTGTAATCCTTTCTGGACTGAAGACAAGTCTTTACTAATCAATGCCGGACCGGGACCTGAGGACGTCAGATACGCTACAATCATTGTATTCCACTGTGTTTTGAACTTGTACTCATAACTTGGTCATTTTTTTTATATATATATATTTTCCTCCAAATTTGCAACATTGCCTTGTGGGATCTCACCTAATGAACAAGATAGGTGAATTTTTTTAAATCCAGCTCAAAAGGGGATTTTGCAGTTGGTTCATGAAATCACTTTTTGGGTGGGATTTGGAAAACGTTGAAGGTACATTGACATTTTTCAACATCTTGATCACAAATTTGGTAATTTTCAGTATTTTGATCCCACATTTTCAACATAGCCATTTTTTACTGGACCTCATGAATATGACAGGTGTTGTTTTTCAAATGTTGGTCAAAATGTGTGTTATTTATTTATTTTTGTCTTCGTGTATTGGATAAGTGTGCTGATCCAAAGGACCACTTTCAGTCATGGCCCGGGGTGGTGCATAAATCGGGCAAAATACAGAGCAATCAAAAAATTTAGGCGAGTACAAAGCAAGATTAATTAAATAGACAACTCGGGCCACACAGTGGCCAAAGATCAGGCAAAATACAGAGCAGTCGAAACAGGCAGGCAAATATAGAGCAAAATCAACTACAAATATATGGTCACACCTCAGCAGACGAGGCGAGGGTGACAAATTGCAAGAGTAAGCCATATAATAGCAGTATTAATATAAGTAAATCAGTAACTATCAGAAACGGGCAGGGGAATGTGTTACATAGGGTGCAAGATGCAGTACATTCACATATTAGCAATCATGAGTCATGGGGAGGAAATAAAGAAACCACGACCATGGACAGAAATTAAGATAAAGGCTGAAGTTAGGAGTGTTTCAGTGAGGTTGGGGTGAGATATGTATTGGCGTTAGCCTGAGTTACATTGACACTGTGAAATCACCTTTTGGGACGTGACTGTGTTTTTGCACTTGTGGCGTGAAATGACGTTTCAGCCAGCATTTTTTAAATGACATCTTTCATGTTCAGAAGGTGGGGTCATAAAAAGACTATTTGGGGTCAAAATATCACAAAACAATGAAGTTATGAAGAAACATTGAATTTTTTTCAATGTTTACTCATAACATAGCGATGTGAGTAGCTTTTGGCCACCATTGTTCAACATGGCTATCTTGCTGCCACACTTCATGAACAAGATGATTGTAATTTTTCCAATCTCCCCTGAAACATGTTTTCATGTTTAATTTGTGAAGACACCTTTAGAATTGGATTTTAAAAATTCCACTTGCTGTAATCGTAAGCTGAGGTCATAAAAAGATAAGTGTTGGAAATTTGGGGTCAGATGTCAAAAAAACAAAGTTGCCAGCCCGGTGGCGTGGAGGACTGAGGCGCTGGGCGTTTTACCTCCTGCTACACCAGCGGTCTGGGGTCGGGAACGGACTCTGGTTGCTTGGAGGCTGGCAGGGAGAGGAAGGGTTGAGTGTCCCCGGGGCAGCTCTTCTTTCACAGGGAGGAGGTTAGTGTGGCGCACTACTTGACTGACACCCGCGATGGCTGCATATACGATGCCACCATATAAGGGAAAGGGAACTCGTGTTCAGGACGCTGGGGGCATTTCCGCAGAGGCAGAGCTCGCACGTCTTGCCCATTGCACATCTCTGGGCCCCAGGGTGGTAACAGGAGGAAAAACACCCCAGGTGGCACGATGAAGCCCCGACCCTCTGCAGGCCCCGCACCGATGAGTGGGTACTACAAGTCCTGTGGCAGAGGATGACGGTGTAGGGTAAGCCCTGGCAAAGCCAGGTGACAGGGCTTCAGTGGGTGCAGTCAGGGAGGTCAGGAGATAAACAGAATGGGGGGACAACAAAGTTATGAGGAAATGTAGATTTTTTTTTTTCCCCCCAACGCTTGCTGATAACTCAGTGATTTTTGCCGATTTTGGCCCCAAATCTGCACATAGCCCTCTTTTATTTCACCTAATCAACATGACAAATGTAATTTTTCAAATCCCCTTTGAAAAATGTTTTCACAGTCCCTCTGTGAAACCACCTTTCGGACAGAATTTAAAAAAAATCCACCTGTCTGTATTATCACATGGGATTATAAAAAAAAAGACTATGTTGAAACGGGTCAAACTGTGAAAAAACTGAGTTATGAAGAAACGTTGAATTATTCCAGCATTTACTCATAACTTTATTTTTGCAGATTTTGGCCCCTAATATTTAAGATGTCCCTTGTGTTACCCCACCTCGTGAACATGACAGGTGTCATTCTTCAAATGCCCTGTGAAACGTATTTTTACAGTCGCACTGCAATATCCCCTTTCAGATGGGATGAAAAAAAAAATTAAGTTACTGAAGGCCAGCAGATTAGGCCCAGCGGTCTTTCATGTCTGCTCAGTAGCCAGCCCCTATTGGGCGCTCGCTCTTCCACCCCCCTATCCCCGAGAGGGTCATCTTCGGCTTCAGTATACCCATGCACGTGTCCCACTTCCTCTTAAAGCCCTGCACTGTGCCCTCCTCCACTAGACTCCCAGGCAGTGCATTCCATGGTCCCACCATCCTCTCAGTGAAATAATGCCTTCTACATTCTTCCTTGTAATTTCCCTCCTCCAGCTTCCACTCATGCTCCCTGGTTGTGCTCCCTTTCTTTAGCCTGAACATTTCTTTGGCTCTGCTCCTGTTAATCCCTTTCACATATTTGAAGATTTCTGTCATGTCCCCCCGTCTCTCCTCTCCTCCAGTGAGTACAGCCCAAGGACTTCCAGCCTTTCCTCGTAGGTCCTTTCACTCATGCCCTGAATCATCCTGGTTGCCCTGCTCTGAACCCTCTCCAGCAATGCTGTGTCCTTCCTAAGGTGAGGTCTCCAGAACTGCACGCAGTACTCGATGCTGCCTGACCAAGGCATTATACAGAGGGAGTATCACCTCCCTCCTCCTGGATGTAATTTCCTTCCAGCTGTCTTGATCATAACGTCGGGTCATAAAAAGACTGTGTTGGAAATTTGGGGTCAGAATGTGGGAGCCCACTGAAAATTAGATATTGCTGCTCAGCTGTCCTGTGCTGGGCATAGGTTTGAAAATAGAGGAGAAGGAGAGAAAAATAGGTTTAAGCATGAGGAAACAATACATGGGAATGAGAGCAAGAAGTTGGAAGGGGATCAGAATCTTCAGTCAATCTTTATTTTACCAGGCGAAGCACCATTGAGTGAGCTCATTTGCAAGGTGGACCTGGACAAATGCACATTAAAGTAAACAGTATACAAAGGAAAAAGATGGGTGTACAATCAAGGAATACAGTGTCAACGAGGACATAAAACATAGTAGAGTATTAGGCAAGGTCTATACAGGAAAATATGCAAAAAGCTAAGAAAAATATTGTCAATATACATTATACAGTACGTACATGAACAGTTCAGGAAAGGGGTAGAAGGAGTGATAAACAGGAACTCGCAAGGCCTGGGGACAGATGTCCGACACTTATTTCACTGGCCTCTGGGGGTTAAGTTTACAGATTCTGTAAAGAAATGAGAGAGAAGCTTTTTGAAGGAGGAGAAGGTTGTCGGGGCAGCCAGCTTCAGAGTTTTTTTTTGTAATTTGTTCCATAGGTGAGGGAGTACATAGCTTATAGATGCTTTACCAAAATGTGAATTACCTTCAGGAATGAATAAGGAGATAAATGAGAGGCTGCACAAGGATTAATTGCCGACAGCGCGTCAGGGCAAGCAGTCCGAGATATACTGGGGAAGCTTGTGTGATAACTCTAAAAGTCTGCATTTCTTTGCCTTCTGAACTTGAGGGATGTCCAGCCTACTGCGGCATACAGAGAGCAGTGGTTGGTGAGGTATAATAGACCAGAGCTAAATCTCAAAGCTCGGTGATAGAGCAAGTCAAGTTTAGAGTGTGTGGAGGTAGAGCCTTGGCCATAGAGGAAGTCAGCATAATCCAGTAAGGATAGAAAGGTGGTTTGGACCGGTCTCTCTTTTTGGCGTCGTGGGATAGGAGATACTTGATCCGGAAGAACAGGCCCAGTCTCTGCTTTAGCTGCTTTGATAGTTCCACAGTATGGTCAGAGACTGTAAGCATGTGGTCTATCCAAAGCCACAGATATTTAAATTGTGTCATATATTCAGTAGGTTCTCCCAGAAGCGATAGAATCTGCGGAGTTCAGCTATGTAGGGAAGGTTTTTGACCTATGGCAGAAGGTGAGAAAAGTATGTCTTTCGTGTTTTTTTTTGTTTTTTGTTTTTTTTTGCATTTTGAAACAGTTTTTGGCTCAATAAGTTTAACTGCAGCTGATTAAAGTCCACCTGTAGGTCCATACAGGCCTGCTCCGGAGTCAGCCTAGCAATGTATATGACCGTGTCATCGGCAGGCAGTATAGCGCAGTGGTTTAAGGCTCTGAGCTGCAAATCTGGAGACCTGGGTTTGTATCCCACAGCCCCCATTTGCATACTGTGTGACTCTGAGCAAGTCACTTAACTTCCCTGTGCTCCCAGGTCACACCTGTAAACAAGCTGTCAGCTTAATGTGCCACTCCCGGTTAAACAGTTGGAAAGAGGTGAATGTTGGCTGCTTTGATTCCAGAGTCGATGTTAATGTAAAGAGTAAAGAGCTGTGGTCCTAAAATGGACCCTCGCAGCACACCTCTTTGAAGCAATTTTAGCAGAAAGAGATCCCCTTGAGCTTTAACCTGTTGAAATCTCCTAGAGAGGTAACCATTGAACCATTTCAAGGCAGAAGAATCCAGGCCAGTGCTTTGAAGAGTGTCCAACAGCAGGCCATGGTCCACTGTATTGAGTGCCTTGCTAAGATCAAGAAACAAGGCACATATTTCTTGACATCCAGAGAATTTTGCCAGTCGCTGGTTACCTTTGCGAGTACATACATTGTAGGGTGACAAACTCTGAATTCTGACTGGGCAGGGTTAAGCAGATTAAGCTGCACGTTAACCACTTTCTCGAGCAGTTTAGAGAGGATGGGAAGTAGAGATATCAGTCTGCAATTGTTTAGATCAGTTGGGTCACCAGATTTGAGTAGGGGAATAACATGGGCAGTTTTCCAAATGGGAGGGGGGTCTCATTGGGCAAGAGACAGATTAGAGGTGGGTGATAGGTGCTGATAATACATGGGAGGCAAGCTTCAGAAAATGGGGGTCGATGAGGTCAGCACCTGCACTTTTCCTAGTATCCAGGGCTAGCAGTAGATCTTCCACTTGTTTC